>JASMMZ010000002.1:29510777-30110777 GCA_038502455.1 Anisogramma anomala | reverse complement strand
GGAATTTAAAGCTTTGAAAGACTTTTATATACAAATGGAATTTGTGGAAAAACATTTTTTTAATCTTCAAAGCTCTTTCTCATATCAATATAGCCTGCCGTGTTGAGGAACCATGAAAAAACGTTTTTTTACCGGATGACCTAACTGTTGGTATAACATATGTAATTCTGGTTATACGAACTCAATGGATTCAATATTTTGTATCTTGGTGAAAAACTAAAAGTATCTAAACTTTAACTAAAACAAAAAAAATACGTTATCCGAAGCGCAAAAAATTATTTATCGTATTTTTCACCTCGATACCAAACTTATGTATATTAAATAGTAAAGTTAAAAATAGTGCTTTAAAATCTATTATATAAACCTTAACCGGCTTAAATCGTGTATTTACCATTACCATTTCCAGTAACGGCACCTTCTATGTACCAACTAAAACTCAGCGATATTTTTTTATCTGCAAGAGTGAAAAATTGGGAAATTTACCGCAAAAACTTGAAATTACTGTTTTTTAGTGTTTAAGATTTCTATTAGGTCAATATCTAATATAATATCCTGAAATAAGAAAACATACTTGTTGGATAATGCAAATTCCGACGTTATATAGATATTAAATACGTTTTTTTCTCCTTTGACACCGGCGTTGTATAGGATCTTTTTTTATAAACATTGAAATATTCTTCTTTTCAATTTTTTCATTCTGTTCCATTATGTAAACTTCGTCTTCCTCCAAGTCATTTTCCTTGAAGATATAATTGTATATATAAACATTGAAACCCTTTTAAATACTTGTGTAATTGGTTATATAAGCTATAAAATTTCTTTTTGTATAATATGTAAACGGTTGGTTAATTCAAAATTATCGGTCAACACGAATTTTCTCCTATATAAAATAGTTCATCGATTGACAATCGATCTTATTACAAACGAGGCACCTTTTTTAAGTATTCTGAACTCTTTATTTACTAGTTTAAAGGTACGGTAAACCTAATGCACGTGAAGAACTTTATCCTCCGTTATAAGAACATTCACATTAGTTTCCACGTTAATTATGATTCTCAAAGCTCCCTTTTCAGCTTTCATCGCCCCTATATATGTATTTAAAGTTCGGAAGAAGGTCATTATGACTCGAATAAACTTTAAATCATCGATTCAAAACGTAGTAAATCGGTTTAATAAGGTACACCTTTATAATTTTTCGGGTTTTCATGCTTCACCTATCTCATTACGATTATTAATCGAAAGTTTATTCAACTAGGTATAGAGGTTTTAAGTAATGTTTCAAAATTTAGAGGAAAATCTTCCATATCATTTTTTGAATTAAATAATATAAACTTGAAGTTCGGATTTCCACGGCATGTTCTTATAACTGTTGCAATAAAAGTTCGTGGCCTTTATATTCCAGTCGAAACGTTGTCTTATGTTTCATAAATTTTGCGAAGAAAATGATCAATACGTTTCGTAGTGATTTATTCGCATTGTTATGATATCATATAACAGATTCCTATTTGGTTACCGTTGAATCCCTGTTGTATAATTCTCAATTAATTTCGGTGCCAAAATATGTTTTTAAACAGTCATTACACTTTGTAAATATATCCCCTATATTAAGTAGTACATACACCAATCCTTTGGTTGCCTAGTTAGAATACTGGGTAAAATAATATATAACTATAAGGGTTCATTGTCAAAGTTATTATAGGCGTTTAATATTACACAAATTTCATTGTTAAATACATCGTATATTACGCTATTGGAATTTTCGTTTCCATTTTACAATTTAACGACGTTTTTAAGTTTCGTAGAATTGGTTTGATTTATGGGGAATTGGCGAGGTAAAATGTTACGTTATAGGTCGTAATTCGTGAGCATTGGTCTACAAGGTTCGTATAATATTTCGTTACCTTTAATATTTTCTCCGATTTTTTTTTTGGTTGTAGGAGCTTTTGACGAAAACGGGATGGATGTCTATCTCGGTTAGAAAGTAGTCCGCGTCCTCTTCTTTTTCAAAGTATTGATTAAAAAAAAGCAAGTTTCAAACCGGATTTCAAAAATAACCTTTACGCCTTTTTTTCTTCTTCCGAAAATTCCTCAAACTTTATTAACCTTTTACGGGGTACGGATAATTTTACCCAACGTCTTACTTTATACATACAAGGGTTACTCACGAGTTATAAGTTGTTCCATATGTTTTTAATGAGCTGTTTTTTACGTTTCGCCCACTAGTAAACTTTTATGAAGCTCATTTTCAATACCTTTTTATCATCTTAACTTAGCATCTTATGGAATTAGTCCGTAGAAAGTAATGTTTAAACAATATAATGATTTTTACAACCGGGTATATTAATGTATTTCTTTCTTCGTAATTATACATATAATACTTTCGAAATGAAATTCAAAACCGGATATCACATTTCCAAAGTTCAATCCTAAATTTCCTTCAAAAACAATCGAATGTATCAAGCCTTTAAGTCTTTTATTCCTAATAACAAAAGATTACGTTTGAAACATACGTATTTGCCGCCTAAAGATCCAAATCTTTAGAAGAAGTGACAATTAAGTTATCATATAAGATGAATTAATATACTTCAAAACGATTTTCCGAAGCGTTATATACTTAAATAGAAAGTTAATATACTAGTTAGACTTAGCTAGTATCATTATCAACAATCTTATAAAAATAGGATCGTCTTATATATAGTGTTATTCCAAATGTGATGCAATAATAAGGTTTTATATCCGTTTCATATTATGTGATGAAAGAGGTTTCGAAATAAAATAGCAATGAAACCGAAAAATATATAATGAGAAAACGAATTAAATATAAAAAAACGTTCCAAATGAGGGCATAAACGTTCACAACTACAAATGAAATATAGATGAAATATAACTAATCTTTTGAAACTAGTTTTTTAACGCTTATAAGTGATATATCAATGAAGTAATTAGTAAACTCAAACGTTGTAAATACCAATCTAAACAAACAATACGTAGAGAAAATTAAAGTGGATTTCGGAGAAGGGGTTTGTATGTAAAAGTTGAGATAACGTATGGAAGAGAACTAAAATGTGGTATAAAAGCGCCGCGTGTTACTTTCCGACCTTCCAATATTGTTATAAACGTGTCGAAAGCTGTTTTGGGCGTTGAAATTAATTATATAGACGCTTCGAAAGCTATTTTGGTTAGTTCCAAAATATATGTAAGCGGTTACAATACCCGTTTGATGTAGTTATTCGTTCGGATAGATCCCAACGATAGGGTTCAAAACTTGATGGCTTACGTGGCCGATGCATGATAGGACGCTCTCCAAAAAAGTATCCGAATACATTTAGAATCTCATAGACTCAAGCCGTTGACCATTGAGCCTATAGGTTACGTGACTGTACACGTAACGGGATGAGCCTAGGCCCGGCCCGGGCGCGGACATGGTATAGACCGGACACGGCCCGTGTACAGATAGGGCACTGTCCGTGTACGGCATGTGGAAAGGCACGTAACGGGCTGTGTATTGGCCTTACCTAAGGGCCCTACACGTTAGGCTACGGTAAAAATTTTTAGTTTTCCTCCATATCTTAATAATAAATCCCATTTAGCATTTATTTGGTTTATTATCATTATTCAAACTATAACATATTATTAAGGTTTTTTTAAACTTTTTGTTTAAAAAAATATTACCTATAATACAATAATCGATAATAAACGTTAACGATTTGGCGTTACAATTTAACGTTTTCGGTGAGGATGGGCTGTTGGCGAATGCCCAGTTTTCCACCTTTATAAATATACCTCCAGCCCTTTCAGGCCGACTTAGGCCGATATTTCTCGTTTGTAAAATACCGTAGGATATATCGCGTTGGTTATTAAATAGTTACAACAATCGAGTTAATCGACTTTGACTATTGATCTTATATCCGACTTCGTTTAGGTCGTCACGAAGATCTAATAATTCGAAACCGAATTAGTCGCGACTCACGTTAGGTTTTTACTGGTTTTAGACGAACGAAAACGATATAACTAACCGTAATTTGACGGATTTATTTTAATGTAGGCAACGACGGGTCAAACAATTAAGTTTATATTCATAGCGAATAAAATATCGATCGCAAAAGGTCGGTACGCGTTTCTTTACGTATAAGGATATTATATGGCGGCGATAAAGTAAGAAATTACGGCTTATTACAAAACTGGAATATATAAAAGTAGGTATAATATAGGGAAGTTGTTCGATTATATTAAGGTGACTTTCGGCGACCCTTACCCCGCAGATAAAGTATTAGTCGAATTCGAAAGCTTGGTTATAAGTAATAAAGATCCATAAGTACTATTTACCATTTAGTTCGAAATAATTTTAACTTAAATTAATGGCCTAAAATCGCCTTCGGTTGTAAAGTATAATTACTTACATTTTTACGTATCGTTACGTATCAGAAACAAGTTTATTACGACAGGTGTTACACAAGTGGACTATATTGTATTCCTAGAAAAATACCGCGAATTCGCCGACGAATTGAAATCCTTAAACTTAAAACGACGTTTTGGTTATTAATTGATGGAAACCGTTTAAAGATAACGGCCGGATAATAATACAGTTATAACAGGAGCTTACTCCTTTCAAACGCCTTGGTTAAGGAGCCGCAATAATCGCGGCAATTTTTTTGATTCCGCGGTTAGTTATTTGATTTAACCCGTTCGATAGGTATTCAAAACTGAAGATTTAAAACGACGTAAACGATGATGGAGGAACGCTAAGCTCAAGTTATTTCGAGGCGTTATATACGTTATAGTTTACTAAACTATTTTTCATATAATTACTACCTTCGCCCAGTATTACCTCTTACGTATGTATATACGGCCTAATTTAAAAAGGTAAAAGAAGGTTTTATATTAACTGTGATGTGGAAAGCCTAACATTTAAATACAATTTCGTTTTGGAATTACATAGCTTTCACGAAGCAATTATAAAATGAAATAAAAAGAAGTTTAAGTTAATTAATGTATATTAAAACGAGGAATTATTCCTTATCCCTATACTTTTTAATAATAAATACTTTTTGGATATTTTAATCTATTTTTGTTATAATTATCATTATATTATAAACGACGTTTTAATATAACGTTTAAAATTGAAGTAAATTTAGCTATTATATCCGCGAAATATTAAAATGATATTGTGGTTTTGGTAAAACAGAAGTATTATCCAAATAGCCAAGTTTCGTATAAATGTTAATCGATAGTCGATCCCGATATTAATATATATTATTTCCAGAATAACGCGAGAAATAATTTTTAAAATACATAAGGTACGATACTAATAAGTAACCTTAAATGCAGGCAATAACTGTTTAGTAATTTAAGGTTAGAGAAGTTTAATTTTTAACGTAATATCGATACACCTTCAGATAGGAAATATATATGGCGTAATAGGTTTGGTTTTCCTTGAGTCAACGTAACGTTCGTATCGAAAGGTATAGCGTATAGGGGACTTATTCCAAATAATTTATATTATAAATTTTAATAACATAACGCGGATTTTACAAGTAACGATGACGACTTTGGTTCAAGATGAGAAGGATTAATCTCGTTTTCCATCCGAACTATCGGAATTTCGCGACCTATTTGATAAAACCAAGACTACGGCCTTATCTTTATACAAATGGAAACTCGACAACCCCATTTATATTGAACTGAACGAAAATAAATCTTTATTGAAACGGATTCAAAGGCCGTTATACCTAATATTACGAAATTAACCTTTCAAAATCCGATGACAGGTTACGAAATTAATATATAAAGGTTAAGTTCGGACGAACTATTTACCGGCGGCGGCGCCGGAAATATTAATTCGTAAACTGGGGGGAAATAATGGTTTTATATCGACTATTGAATACTAAATAAAATCATGAAGTAAAACCGTTTTTTTTTACCTTTAATTAAGGAAACCCTACATACGTTATCGAAGTAGATATAACTTATGAAGTTGGTCATTCGAACGGAATTTCACCGTATTCAAATGATACCCAGGTAAAAGTAAATAAAGACGTTTTATATACTATTCGGGTAATTTAAATAACTGTTTACCCCTTTTGAATTTGGAGGAACGCCAGTAAAATTTTAACTATATATTAATTATATAATAACTAATATCTTGAGTCATTTCGTTACTACGTATTTAAACTACTTACTGGTCCTTTGGTTAGGTATTAAATAAAACTATATAGCGAAAGCTCGCTTAAATTTAGGATTTCTTTGTAATACAGATTTCAATCTAGATTTAAAAAAGTGTGACTTTGTAATGAAGGTGTAATGATCACACTAAATACCCGTGAGTATGTAGAAGGTGTTCAGAGGGTTTATGTTAGCAGTAAGGTAGCAGAGGTAACAAAAGGTGCAATATCAAGACTGTATTCGTGCGAGTGATGATCAGAAGCCGTGAGGCTATTCAGGGTAGACTGAATACTTAGATTGACAACTGAAGAGATATGAAGGAAATGCTATCTATCTTGGTAATGAAAGTTTCCTTATATATCCGCGCCTTTATACGTCTTCAGTGTAGGCTCGACTGGCTCGATGTCGAGTCCATCGAGTCCCGGTGTGCAGCTCGACTGGCTCGATACCGAGTCCATCGAGTCTCACACCATGCTGACCCTAACCCTTGTGTATGGTGTGTCTGTTGTGGATCCCTGGTGCCTGCCAAGAGGCTGTGTCCAACCGATTTCCTTCGTTATCTGCTGCGGGGCCGCCGCTGGTGCGCCCTGCAGATGTTGGGTCATAACATAAGGAGGTGAAATACATAGGTTTTATTATAATGGTAGGAGTAGGTATTCAGGTTGACCCCAAAGAAGTCCAGGAATCTGCGAGTGGGAATCGCCACGTACGGCTTGGAAGGTTCGAAGTTTTCTGGGTTTTACCAACTTTAATCGCGATTTTATTAGTAATTCTCAAAGTTAGCAGATTATTTTGTTCGCCTAACGAAGTAAGGTGTTTGTTAAATTTAAATAAAACAGAAGGAATAGGTATTTTTAACATTGAAATATACCTTTATTACAGCCCTGATTCTGGAATATTAGGATCCAAAGCGGCTAATAATTATAAAAGATAATTATCAAGAAATAACGTTAAAATAGTATTTATCGTAACAGAACGAAAATCGCATCTTAAAGCTAATAACTTACCATTCCGTACGATTAACAGATACGAAACGTAACTATATCATTTACGATAAAAAACTTCTTACGGTAATATCCTATTTAAAAAAGTATTTTTTTAAGTTACGTAGTATCCGTTTACCGTTTACGATTTTAAAGGATTATAAGTAATTAGAGTATTCTTCTTGATCATAATTAATTTCGGAACGTGAAGCTAAAAAAGTCGAGGTTCTTTTTCTTTTTTAATACCACTTATAATATAAACCCGTAATTTAGGGTGCCAGCTCGAATACGTTAACTCGTAAAATATAAAATAGATCCGAGTTTAAAAAAACGTCGGGCGCAGGTCTTTTAGTTTATTTCTATTACTACATAACCTGTAGTATTAATAGAATCATAGATTAAAAGAATATATATTGCGGCGGATAAGGTAAAGGAGTTTGGCAAAACGGAGGCTTAGCTATTGGATTACGGTAATATATATTTAAGAAGGGGGTCGAAGGCTTTCGAAGGGCCTCTGAGAACGATATCGCACCAGTCCCGGCTTGCGTCCGGGTTGTTATCAGGGATAACGTTAGAGGATTTTAATACGGTGGCGCCGGCAGTATCGCCGCGGGTCCGGCCCGCGTTAAGCCTGCCGATATTGTTAAAGCCAAGTAATTTACTTATTTTCGAACTGAATACGTTATCGGAATTGTAAAATTAAGGAATAGTAAACGACTCGTTATATAAGGTTTATCTTTTAACGGTTTCTGAAGGCGTTAAACGCTTTCAACCTAAGTTAAAATAATTCATATGAATTACAAACAGCGGTATTAACCCTTAAAAGTCAATACGTTACCGTGGTCGTTTGTATTTACCTAATTAAAAACCATTAATAACGAAGATATTATAATAAACCTACGATTTGTTTATTATAAGTTATCCGGGTTAAAAATATTTCTTTCCGCGTTTTGTAACGAAATTACTATCAAAAAGAGATAGTTATAAATATTGAGCGTTTATCTTAAATATATACGTAATGTAATGGAAAAAAATCTCGTTGTATTTTACGATAAGATTTACTTTAACCTTTCCCTATTTTCGATTAGTATTAAACGTATATCTCGGTAGACTTTATAATCGACCTGTTAGTTATTAATAACGATTTCCGGTATTTATTGGTTATTATATATCGTTTTTTTAAGTTTGTTCAGTTAAGGGCTGATTGATTTACAACCGTTAAAACGTACGCAAAGCGTTTTTGGAATGTATAGTAAAGATTTTCAAGGGTTTAAACCTCTATTATTAGTAATCGCGGTTAGGATTAGATAAACATATTTTAAACGATACTTTATTTACTAATAAAAGTCGAATAACTTTTATTTACGAGGTATTATTTATAAAAAGATTACGGTATTAAACGATTAAATTAAAAGGTATGAAAGTACTTACATATCATGGTCGTTTTTTTGTAATATGATTAGGTTTTGTATTTACCCCTTTATCAATTTACGTTAAATAACCGAAAATCGAAGGTTACCGGATTTTACGCGAATCATTTAATAAATAAATAGGAAGTATTACCTATATCGAAGGTAAATAAAGACATAAAGTTATTAACCAGTTTAACGGGGCAAATTCCTACGTTTTTAGTTTATTTACGTAAAGGGATGGAATTAGCTTAGGCGATAATGGCTTATGTTGAATAATAAATAGAAATGGCAGTGAATAGTAAACAGCGTTCAACGAAACAATATAAAGTGCGAGATTAGGTTTAGCTAAGCCTTGGTAATATTAAAACTTACCACCCGAATAATAACTTTAACCGAATTCCTAATTAATAACGGGTAATCGTTATTCCGAACCTGTTAAATATCGTGTTAAATATCCTGAATAAATATCCGCTTTTTTATATAAACTTAATTAAACGTATGGGTTCGGACCCCTTTTCTTTGTAAATTTTATACAATACTCACCCGGGACTCGTTTTAATAACGAACTATATAAATGAAAGTAAATATAAGAAATTTGAAATATAAAATATCCTCGAGGTAAAGACAGTAAAAGGCTGGGTTTGCTACGTATTAGTTAAGTAACAGGGCTATAATAAGCCGGAATAAAGATTGCTGGAAAATTGTTATTATATCATATCCTTAGATAAATTCGAAACGAAATAGGGAAATACTCAGGTTCAATATAACCCGGTATCTTGACGACGATGTTAAACTTATACCTGGCGATAAACGTAAAGAAAACTGTCTACACCTTCGAAATAATACCTTACTAATAGATTAAAATGAAACATTTAATATTAAATCAGGTTATAATATATGAGGTAGGGTCGAGTAAACTTCAATTGATGCCTTAGAATAATATATAACTATAAAACGGCTTTTACCATATCCTAATGAAAATTAGTCCACTTGTTATTCTTATTCTTATTTGAGTTTGACGAGTACCGTCGTTATTAACAATAAGGGCCTTATTACGACTGGCTTCAAATATTAGGAGATAATAGGGGAGGATAATGGTAAAAGGTATGGCGAAAACCGGTGGTTGTAAAGGAGGGGGGTTAGTGAGAGGCGGGCTGTATGTGAGGCGACGTTAAGGAGGGTGGATAATGCGAGGATGGGTGAGGGTTAAAAGAGACCGATAACGGATAATACGAGGACGGACGGACGTTAGGGGAGGCCGGCGATAAAATGATAACGTTAGGAGGGACGGGCGTTAAATAAGGCTAACGATAATGGTTAACAAGGAGTGGGATGAAAGGCGGGGTAGAGAAAGTAACCTTTGAAACGGGTTACCAGAAACTATAATACGTTAATTTAGGCTTAGATAACGCGATCAACCCGTATACGATTTTACGCCTGTTTTCTATTGACCTAATTAACTTGTTTTTGTAAAAGGTTAGCAAATAAGATATGGAAAAAATTAGGGATCGTATAATTAAGCCCTAAACGTCGCTTATAACATTTTGTAAGCTATAGCTTATATTAGCAATAAAAATATAGCCCAAACGATTATATTATTTCAACCCTTTGAATTAAAATTACGAAAAGGTATTCGGCGGTAATTAAGAGAGGTTGAAATAAAAACGTTATGCGTTAAATTTTGGTTACCCGAGGGCGTTCTTTCTTAATAAAAAGTCGATATAGTAAAAGGTAACGAAGGGGTCTGGGGTAAATACGGACCCGAAAGGAAAGAGAGGCGTAGGTGTATGGTTAAAGGAATAACGTATTATACGGCCGGTATTATAGAAATTCTTTACGTCCAAGTAATATTACGAAACCTCGTAATCTAATTAACTAATTCGGAAAAAGCGGGGGTAAAAACAGGTCGATAACCTGTGACGTTCCTTTAATGCTTTCACGCGGGGGATAGGATAGAATCACTATTCTTTACCGTAATAACTAACTAACGTAAAAGAAATACGTAAATCAAGTAAAGCCGTAAGTAATTTTATCTTTTAAATATATTACAAAAAGAACTTAATTAACGGTTGCCTTTCATTAAGGCTTTTTCATAAATTTACCTTGTTATAAACCTTTCGATATATGTGACACCCTTATGAAGGATAAACTCGAATGTAAAATAACAAAACTCCAAAATTTGATAGCCGATTAATATAAGATATATAGGTGTTCTTAACCTATAAAGAAAAAGCTTATTTTTATCTGCGTTATTTTCGAAGATGAAAAAATAACATATAACGTAAAAGGGTTATAACAGGTGATTGATAGCAAGGTATTGGTATATTATAAGGTAATATACCTTACAGGGAGGTTTATCGCCCCCTCTGGAGACTCTAGCGGCAGTATAACTGAAGCCAAAACCGTTGAATACGTTGGCTATAATAATAAATTGGGAGAAAAAGTGGATATCTATAAGCTCAAATAGCTGGGTAACTTATATAAAAAGCAGGTGAAAAAAAGTTATAATACTATAGCTAGTAAAAGAGGAGGGGGCCATAGTGTAAAATGAAAAAGGAGGAAGTTTTAAAGGTTACATAAGAGCGTTCGTATTTATAAGAACTGGCGAACCGGATTCGGCAAGAGCTACGTGTTATACGGGGCGCGTTACTCGATACTAGAAATAAAAACGCAACTTTACACGATACGTCAATAAACGTATTATACGGCGGCGGCGGTAAAAAGGATACTTTACACAACGCGTCACGATATGTTAACGGGTACGTTATGCGGCGCCAGCGGTAAAAAGGATGATTTACATGGTGCGTTATGATATGTCAACAGGCGCGTTATAAGATACCGGCGGCAAAAAGGAGGCCTTACACAGCGCGTTAGCGGATACGTTATATGATGTGTCGGACGTAATGTTACCGGCTTGCGCTCGACCCGCGCACTAGGCGGGTATGACTCGCGTCCAGTATTTATCCAAAAGGACGTTGCAGCTTTTGTAGTATCCGGGGAGGAGGGGGTATGTTATATACTTAAGCTGTTGACCATTAAGCTTATAGGTTACGTGACTATACACGTGACGGGATGGGCTTGGGCCCCGCCTGGGCGTGGACCGAGTACAAGCCAGACATGGCCCATGTACGGATAGGGCACGGTCCGTGCACAGTACGTGTAAGGGCACGTGATGGGCTGGGCATTAGCCCTGCGCAAGGGTCCTGCACGTTGGGCCATGGTAGCTTCTTCTAGTCTTTCTCCGCACCTTAATAGTAAATCCTATTTGGTATCTACTTGACTTACCATTGTAGGTCAGATCATAACATAGAATACCAACCAAGTTGATGGTAACATAACGGGAATTTAAGTTATTAAAAAGTATTAATCAAATTAATAATATTATATTCAAGTTTTTCTCTTCAAAACTACTCTAGGTTGTATAATTTTTCAATTTTTTGGCGTATTTTTTTTTGGAAATCGAAATATCAAACAATAAAACAGCTAACACCGCTACAATATCCCGTTATAGGTATTAAATTAAGGTTCATCTCTTCTTTCCTAGGCTATTTATAGTCGACTAAGTCGATTTCTAATAGATTTCAGTTAGTTCTTTACGTGAACTTTTAAAGAAAACTGTGTAGTATTCAAACTATGGTAGTTGAAAAATGCATGTAAAAAGAAGAAGAAGCACTTGGAAGTGCACGCCTTGGATATAAGCTTATAAGATCTTATGTGGAGCGTGGTACTCTACTATATACTCCGCTAACATGCTCCTGAGGGTATGACACCCTACCATGCACTCTACTAAGGCGCTTTCCCACGCTTGATAACTATAGTGATATTCAGTAATATCCATAGATGGTGTTTTTATTAAGTAACTTTGTTATCAATGACGAGGTAACAGTATATACGAAGGTAAAGGATTTTACTCGACTATATTGAATGCGGTATATGTGATTGGCAAACCCGTTACAATATACGTTAAATTTGCGGAGTAATAGACTTTTTAATTATATTGGTTTCATTATTTCATATGGAAAGAGAATGTATCGTATTTATGTAACTTTAGGTTTATTGAATGTAAGAATTTTGAACTCGAAGTATGACGGGTTCGCGTTGGTTCTTCAAGGACGAAATTTGATTAGGCTGTCAATTTCACGAAAGTATGCGAAATTATTAATTTATATAAGTTTTATTTTCCGTTTCGAGCCTTTCTATTCAAGGTATACGAGTATTTTGGTTCTAATATCCGTTGGTAATTTAAAACCCTTCCAAATGATATTTTAACAGGTTTTAGCGGTTGAAGATATCGTTAACGACTTTTTAAACGATTGTGACTCTTTTGAGTGTACCGTTTATTGTGAGTCCAATATTTTTGATAAATGGGTTCATAGTAATGTTATTGGATTTCGGAATATATCGGTTGGATTTAATAATATGATTATACGTTTATTTAACGCGTATTGAGATTTTATTGTAGTTTTTTTTTCCTTCGCATTTTCTACAATAAATTTGTGTAATAAGGTTTTTAGATAGGTACGGCGATCATCGGAGGTATTCATAATATCGAAATTAGGCGACGGAGATATGTTTCAGCTATTTTAATGGATGTTTATTGTTTTGATTCCGGTGTGTTTTGAAGGGTTGGAGTATATTAGAATTTAAACTATATTTTGATCGTTTTCACTCGGAGTTTGATTTTCATTCAGTAGGAAGCAAGGACGTTTGAACGTTTTGTTTTTAACTTTATTTACGTTTTTAACCCACGATCTTGAATTCGTTTTAGCCTAGGGTAAAGTCGTATCGTTTTTTTCACGCAACGTACAAAGCGCTCTTAACGTTTAATCTAATAATTTTCTTATATAAAACATAAAGAGTTTAGGGTTTTATAGAAGTTTATTTTCCTTTATTCAAGGTTTTTAATAGATAGATTGGAAAAGGTTTAATATTAGATGATAAATATAATGTTTATGAACTTTAATTACGATACCCTATATAGCTTTCCCCCTTTTCTGGTCTTTAGTATAATTGATTTGCTATATTTCCTTAGGTTTTACTTTAGTCGTATTTTTATTTATATCGACTATATATTTTGTTTACTGGTTCTGTATTTTTCAAAGTCGAATGTCGTGAGATATATAGTTAATTTACGGAAGACGAATTTATAGGCGGTTGATAAAAAATTTACGTTCGCCCACGAAATGTTTGGGTTTTTATATGTTACCAGATGTTTAGGTACCACAAATTGTACGAAATATAATACTTTTGGTAGGCCTGACTATCATAGGTTTTTATCGTTGTAACGTAGTTCATTCGAATCTCTGTGGTCAAAGTAACTGGTGCTGAATTGAAGGAAGTGATGTGTTACTTTTAAGTTTAGCTGACCACTAGCCTGTCTGCACGCTAATTCGGATAGCCAACTGCTTTGGTTTATGTCTTGCGTTGAAGTAGGTACCTACTGCATTTGACTTGCAGTCAATCCCAAAAACTGTATTTAATTTGTAGTTAGTATAATCAACTAATTGTAAGTATCGTTGGTTCGATTATATTGCAATGAAATATTATTTTGACACTGGCGGCTTTTTGTTTTGTGAACTTATACAGGTGTGGCTAATTACTTTTTTTGCGGTACGCCCCGAATTTCCTATTTAATTCATATACTAGACCCTTGTTAAGACTAGTTAACTTGCTTTGAAAGTGATATCAATTACCACCCTTTGCCTTATATCAACAAGTTATTTGTTCTTTATCTCGCCTATATAATTGTTTTATTATAAATTTACGCTTGTTACGCACGCTGAAAATTGCGGACCCTTTGCCAGTAGTTTCAAGCCTGCTTCTCTGGCATATTACCACTGCTAACGTTATTACAGTTACCATCATCCTGGCAGTCTTCTAGTTCCACGGGGCATCCCTATTCGTCTTCGTTACATGCTGAGTGGTTTACGTAGTCCACGATTCGTACAATTAGTGTATTGTTATTCACGAACCTTTCTATGTCACCATTTAGCAAAGTTTTGTTTATGGCGTTAGCGGAGTGATTTTTGCCCTAAATTTACCGGAATTCATCAATTTTCCAGGTTTCTTATGACTTTTTCGGAGTTATTACGTTAATTATTAAAGGTTTTTCATTAGTTGTGCCCAATTTAATGGATATTCGTAAAGAATTCGGGATTTTATACACATTATTATGGATATTGGAGAAAATCCATGTTATTTGGTGATGATTTTTAACATGTCTTTAGTTACTATAACGATATTAAAATTTACTATCATACTGTAAACCTTTAAAGTTGGTATATTTTACGTTATACATTGAAATTTGACGTATGACTCGTTTACAAGGTGAATTGTAACCATAAATTATTCATGAGCGTTTTGCTTATTAATAGTAATTATGAGAAATTCGATTTGAGATATAAGGTTATTGTTATTTGTAAAGAACTGTTTTTATAGATTGTTAATATCGCCATGATAAAGTTTACCAAAGCTATAAAAATACGTTTTTATAAATTATATATTTCCCATTCAATACTTTCGGTTAACTTATTAAAATCTTTGTTTTGTAATTTTTAGGCTTATGTTTTAATCGAGAGGTCCTACAATGCCTTCGGTTGGTATAGTGTAGCGATATAGGTCGTACGTGTATTTTGTTTTAGTTATTGTTATAATTTCCCCTCATTTGTTTTGTTAATCGTCGTTAGGTTTGTAGTTTACTGTTTTTAGCGTAGGCTAAGGTGTATCTCACGGATATCATCACCATTCTCCATATTATGAATGCGGATTTACAGTTCATTGAATTTAAGTTATATTATATCCGCTATCGTTTCTATCGACGTATATATTTAGAGGACTGACTTGGCGATTGTATACTGTTTCGCTTTTATAAACTCAGTAATTTCAAGGAAAAGTATATCGTTTGTTTGTATGCCTTTGAAGTTAACGTCTTTTTTACGTAATTAATAAAAATGGATCAAACGCTCACATTTTTACATCTAACCTATTTATCAAGTATGTTTGGTACTTTTAGGAATCAATGGATATTTCTTTCGTTCAATTCGTATAAAGATTTAATGTAACGTATTACTATGTCGACTAGAAACTTATTTTATATTTTTTTTCGGTAGTTTTAGTAGTATAAGTTATTGAAGATTCGTGACGGACTGTGACTACCTTGTCGTTATAATGCGGCTATTAAGAGTGAACCTACCTCTTACGACAACAGTTCAATTGGTAGAAATTGCGACGATTAAACGTTGATTGTTCTTATTTGGATTTTAGGCGATTGAGTAAGGATTTATGTTTTAATTTCATTACTGTATTTTTAAACAATTAGATGTAACTATTCGTATGATAGGCTCACTTTTTTGCATTTAATTCTGTTGATTATCCTCAATTTTAAGATTGTGATTTTTTTCTTTAACATTACACCAAGAGTATAAATTTAATTACGTCTAATATAAAGATGTCGTTTATTTTTACTGGGTGGTTTTTTTTAGTAGATGTACCTAGTATATTCCTAATACCTTTAGTATATAATTTAAGGGTAAGTTTTCTATTAGACGTTTCTTTTTAAACTATATACGTCGTTTTGTATATATTCCCAAGCTTGTAGTTCTCGTTACCTTCCTATTTTCAAGTATGAATCCTCCTTTTTGATGGTCTTTTACGCTGTCGATGTTACCTCAGCTTGTTAAAGATCGTTTCGAAAGGATTGTATTGGTTAATCCTCTCGATTTACGGGTTTTTGATTTCAGGATTTTCATTATATTTAGGGGATTTTCTATACGGTTTTACTAGTAAGGTACGGAAAGTGAGAAGGTTATTAGCGGTTTTGTTCACTAAGTTTAAGTTTGCGATATTTAATATTTTGTAAAGTTTATCCTATCTGCCTGGTTTTTGCTACGTCAGGATTTAATTTTAAAATGGTAAAAATAGTACGTTTATTATCGATAGTTCGTTTCTAGTGTTAGGGGCATCGTTAATCTGACGACTTACTGATTCCTTCATTAATTTCTTGGAGGCTTTGCTAAATATTATAGCTGATTTGTAGTATTTGGTGATTGTAACGATTTGGTCGGTATTTGTTAGTAGGTTCCAAATCCCAGCAAGGTTAGGATGAGAATGTTGAGGTTAATAACATCTTATGGAATTTTACAAATATTGAAAGCCGTATTTCTTGATTCATAAAGATTTTGATCCATAGGGTAAGAATATCGTAGACTTCTAATAAAAGTTTGTAAAACTTTTTAACTTTACTAATACCTTAGTGAAATTTAACAGAAACCTATTTGTATTAAGTTCCCATAGACTTAATATTAGTTTGATACTGTATCGCAGTAACTTTGGTATTGGTATCGTAAGTTAAAATGTTTGCGGGTATCAGGTACATATTAATACCCAAAGTACGAAATGCCTTTTTTTTTCGCCGTTATAATTTGAAGGATCATGGAGCCGTAAAACACCGTGGTAAAGTAAGTGAAGTCAAAAATTAGCTTACCGTCTAAATAAAATACATTTAAAAAAAACAAGTAAGATTTTAAATTTTCATTTAGGGTAAACTTAAATTTTAGAAGGGTTTTGAATTATATTTGGCAGTGATATCAAAGCTATTGGATTGACTTCAACGTTAATAAGTTCACATCATTATAACCAGGTGCCTAAAAGACTTCATATAGCTTATTAATCGCCGGGTGGATAAACCGTCAATATAATTGATGAGGTTTGAATTTTGTAATGTTTAATATCACTACCTTTGGTTCTGAAAAATGGAACCAGATATGTCACTATTTCAAATTAAATTGGAACATTTGGCCTTCTTTAACTTCTATTAATTTTTCAGTCTCAATATTAATTTTAACGCTAAGGTTTTTCATATCTTTGAAGTAAAAGAAGAATTTGGTAATAGATTATGAGATATGGAATATAATACGTTTAAAGATTGTAATGATAGTCATTGATCCTATTAAAGAGAATTTTGTTTCAGGACTAAAGAAAACTTTGGATTTACCGATATTTTGGTGGTTAAGTTTAGTATTATTATTATTGTCCTTTCGTAGCTCAACGTATTACAAATAGTCTCCTGTTGAATATCGTTTTACCATAATATTTGATATAATACTTTGAAAAATTCTTTTTATAACGATTGCAAATAGTAAACAAGTGTGTAAGGTTAGTAGTTTCATCGTTATAGCTATAGTAAAGGTTTTTACTTATTAGATGGTATAAGAAGGCGTTATTGGCTAGTTATTGCGTTATTTTCGGACCGGTACAAGTATTTTCTTACCAATCAATAGTTTTGGGCCAGTTTTATTTTTCTTAAACCTTTTTACCTTTGAAGTTTGTAATGTATTTGACGTAATTTGAATTGGAGGTAGAAGGGGATTCTATATAATATATCACTTAGTTCGATTTACATTCGTCAATAGTATAAATTGTTGACTAATAATATTATTTGTTACAAATCCTTATTCCTTTTGTATTTAAAGGTGTCGACAACAAGAAATATCCTCCTTATTACGTGGTTCAGAGGTCATATTTCAAGGTTTTTTTTAATGAACCGTGTTGTCTGGGATAGCTGTATTTATAGTCAATTTAACAACTGTAGACAAGGTTTCATTGTCGTCGTTGAATTCAGGAGCTTAGTGGTATATGTTAGTCGAGTTTAGGACCCATGCCATTACGGTTGTAAACAAGGACCACAACTGGATTAAATTTCCTTACAGATAGCTTTAGGTTATTGTAAGGCGTATTCGAACCTTTTTTAACTTATAACGGCTTGATGGACTTGCTGTAGTAGTATGTATTCGCTAGCTTTTAAATTCTCCATTGTTTGTTAGCAAAGAATCAGCCCGTTCAATATCTTATTAAAAATATCCGTCTGGCTTTCCGTCTCTTTTTTTGTCATCCAACGTGTAAAACCACTCGATAATATTCTAGTTCGTATATAATTAGGTGATATTGAAATAGTATTCAAAATGATCTTTAAAATTATCGTAAATCTTTCAAAACGATAAGTAATTCGTTAAGTATTAAAAGTAATAGTTTTCGGCTCAATCGGTAAGGATATTAGGAAATTTCGAGTGAAAGCTGGGAATTTCAATCAATATTTAGCGGCAGATATTAAAGAACAAGC
The DNA here is from genome assembly GCA_038502455.1 of Anisogramma anomala. NCBI lineage: Eukaryota > Fungi > Ascomycota > Sordariomycetes > Diaporthales > Gnomoniaceae > Anisogramma > Anisogramma anomala. The sequence goes on along the minus strand of JASMMZ010000002.1, from coordinate 30,092,103 downwards.
TCAATTTAATGTAGAGAAGGTTATATGATATACTATTTTATTTTTCCTTTTCTTTCAAGTTTTAATAATGTGGTGATTACCACGTAGTCTGTATCCATTTTGGGGATATCTTGAGGGTTCAAACTGATTTATTAGTTGTAAGGACCTTTTGAATTCTTCGATTGGTGTTGGGGAATGTATTGTTGATGGTGTTGGTAGGTAGGATAGTTATTTTTTTGTAAAGTTTGAAGATAAAAAGTTAGAAGTCGTAATTATGGTAGACTCGCGTGTCAAATCGGTTTTATTTTAATTTTTCATTGGTTTTTTGATAATAAAGATTTTAAGGAGTTTGGGGGAAGGGAATTGAAAAATTTTGGTGGAGGATTTGATGATGTTTTTCTTAGTGTTAAGGAGTTTATGAAGGGTTTTGTTTAAGTGATTGGTGGATTTGAGGACTTGCTTTACGCGATTTGATTGATTTTTTAGGGCCAAAGGTACTGGCCCGGTGATGATTTTGAGGAAAAGAGTTTGAGGAACTTATCTGAGCTTAGGTAGGACTTTGTGAATGCGTGTAAGAGTGTTGAGCAATGTTATCGTTAGCGATACCTTTGTTTTTGCTTTGTCTTCAAAGATTTATTGAGGGTTTTTATTAGTGGCGCATTCGTAGGGCATCTTTGCCAGATTTCCCTCCTTCCATTTTTTTTCATGGGTTAAGGGTCTTTCGTTCGTGTATTTTCATTTTTATCTTCGTTTTAACATTTTCTTTTCATGTTTTCCACATCTTTAAGGTCTATTCATTAAAATATTCTCAAAATTCGTCGAGTACATTGAGGTTTTGATTAAATTCGGTGGGGTTTAAGTCGAGGATGACGCGGCTGATATAGTTAGTTAAATGCTCCAGAGGGGGGAAGGGTTATTGGTTTTCGTGAACCAGAGGTTTTTATTGTAGTGTTTTGTGAAGATGATGCCAAAGGCCGTGATTGCTTCCTTTTTTACGGGATTGGTGACGGAATCAATTCCAGAGTATTTCGAAGTTATCGTGACGAGGTTTCAAAGGTGCAGGGGGGAAAAAGTGGTGTAGAGGGAAGTTGAGCCATTGGTTGTTTATCAATAAAGTTGTTGTTTGTTAAAGGTTATGAAACTTCTTTGTTTTTGGGATTGGAAATTTGCAGTATTAGTATTTGTAATAGTAATAGCCATAATAGTATTGACTTCACTGTTTAAGAACTTGATAATTTTTGAGACTTTAAGTGGTTGATATTAACGTTTTTCTTTTAAAACTGATTTAGTGAAGATTTTTTGATGTTTTTGATGATAGCCATACCATCGCCACTTATGGACTTCCGCGAACAGCTATACAATTTATAAGCCTTCTCTAATTACTGCGGCGAACTATATATTATATAGGGGTCCTTTGCAAAAATATTTCTTTTACCTTGCCTAGGCAAAGCGCAACAACTGGAAAGTAACTTCTTTTTTTATTTAGCTTATTTATGTTTAACCTAATAAGCACTGATTAGTATTGTTAAGCTTGCTTATCATAGGATTTTACAGTTGTAACGTAGTTGATTAGAGTTTCCATGGTCGAAGTAACTGGTGTTGCATTGAAAGTGGTGATGTGTTACTTCTTAGTTTGGCAGACCGCTAGCCGGTGTACACGCCAATTTGTACTGCCAACTGCTTTTGCCCGTACCCCACTTTGAAGTGGGTATATACTGCACTAGATTTTCAGTTAATCCCACAAACTGTAGTCCATTTTCAGTAAGTACAATCAACTAACTATAAATATAGTTAACTTAACCATACTGCAATTGACTGCTATTCAAATAAAACCCCCTTTATTTTTTTTGTAACGGGATCGGTTTATTCGGTTATATGTTCGTTTATAAATATGAAGCTTTTTGTTATACGATAATTATAGTTTTGGTTTAACAAGGTGTTCTTAGAACGAATATACATCGGTTAGAACGGGTATATATCGGAGAATGTGTAGTAAAAGTATTAAAGATCGTCTGTTGCTATAAGGAACTTTTTTGTTTCAGGTACGAGCCTGTGTCATACCTTTTACACTGAGTTATCACCATCGCGGTCGTATTTATGTTTACTTATTGCGTCGAAAATGGGTACTCCGTGTATAAAAAAAGGGGTTTCAAAAAAAAATATTACGGTTTTATTAATTGTTATAGTAAGGGAAGTTGAATTATTTTATAGGATTTCATATAAAGTCGTAGCCTTTAACGATTCTAGTTTTCCTTCCGGTGAAGTTGTTTTTAACTAATAACATTTCTGTTTGGTTTACCGTTTAAAGACCTTTAACATTATACACCCCTTTATATAACGTATTATAGTGTTATCTAATACTTTCTTAACGAATGCCATATTATAAGCACATACGGATACTCTAGTCGCCAGACGTATAACTTATTATATTTGAGCCGTATTACGACGTTTGGGAGGACTTTGTATGCCGTTTTCGATAAGATATATCCTTTCTGATTTCGTGGTGTTTTTTCTTTACGTCTTCGGTTTGAAATAATGGTTAGGCTTCTCATATGTTTAATAACAGTTTATGGGAGATTTCTCAGTTTTCCGCGACTTATGTTATCAAAGGTTTTTTTTAGGTCGCTTAAATATTTTATCGGCTGGAAAATCAATGGTGTTTTTACTTTTATTTTGAAAGATTGGTATTTAAGCTCTATCGAAACTATATTATAATAATGATCGATGAATTTGAATTAATTTTTGATAGATAATGATATTTTGAATACGGATACGTGGTGTTTTTGTAACAGCCGCGTAATTTTGTACGAATCCAGTAATCTTTAGCTTACTATATAGGTTTTCGATATAGCGGTTATCGGCGTGTTATGTGGTTTGAAAGCGGTTGTTCGAATTACATTAGGCGAGATAACAATATGTGTTAATAAAACCTTTCTAATTTGGGGTTCAAAACGCGATTCACTGACCTTTTTTAATGGATTTTCCAGAGTTTCCATGTTGTAATCGAAATATATCCGGATGTTATTACAGTGAAATAGAACCTGAAGTATATGATATTAATGGTAAAAAGTTACAGATAAGTTCGCAAGTATCTACGCTAGGTCTTTCACTTGTTTTTATGATAATGACCAGCCCTTTATTAGTATAGTAAATGTTTTACTTTTATTTTAGTTAAAGATTGTTAAGGATATGTGAAAAGTTTGGAAATAAGTTGAAATGTATTCTTGGTATAAAAGTTGGGTTTTCATATATTCAATTAAATAAGGACTTAAGTTCGATAAATATCGAAAATAAAACTTTTCGTTTTTCTCGTCTTTAGTATTTCGGCTTTTATTATACCGGGTTTTCGTTATAAATTATAGGTATGGGTATTTTACATCGTATTGACAATATTTGAAGTTCTTTTAGGCGTATGGCCGTTGCATTTGGATTAACTGTAAGCGAGATGTTATTTATTTAACATACTGCCCGGTTTTTATAAAGGTTGGACAGCTTTGGTCGCGTCTTTTAAAGAAACCATGATATAGAAAAAACGAGAAATTTATATGATAAGTGATTTTTCGAACCTTGGGAATTCCTTTGTCTTTACCCGAGTTATGAATTGTGTTTCGAAATAACAACGAAGTTAAATTATGGTTTAGCAGGCTTGTGTTTCCGTTTGCTGGCAACGATAATAATTTAAGTCTATTAACATTTGTGTATGATGCTTGACAACCTTTGTATATATAATTATTACTCTTATTACAATGCCAACGACTAACTGAAAGACTTAACTTATTATTAACTTTATTACAGCCGCTCTTAGTGCTTTAACGGTTGCTGTTTGGCGAGCCTGTTTCTGCCAAGATAAAGTAACAGGTTTTGGAGAGGGATTTGTGGTAGCGGAGGGCCCAGCGGCGTGGGGAGTAAAAATGGCGGTGACGAGAGTGGGGGGCGCGGGTTATATAAGGATGGAACTCGTATTCTCATTACTATTAGCGTCGTCGTCGTTTCCGTTTACGTTAAATTAGGTTTCGCTAGTAACAACACTTTGCCGCGTTAATCATGTTGCGGTTACGGCTTGAGCCGCACCGCCTTTATCATTTTAACGGAAACATAGAGGGGTCGTAGTAAGACGGTTAGATTCCCAGAGGGAGCTTTCGTTACAAAGGCGGTCCAGTAAGTAATTAAAGATTAAGCGACGTTAGTAGTGATGAGTATGCACCCGCCTTTATGTTTTGTAATTACCACTTTTTAGTATTTTATTGCTTTGCCTAAAATTTACCGAGAATATTGGAGATCTTATGTATATAATGGATGTATTGAATGTCCGGCTTTTCATTACCAACGTAGGCCACATCGTTAATCCTTATCAGCAAAAACTATACGTAGTTCGTGTAGGGTTGTCCCCTCTTAGTTCTAACTAATTAAGTGATGGTTACACAGGTCGGAAAGGGTGAGGAGGAGGAATAAGAGGATGTCGGGAAGGGGTTGCCTAGGGCGCGTTTGGCTCGTTTGAAAATGAGGGGTTTTTGCATATAAGTTCGTATTCGTCGGATCTTAGTATATATTACTCGAGTTTTGCGTGATAAGGTTATTATTTTTGTTCATATAGATACCCCGGTGCAATGGTATAAGGGGTATAAGGAAGTATAATGGTGTTTGTTATTTCGAATTACGTTTTGTTATTGTATAAAAGAAAGTTTAAGCTCATGGATTGTAATAATACGGGCTACTTCTTATTTGCTTTGGGTATGTAACGTACGGATTACCACAAGCGTATAAGGGTCCCTTAATAATAATGATAATACACATTATAATATGTATGCGTTATTATATAGGCGTTTTTCATATACGTTTTACACGGATTATAATTTTTAATATTTGCCTTACGGTGCCTTTTTTTCTTCAAAAACTTATATAGGTTTATCCTTAGCGCGAGTAGACGCCAAGCAGAGATTGAAATGGTCGATTTTTACCGTCCGACCCGATAAATAGTTTACACATCTTCGGGTTATTAAACTGTAGGGAACTCTAAAGTTTTGATTGGAGGGATGGCAAGGAGCCTTAACGGCCTATACAGGCTTCGACCGCCTCGCATTACGATCCCTCCCGCCTGTATCTACAGGATTATTTCGTAGCAGCTAGTGCGATACTTTGAATTTAGCATTTTACGGTGATTTTAACATCCAAAAAAAAAAAAAAAAAAAAAAAAAAAAAAAAATCTGACGTATTAACATAAACCTAGGTATATGCCAGACACTACTTTCCGATATTGTCACGCCCTAGCTATTGGCTGATCTAGACAAGGCTGCCAATGAAATGCAACTTTAGGACAGGCCCCATGCACAAAGTCCTCAAGACGGTTATGAGGATTTTATGGAATATTGTACCCACTAAATTGGTTCAATAACGGAAGGTTCCCTCCTACTTAAAAATAATTAGCTTTTTTCGTATAAAGTTAACGTGTTAGAATATTGACTTTATCAACGCACGTACCAACGCGCGGACCAACTTAATGCACTGCAACATCGACAATTCAATTGCAGTAGAGTTGTTTGCAACCAACAGCTAATTCAGTTGGGACTTACAAAGGTCAAAGTCTTGACTATGTAGGCCAAAACTAGCTCGTTTACTAGCTGTCTAACAATTCGGCCAAATGGAGGGTAACTATCAGTAACTTATAACATTCACTATTTGATCGTCCAATTATATAAGAGGTGATCTTCAAAACTGGCTAAAAGTATAAATATATAATCTATTAACTAGTAGTATACCAACTTAATTCTCTTTTATTATCATTAACTTCGATTTTTGATTTTCACTTAATTCTAATATACCATCATACTAATGATGTAAAATAATATGACTTACCTACCTTATACGTAAAATCCAACCGATCCTAATTAATGGTAACCTAAACTACATATGAATAAGATAATAAAAATACAACCTTTAGAACTCTGAAAAGAGAAATTATAACAACTCTTAAAACACTATCTCCAAGATCGACAACTATCTTCAAAAGGATTTGTGAAAACTGTTGAAAAACTATTATTAAAAAGGACATTAATTCTCAAAAAGCAAAACAACTTCAACAACAAGTCTACATAAGTATAAAACAAACGGATATACTAATGAAAAGATAAAAACGTATAAGTTAAACACCACTACTATCCGACGAATAACTTCACAAAAAATAAATTGCACGAAAAACACTTTAATAACTAAAATAATAAACGAAAACTCTGTAGACGGAAATATTTACATAACAGTCAATACATTAAAAATTACTGCCTAAAACAGAAAACAATAAACTGAAAAGAAACTCGAAATCGAAACATAATTTAAAATACATACTAATAACGTTGAACTTTGCTTTAGATACCACTACAATAACAAACTTTACATCACTAATACTACAATCAAATCTAAATCAAAACCCTGAGTAAATTAAATGAAATGATTACTGGCCGAATCCAGCGATACAAAAAATAAATTAGGTCCTATAGAATTTCGTAAAGACTTTAGAAAATAAGATAAAAACATATGGTATATTTCGAAGAAATCAACTAAAAACAAACTAAAAACACTATTGAAAACGAACAATATATATTCTGAACGATAATACGCAAACCGACTATCAAATCCTCTACAAATGTATATAAGATCAAAAAGAATCGACTACTTAATACTACATAACATCGTTAACAAACCCTTGACAGGTTTAAAACCAAAATGAATGAAATTGAACACACTTTTTTGAATACAACAACAAGATAGACGAAAGTTAAAGTTTAATGAAAACTTGATCAGTACAGTATAAAACGAAAATAACATTGATTTATAATCCAAACATTTCATATATAATAACGACGACAATGAACAATCTGAATTCTTTATACATAAATTGAATAAATACATACCTACACTTAAAAAACTTACTAAAACTTAATCGTCACCATATAAATAACAACATTTGTTGGAATATCATTGAAATTCAGTGCAGTCAAAGTTGACTGCACTGGATGCAAGTCAATTGTAGTAAAATTCCCAATTTGATATGAGGCACGAGCTAAACAATTTTTTTTACAAAGTAGTATGAAAATCAGTTATTGTTTTTCAAAACTTTTAAGAAACAATAATTTACCATATGAATATTGCAATACTGTTTTGATTTTGATAACACTTCGAATAGATAACGTTGTAATGCTTTAAGTCCTATAAATACTGATTAATATATATCAATTTCATCACATATAATCTAGGTAAACGAAAAATCTATTTCAGAGTTAAACTTTATGTAATTGCAAAGTAGAGGAAATATTTTCCAAAAAAAAATCCTTACGAATTGCGCTTATGATTACGCCGGCAAATAAAGAAGATATATGGACTAAGTTTTCACATTAGTTTAGAAGTGATAACGGTATCGTCATTGAAAAAATATCAAGAAATATTAATTAAACTTTTCCTCAAGAAAGCGTTGAGATTAACCGCTAAAAGTCTTAAAAATAATCGTTAAAATAGATTGTACATTCGCCAAAACCTCTATAGTTAGCAAGCGGCTAAGTTGTCATCACTAATGCTACAAATCATAAATCGTAAACCGCTAAATCTAAGACCTTCCAACAAACAACAGGTTCAACGGAAAATAACTTTCAACATTACCTTATATATCAATCACTTCCCTCTACATTATTGATTCACTAATTGGATACGTAACTAAATACGTAATGATTTTTATATTAGGCAAGAAATACCAAAATTATTTCTTCGTGTTGAATAGGAACTTTACAACACACACGAAGAGTCGAGTTTTTCACCGAATTAACGTTGACTTGCCGGCCAAAACTTCAAGATGGCAAGCAACTAAGACTGAATAAATCAAATTAAAGACCTCAGGCCTCTATTCGTAAATTATTACAGTAAATATCTTGAAGATCAAGATTTTTACTAAATCTCTACTAAAGAATATTTAAACAACAATAATAACTAAAATATCCTTACTTAGAACATCAGCAAATGGTTTGATTGCAGCGTGCCAGTTTTTTTTGAGGTATTCCTAAATTATTATACGATTAGACAATTACCATATAGAAACAGATTTTGAAAATTTCTATGACGAAGTTAATAATAGAGTATTGTGGGAGTGGGATCTTTATTCCAGATTCAATTAACTACTAGTGGGCAGTTGCCACTATATCGCCAGTATAGTGTGGCCCTCACTAATATTAAAGGTATATATACCGGCGGGAAGGCTAACAACTTGAGTGTTCCTACCCTATATCAACCACCCTATTCAAAATTTCCTATTTCTTAGTTATACCATACAATCCATTAAACTAACTATTGAAAACAAAACCCTTATCCCCAACTAAATAATTTTAAAAAATTAAAAACATAATCTGATTAACGTATAGTCAATCATGAGAAAATGCGTTATACGTATATATTCAATGCCGATAGGGTTTTAAAACAAACTATATTAGCCCTTATAGCGCGCGACAAATTTATATGAAGGTTTAAATATAAACCATATCTATATAAATTTGTCCACGTGCCACGTAAAAAAGGGAAGGCAACATTAAGTATTGCTAAAAAGGGTTTCGACCCGATATACCTGTAAAAACAGTTCATTGCCTTACATTTAAAACTCTTATATATAAAACAGAAATTCTAAAATATAGACTTTTAACGAAAGTCGAACCTTAAGTTAGCCTTTTAATAAAAACTTCAAGGTATTATATAATTTAAAAAATTGTAACATTGTATAGGCTTAATAACTATAACATTCGCCGGGCCATGTTATACGGCTGACTTAGTACCCGTTCGACACATACTCGTATCCAAAATCTGACAGCCTTAAAAAAGAAAAGGGCTTATAAAATACATATACCTTAGTTGAAGGCTTGGGGCGATAGGAAAGATATACTTCACACTGCGTGGAAAGATTTACTCGAACCGTTCGAATAGCAGTTGAATGCTTTTTTAGTATAGTCAAGTCAACTATACTTACAGTTAGTTGATTGTACTGACTATACATTGACTGTAGTTTGTGGGATTTGACTGGACATACTACAAGTGCAGTGCGGTAGGTACCAACTTCAAATTAGGACACAGGCAAAAGCGTTTGGCTAAAGAAATTAGTGTGCAGACCTGCTAGCGGTCTGCTAAACTTAGAACTTACAACTCATCAATCTGACCCAATTTCAGCGCAGTACCAGTTATTTCGACCATTATGATTCGAATCGACTACCTTGCAACGATAAAAGCCTACCAACACTGATTAGTGTTTATTAGGTTAAACAAAGATTGAATAAGTACATAAATAAACTACTTTCCGGTTGTTACAATTTGTATTAGTAAGGTAGAGGAAAGGTTTTTGCGAAGTGCCCTTATATGCTGTATATTTCTTCGCGGCAGCAAGTACGGAAAGCTTATAAGCTGTAAAGTTGTTAGTGGTAGTTTATAAGTAGTGATGGTATCGTTATTGAAAACACTAGGAAATTTATTAAATTCTTTTTAAAGAAAAGCATTGAGATTTACCGCTAAAAGTCTTAAAGATTACCAAGTCAGAAAGTTGGCAAGCGGCTAAGTTAATACTATTGTGGATATCAATATTGCGGATATTACTATTGTAAGTTTTAAATAGTAAACACGACTAAGTCCTACGACCTTTAATAAACACTAACTTTGACAGTAAACCTACAACCCACCTCTTTACACAATTCTTTTCCGCTTACACATTTTAATCTTCGTTAAGATAGTTTCAAAACTCGTTGAAATTAATACCACTACTGATCCTGCCAGAAAAAAAAAACAATTTTGGCATTTAGCGCTGTCTTCGAAAAATATTACGACAAAAATCTTTAGTTTACCGATGCCATTAAAGACTTCCATCTTGAAAATTTAACTAATTATATCAGCTACTTTATTTTCGACGTAAATACTACAAAATTCGTTCAAAGACCTAACTCACTCGATGATTTTAACGAGTAATTAAACGGAATAAAACTCTAATGATATGGAAGATGGCAGATAGGCAAGTTAAGACGAGGATAAAGATTTAATTTGGTTAAAGAGAAGTTTACGAACTTATAAATAAAGGAAAGGAGGGTAATTTGGCAATCGTACTTTACGGATACATAACCGACGAAAATCCTTGAAAAATATTTAAAGATAATAGTAAAGGGAAAGAGATTGCTAGTAATAATATCTCTTAACACCTTTACAGGCGTTTCTAAGAACTTGCCTAAACTCGGATAAGTATTTTAACTCCTTTTACTCGGAGGTTATGGTTTTATATCACGTGCCATAAAGAATTGATTAATTTACACACTATAATCCCTTTAGTTTATTAATTAATTAAATAAGAACCTCTTTTGGCATTTTAACACCAACAGAATTATTATTGAATCACTAGTAAAAAAAACCTAAATTTCTTTTCCCTTGGCCCCTTTATGCATCCAATTTCAGTACTTAAATTAAGGAAAGAGCGGTTTTATATGCGAGGCTATTATAGGTAGTAGTACTAGCTTTTTCCCTTAAAACTTAACCAAAGCTAATTATCCTAACTACTAATATTAGCTTTAATACCGATCGAGAAATTTAAGGGGTTCATAAAACCAATACATTATCCTTTCCCTTCGAGATATCCCTATGGTAAATACGGATTACACGGCAATTACCACGTTTGTTAAGATTTTGGAAATGAAAGAGAAGTATAAAGGTAAGCTTTATAAACTCTTCGACGTTAAGTTGTGCCCGTTTTAAAACGTTTGTCGCCAGAAAAGGGTTACAACACCAGGTTTTTACTTGTGATTTTCTAATATTCTTATCGGCTAAGTAAAAAACTATTAACTTTGATTCCTGACGAATTTTCTCTTTTTCTGCGAAATCTACGATAGTTTTAAAAGAAATTTTCAATACGATGATTATATTGCGTCGTATTACACTAACTGGAACATTATTAAGGAGTTCTTCATGTTGAATTATAATAAAGAAACGGAAAATAAGATGAATCTTTTTAATTAGATTTTAAATAATCTTATACTTTACTAATAAGTAATAGGGAATGTAGGAGTCGAGGAAGGCATATTACGTTAATAAAGTTAGGCAGGCCATTACAGGCTACAAAGAGTTCAAATACTCTTTATAGTACTCTAACGTTATTTTTAAATGGCTTTTTAACTATTTTAGTTTTTTGTTTACGATCGTAATGACTTGGGTTTCAAGTTTTACTATTATGTACATCTGCGCTTTGAGGCCTAACAACGATGAAAAAACACATTTTACGGGATATTACATCGACTATAAGTATGAAAGACCCGGTAAGTATGGTTAACGGGGGACCAGAACCTAGAGATATGATTAATAAACTATTAATGGAAAAGGGTATTACGTTTCCACAAGATTTTTAAGTTAGTTAGAAAAGTTTATTCCAAATAATAAAAAACATGAATTTGTAATAAGTCTGGTTGATGGTCAATTTGCTACCTTTTAGCTAAGCGTTATAAATAGTAGATATTATATTATTGACAATACCTTATTACTCTCTAGTAAAATTACTTTAACTTTATAGTAAATTCTAAATGAAAGGGGGTTAAAGAGAAGGAAGATAAATTTAAAGTTACTTATTGGTTTGGAAATACTATTACCGGTACGGAAGTAACGTATTAATTCGTTAAACGTTTTCCTGTATCGTTTAACGGGTAAAGGCCCTTATCGGCGCTATAAAAACGAAGATTCTAGCCCTATGAACCTAGTTAATATTTGCGGCCGTTACGCGAAATAGGTCTCTTAAGTTATTATGTCAGACATTAAGGCGATATAATATATAATAAAAGGCTATTTATAATTATTTTAGAATAGTACTACATTCAGTGTAGTAGGTCAACTTTACTTACTGTAAAGTTGACTGTACTTCAAGTTGAATGTATTTATTTGTGTAGACTTACCGCATTAAGTGTAAGTCGAGTGCAGTATGCTGCACTTCACTCTAAGGCACGGGCCAAGCAATTGGCCATACAAATTACTGTGCAGACCGGCGAGTGGTTTTCCAAACCTAGAACAATACATCTACCACTTGACCAATACAATACTACTGTTACTTCAACCAATCGAATAGATAACAATGCAAAGATCTAAGGCTCTATCAACACTTACCAGTGCTTATTGAGTTAAGCACAGATTAGCTAAGTAGAAGAAAAAGCTATCTTCCGGTTGTTACGCTTTGCGTGATCACTAGTATAGAGGAAAGATTCTGGCAAAAGGCCTCTATTAGTATTTCGTTAGTCCACAACGACAGGAAAATAGGGAAAACTTTTAGTTTGCGTCAGTTCACAACGGTAATATAGAAGTATGCGATATTATCGCTACTTGAAAAACACCAATAAATATTTATTGATCCTTTTTGAACACGTTGAGATTGACTATTAGAAGTCTCAAAGTTCGGCAAGTTGGCAAACGGCTAAGTCATTACTATTGCAAGTGTTACTACTGTAAAAACGACTAAGTCCTCACGCTCAATAACCTTTGCTACTAACAAAAAACCCTCGACCTTACCCTTTACACTAAACCTTTGCCTATATTTCATTTTTTTTAACTTTCCTACGCTAATTTTGTCGTTAGGTTCGTTGCTTTGAGCGAAAAACACTAAGAATCTCCAAGTCGCGCTAGGAAAGCCACGTTATGCGATCTCACACCAAGTTACTTAGTCGTCAAGTCGCTAAGATTCCACGCGAGTCCACGCTAAAACACCAGGTCCCTACGCCTAAAGATAACCAAGTCCATCGTCCTACACTTCTTTCGTAAACGATAACCTTAAGATGTTTACCGTAAGCGCTTATTTCGAAGCTATTACCAACCCCGATAGGAAAGAAGTAATTGGGGCGTTCGGAATTACTTTTACCAAGTTTTATAACGAAGGCCTTTAGGCGTTAGATGTCGATGAAAAATTAACGGAAAAAAAACTTATCAAATTCTCTGGCTATTACATTGTTAAACACTATGCTATTAACAATTTTTATTACACCTTTATTAATTGCCATAACATTTTTAACGACTAGACTATAGATATGTGAACTTAAGTTTTAAAAAGGGTTAAAATAAGGGTAAAGGTAAAACTTAAGCACAAAGGGGTCTTTTTTTATAGCTTAGAGCAATATAAAACTGACACAAAAACTCGTCGACTTAGTACAGCTTTAGGAATGCTTTTAAGATCCACGGTCTAAGTGAAAGGGTGTTAAAGACCTTTAACTCATATATAAACTATTTAGGGGATCATCCCTTTATACTTAGTTAAGTTAATCCTCTTTACACGTTGGAAATAAGGAATATGTTAACTTGTTTGGTAGCCTAGCACCCTCACGTGACAACATGGAGTACCCCCTTAGCGGTGGAAGAACGCGTGAAGTAAAAGTCGTTAACGCGGCTAGACATATTGATATTGGCGGCCTACACCAGTTAATTAAGAAAAATCATCAGACTTTCTAGAACCCTTAAGTATCTATCACCCCTTAGCAATTTAACTGACATACCTCTTAAAAACCTTCCCTATTCAAGTTTACCTACATGCGAGAGCCTACTACAGGTTCTACCATAGGGCTTTATCTTTCGGTCCAAGAGACTGAAAATTGCCCTTAACACTGTGCCTTAAAGGTTACAAGTCCTGAATTACTAGGAAATACTAATTAAGAGTGGAATAACTATTGCGACCTACCTTTAAGACCTGTTTAAATGGTTAATATCAACTATAAGGAGCTTACGAACATCTCTAAGATTTGTAACGACGTATAAAATAATAAAGGAAAGCCCTATAATCTTTTCGACACCAAAATGATGCCTGTCCTAAATATTTGCAAGTGGATAGAGGTTCCCTCGTCTGATTTTCACTTATTGTTTTCCGGGATCCTTACAGAGTACGCCAGAGACTATTACCTGACTTTACTTACCAGAGCTACTACGTTTCGCGAGATCTATGATAGTATAAAGAGTCATTTGGAGTATAATATTCACCTCGCCTAATACCATATAGACTAGACCACTACATGGGGGAATACAATGATAGTAAAGAAAAAAAAGGAGGAAATGCGAGTAGATATACTTAATTAGATACTTAAAAAGCTCATGTTATGCCAAAAAGTAATAGGGAAAGCTTAAGCTGGCGAAGTTATACTTCGCGAATAGGTATAGGTCGCAGTTGTTATAACCTAAGAATATCGGAGGGTCAGAAAACAGGCCAGTGTGGGGCTAAGCCACTAAGAACCTGATATCCAACACATCAAGTGGTGATATCTCTTATGTAAGCAACCTTAGGGTTAGGGTTACGCACTAAAGATCATTGAGATCATGTTTCGATCCAACATGATCTAGCACTAAAGGGGTATGAAGAATTAAGGATATAAGGACACGGTTAGCACCACATAGATAGTATTTCCTTCATAGCTCTTCAGTTGTCAATCTAAGTATTCAGTCTACCCTGAATAGCCTCACGGCTTCTGATCATCACTCGCAAAAACACAGTCTTGATATTGCACCTTTTGTTACCTCTGCTACCTTACTGCTAACATAAACCCTCTGACACCTTCAATATACTCACGGGTATTTAGTGTGATCATTACAGCAGTTATGGGTATTAAAGAGTTCTAATACGATTTATAACGCTCAAATTCCACCTGCGAAGGCTTTTTTGTCCAATTAAGTTTCTCGTTTGCCACTGTAATAACGCGTATACCAAATTAGCTTAGTATGTACCTATAAGCCAGCAATTTCCATAACGTAGATAAAGAAGATCTTACGTTATTTAACTATGTCGACCGTAAGTACGGCTACGAGTTCCTTTAACACATACGATGTGGCTCACCAGTTATATACTGGAGGTAGTAATTACGCTAACGCTAATAAGGCCAAGATTTTGGCTGACCTATGGATCGTAAGCATTATAGTCGTAATGGTGGTAAAAGATATTGGATTAATGATAAGTTTGGCTATTGGTTAATTCGGTACCCCTTCGCCGAGCGTACTAATAGGAAGGTAGTATATTATACCTAATACCTTATTACTTTTAAATAGTATTACTTGTATTAAACTGTAAATTTCGGAGGCGACGAGCTCATTAACGGCGCTAATACCCTTCCGTCGATTAAATGGTACGAAGATACTACTTTTAGTATAGCTTAGTCCCTATCTAACTACATCTTCCTGTACCATTTGTATGGTAAAAACCCTTATCTTTGCCTTTATTAAGCCTCTAACTCTTTATATTCCTTTCATCTTCGCGATAGTTACGCAGACTATAGGTTTTAAGGTATTATATCATATATAAGGGTGGTAAGATATTTAATACGAGGCTATTCGTAGTACGTGGTACTGCGAGTGGAAAGCACTATAGCTACTAAGATTAATATTTATGATACTAGTAAGGTTAAATTTAGCTTTAGACTGGACGACAAATCATATTTAATAGAGAAAACAGTAATTTAAACCATTGTAAAAGTAATTACGTTTTATATTTGTAAGTCCCCTACCCATTTTATAGTTTATTTAAAGGATATAAAAGCCTTCGGTGTTGACGTCGACTTTAACGAAAACAAACTGGCTATAGATTTCCCCTCGCCTTTAAATAGGGGTACCTATGGTATTATTTTGAAAACCTGAAAGTAGTGGTGTTGAACCTAACTAAACTGAAGATTCGTTAATTATACCAGCGTTTTCATTATTTAACTGTTAATAGGTTATATGAATTTCTAAAGTCAGCAAGGCATAAAGATATAGAATATTTTCCCCTAAAATCCATTAAAAGACTTTATTACCACTGTTTCCTGTAGATTGAAACCCTCCGAAGATTTAAGTTTATAAAAAAACGATGAGAATTTTTACTATAATATTTTCGTTAATACATTTTACTTCAATAATAAGTTTATCATCTACGTCGTTAATCTGGTAATCTTTTCTTACGAGGCTAAGTTTTTAAAGTTTCTTTCAGCAAAGAATACTTAGAAAAAGCTAAGAATGTTGTAGATTAACACGTACTTAGGCTCATTTAATGTTGTTGTCTACAATAACGGTACCAAGTTTAAGACGGAAAGGTTTTTGAAAAATGTTAGGATAATAGGTATTTAGTATAAATAGGTACCTGTAAAAGACTTTGAATATATTAAAAAAGGTAAAAGGGCATACTTTCTATTTCAACGCACGTATAATATTTTTACGTTGAAAATTAAAGGTTTTACAGATCCGGAAGCACGATTACAAATGGCAGTAAAAGGATTAAACGATATTGCGGGCCTTACCAGTTTAATGTTAATACTGCTGGTCTTTGGACCTTACCCACGCCTAACAAATGAACCTCCACCTTCGGCAAGTATTTAAAAACGTATTGCGGCCTACAACAAAGCTTTAAGGGAGCTACGAAGAAAATTGGTACGCCGTCAGATTAATAAACCCTTTAACACCAGAAACGGCCTTGTAATAATCGATGAACTTGCTTTACCGTTATAAAGTAAAGTTTTTCGGGTAAAGAAAGCCAGGTAAATAAAAGGGTCTATATAAAACATGAAGTATCGAAAACGCCAAATTAATTATTAAAACTATTAACGGTTTTTTCTCTTTTCGAATTACTTAGCTTAAACTTTATATCAGTGTTATTAACAATGAAAACCCTTAAGCCAAACGACAAAACTAAAACAAACCTCCATTACTAATTATCAATAAGTCGATATAACTTTGCCAGTACGGACGACCACCGAAGAAAAAAAAATTTAAAAGGGGAAATAAATAACGGGACGTATTTATAATATTACTTGATTACTTAAAAAAAGAAGGGTAACTAAGACTTGGTACTAAGGTTTCGAGTATAAAGGATTATCAAAACCTTCTACAAACATGTTAAAAATAGATAAGGTCGAAATAAATGGCTTCTTAACTCTAAGGGTTATATAATTTATGCAAAGAACAGATTTTGACCTTTAAAATTCAAATGTTACAATTTTTTAATAGAGGATCATTTACGAGATCAGAGGTAAAATTATAAGGCGGCCGTACGAACCATTAGGTTTAATAGTTTAAATCAATGGCGATAAAGATTAAAACTACATATTTATGTAGTATTAAACGATTTAAAACATAAGTTAACGTTAAGTAGTTACTTTAAGACCAAGTTTACTAGTTAAAACTCAACACATGTTTACGTTTAATAGCTCCAATATAAAGTAAATTTATACGTAATTAGCAATTAATTTACAAATGATCATACTATTGGAATTGTTATAGGAACTACGTGTTATTTACTTTTTAGGTATAGTAATACAATGTATTAAAATACTGAATAGATTAGCTAAAGCTAGCGTCTATTAGGTCCTGACTTACCAGTCGTATTGTAAATTACGCTGAGCGAGGATCATTTTAACATACGACTAGTATTTACTTGTAACTTGAAAAGAGTCCTTCAACATAATAAGTATATAAATTAACGATGCTCTTATTGTCGGAACGGCTGGCTTTATGGCATTGGAATAGCAGGTAATTAAGGATTTTGAGTTCTAGAACTATACGTCGATAATAACTTTAACAAAAGGCAGTCAACTCAACTTTAATAAATCGTTAATCCATATACTTAATATTAATACCGGTCTTAGCTTTCTTCAAAAGGGATAAGGCACTATTTTAGCTAAAATTTATAAAATTAAAACGGTTAAGGCCTAATAGCACCTAGAATAACGTATCTATGGCAGCTATATCACCATCTTATATTAGCCGGAGGTATCGTACGACCTATTAATCGCTGTATAAGTATAAAAGCTAATAGATAGAGACTTTGACCGGCCTAATAAGAAGCTATAGACAGCGGAATTAAAATAATGTTAATCTACCTATTAAGGGTTAAGTTGATAATTTTTACGAACAGGTCCTTTACCAATAACATAGATTTATCTTTATAAATTGGCTTCTTAATAACTTTTGTTAAAGTAAAAAAGCGGGAAAATAAGGATCATATTATCGGTAGCTTAATTTACCAAACTTTATTAAATATAGAAAGATTACACAATACCTGTTTGTTTCGGAGGTTATGGTAAGAAAACGGGTTTTAACGTAGGTATAATATCATAAAAAAAACTTTTAAACTTATTACTAGATAACTTAAGATTTCCCCTATTCTTATAGTCATTTGTACTGATTTAAAAAGCTTTTTCGAATGCCTTTTAAGGTTCGGAACCACCAGCGAAAAAAGCTTGATAATCAACGTAATGGCATTCTATAAAGCCTACAGAGGCAGGGAGATTAAGGAATTCCGGTGAATTAACGGTAAAGATAATCTTATAGATACTATAACTAATACAGTGCTAAATAAGACCCTAAAATGATTTGTAGATAGCAGTAGGCTAACTATACGTATCGAGAGCTACATTGAAAGACCGCCTGAGAAGTTTAGATTACGTAACGTCTGATAAGGATATAGTGGCAGATTAGAAGATTACCATGGAATCGACGATATGGACTTGTTTAATTGGCACGATTAAAATGGAGGCCTGAAAAGTCCTGTAGCGGAAGAACCTTTTGTGGGAGATAATAGACTCGGACCTCAGAGTAACGAAGTAATTGAAGACGAATAGGGTTGATTTGAATACAATCGGGTGTAATTTAGTATGGAAGTTAACTGGAATTGATAGGGGTATGGCCAGTTGACGAGGAGGAAATTCAGTGGTAATCGGAAAAGATTGGTCAGCCATACTGGCGTACGCGTATAAACTAAAAAGCCGCCAGTATTGAAATAGTACTACGTATAATTCAATAGGTCAACTTTACTTACAGTAAAGTTGACTGTACTTCAAGTTGAGTGTATTTCTTTTTGTAGACTTACCGCATTGGGTGTAAGTCGAGTTCAGTACGCTGCACTTCACTCTAGGTCACGGGCCAAGAAATTGGCCACGTAAATTACTATGCAGATCGACTAGCGGTCTTCCAAACATAGAATAATACATCCACCACTTGAACAATGTAATACTGCTGTTACTTCGACCAATTGAATCGACAACGTTGCAACGATCTAAGGCCCTACCGACAAATAGGTTATATTATAAAAGGATACTAATATTATCATAGAATTGACTATACGGATGTCAGTAATGCTAAAACTGGTTTGAACTTGGGAAAAATACTATTTTCATCATGATCGACGATTGTTACTATTGTTGTAGGCTTTATTGTTTTCCATATGGTGGAATCTCCTACATCCTTCCGTATTTACCTTGAATATATTAAAACTGCAATGTGAATGTTAACGTTTATCCTAATAAACTTATTTAAATCGACGGTAGTAAAAGGTTTTTACTTAACTTTTAAGTATAAATACCTTTGGTTTTCTCTTTAAGTGTTAACTAATCTGAATTTAAACCTGACGAAGACAGAACTTGATTAATTATATCGTAGGTTTGATTACCCGGCGTCTAATAAACCTTATAAGGATTTAAGATCGGCTCATTGCTAATATTAGACTTGTTACTGTTAAAGGTAATTCAACGGCTTTATTATTATTGTTAAACTTACTTTTAAACCTCTCTAAGGTTTAAGTTTACGTTAAAAACGAGAAAGACTTTAATTTCGATGTTTTCGTAAATGTATTTTACCTGAACAATAAGCTGATACTTTATGTTGTTGAATTCGTTTCGGCTTTTTAATTCGTTGAGTTCCTTAAAACTACAACAGCGAAGGAAATATAAGGGGCATTACGTATTTTGTGGATAGATACGTATCAAGGATCATGAAAAGTACTAGTTTACGATGCCGATACTAATTTTACTACGATAGAGTTTTAAGTTAATTTTGAATCGATATGGATTAAGTATCAATAGATTTTTATTATAATTTTTAGGGTATCTGTTAGTTAGTAAAGGCTTACGAATTTTTATGCAAGGCTTATGATATCTTTATGTTGGAAATCGAATGTTTTACAAACTAAGAAATACGACTTGAAAAATTGATAAAGGGCTTTAACGATAGTGTTAGCCTTAATAGTCTTATATTAATTTCGTTATTACTTAATGTTCACTTTCATATAACGACTAAGAATTCATTACTAATAAACAATTAAAACCGTTTTATAATATACAACAAAGTTTAAAAGTAATTGAGGAAAAAATCGGTACGCTTTCAGGTTGACGACGCTCTTAATACTAGGACCAGATTATCGATAATATAAATATTGTCTTTTCCCCTTTAAAGTAAAATCTTTACGTGGCGAAAGCTAGGTAAAAATGATAAGCCGTATAAGATTTCCTATACTATTAACCCAAACGTAGTAGTTAAAACTACTAGTACCCTTGTTATTTCTTAGATAATATAAGTTAAGTCGTATAGATGACCTATTCAGTTTAATAAAAAACCTGAAGTTGTTAAAGTTTATATCGAATGGATTAGTTAATATGAATTTTTCGAATCAATCGTTAATAAGCTAATGAATCGTTGACAGCGAAAAAGATTACCCAATGAGAGGATATATAAGAAAAAGAATGACAGCAACAAAGACTATATACCTAGGAGGGTATACATATGGGTATAGGTATCATGGGAGGAAAAGTTTACCAGAGAATTTACCCTCAAATTACGTATGAAAGGTATTATTGATATGTCGGATAAACTTTTTAAAGAAAGCAACCAGGTGAAGATTAACAGTTTTTTAATATAAGGGATTATTTAACTCGTATTATTGATGTAATTGGCAGTCAAAAAATTAATTATTTTAAATCGAGGATAGTTTACGAGTTTTAACGTAAAATAACAGATCAGCAGTATGAACAGTAATGGTAAATTGTTTTAATATACGGTAATAAATGTCAGGTTTTTTTTTCTATTTAAATGTTTATAATTTAATAAATTTAATAACGTTTAATCGTCATAATTACTGCTAATTTGACTTTAGGTGTAAGCGGTTAGCTTACACTTAATGATCGGAATATAACGTAAACGTATACGTAATCTGCCAACGATTTTGAACGGAAGATATTGTAATATTTATATAAATAAATAATTTATAAGTTTTTGGCCGATACGCTAATATAGAAGTTTATTAGTTTTCAACGTACCAGGCGTAATTTCAAGGCCTACTGTGTATGAAGAAGTTAACGTTTAACCCATATTTATCAATAAGAAGGGGGAAAGACTTCGGTGTCGTAAGTATGTAAATGAAAGATATCTCATTTTCCGAAGATATTGAGTTTACAACGGCATAATAGCGTGTTATCGAAAAGATAGGCCTTTAAAAGTGTAAGCTAATCGAAACGTTGAGTGAGAATATATAAATTAACTTTAATCGATTGTTAATCCACATCCATAGTATTATGACCGAAATCGGCACTTATATTAGCCTAGGTTAAACAAGATAAGCCACGAGTCTAACCACTATCGATAAGGCCGACGGGGTAAGATTATAAATATATCAGGAGTAGAGGGCCTATTCGGATTACCTTATTATGTTATACTAACCGAAGGTATTGTAATACCTATTTATTTTGGTATTAGTATAGGATCTTAAAAACGAGGATGATGATAGGTTAAATAAAGGATTTAGTGGTATTTGGATTTTTTGAAAAAGTATGAATATGGTTTCGCTAAATTTGATAAAAGCGAAGTTAATGATTTTTACTCACAGGGTTTTTAACAGTAATATGAACTTTATGTCGTAAATCGTTATTTTTTTTATAATTCTTGTTAATAAGGAGGGGTTTCAGAAATAATTTACGATTACTAGAAATCTTGTATATTAAGTATTCATTAACTATAAGCGTATAATACGAAAACTGTTTGCTTCAAAGATTTACGGTATAATGATAGAATTTAATATCTGTATAATAACTAACGATATATTAAGGATTATAACCAAATACTTGTGATTGCCTTCGATACCTATAATAATTTCTATAAAATTTAGAATTTTTACGAATACCTATCGAAGTTGGGTACGATTAATGAAATATTTCCATAGTAGACGTAATAGCTTTGAAAAGGTGTACGAAGCCAGGGTAATCGATTAATTCCAGTGGATTAACAGTAAAATTAATCTTGTTAACGTTTTAAATAAGGCCACGTCAAATAACACCTTAAAAAGGTTTGTAGATAGTAGTATGTTAACTGTATGAATCGAGGGCTACATAAACCGCTCAGCACGTAACGTGAAGGAATAGGGATGCCTTGGCTAACTTAAAGATTACAAGAGTAATGGTAACGATGGTAATAGCGACGGTAGTAATCTCAGTAGGTTAAACTACTGGTAAAAGGTACGTAAGTGGTGGAATGCATACTGCGTATAGGTTTGTGACGAAAAACCAGTGTATGTGAGCTAAGGAACGGAAAGATCGGAGATATAAAACAAAGGGTTGTAATTAATGTAAATTTCAGTATAAAATTATTGGAATTGATAGGGGTTTGGCTGGTTGATAATGGAGGGAATTTACAGGTTACCACTAATTGATGACAAGCCACGCTAGCTTGTAGGCATAAAAAAAAAGCCGCCAGTATTGGAATAGAAATCGAAAGCAGTAAAGTCAAGTTAACTATAATGACATTTAGTTGATTTTACTGACTTCAAATTGAATTAAATTTGTAGAATTTGACTGGACTAACTATAAATGTAGTGCAGTAGGTTCTGACTTTAAAGTGGGGCGCAAGCCAAAGCATTTGGCCATACAAGTTAGTGTGCAGAACGGCTAGCGGTCTGCCAAACTTAGAACTTACAACTCATTAACCAGAACTAATTTCAATGCAGTACCAGTAACTTCGATCACAGTAATTCGAATCGACTACATTGTAAAAATAAAGGCCTACCAACACGAACCACCTTTTTGCCACGGGTCGCGAACCCAAAGAGTATAGAAATACGTAAAATGGGGTACAACACTAAGCGGGTGGGGTTCGGAGAAAAACGTCTTCTGTGAATAGCCAAAGGTATCCAAAGTAAAGTCGAAGGTCACGCTAAGCTGGCGGGGCGCCGGTGTAGGCAGTGACGGCTCACAAGTAAATAAATAAATAGAGCTGTTATAAGCAAGCACTTATAATAAAGGTATTTTTTAAGACCTCAACGCGAAAATGGAATCTGACTTTGGTTATATCCTAATGCAAGTCTCAAAGGCCACGTTGGCCCAAGTAACGAGGGATGAAATCGTTGGTTTTAAGGGCTTTTCTCTGGATACACCGCTGCGCGGGTGATGCGCCAAGCCAACAACGATCTTCATATCCAAAAAGCGGTCGCCAGAAAAGATTCAAGTAATGCTAGAGCCTATTAGTAATGTTGTGGTGAAATGGTGAAATGTGGTACATGTAAAGTAATGATGTTGAGAGCGGATAGATTTGCATTTTTTTTTCTTGAACGTGGGCACTGTTAGGGTTTACAGTGTAAGCTCCAAAACTTTTTTGACAAGGTGGTCCGTATACTTATGCCAAGAAAGTTGATGTCAGATTGAGGATAAAACGTAAAGATTATCGGAAACACTGTTAACGGACTATTGAAACTTTATATGATGTAGATAAACACATATAATATGGAAATAGATAGAAATATTTCAAATAAGAAATGATTAATAAACGACAAATTGAATTAATACGACCCACCTACACCTATTATCTATAAACCTATGAACTAAGATTAACGAGGATTACCAAAGAAATGAAAAATACTCAAAGACGACAAGTACTGATTAGGAACCATGAAAATTAACAATGAAACACTTTTTGGAGTTTAGTATAAGATCTGGATTATATAGAAAAATAAAGAAAATGAAGTATTAGTAGTAATATTGAGAATCAAAGTATCCATTCAAACGTTTCAAAAACCCTTTAAAAATCTGATTCAACTTAAATTCATGGTCTTTCAATACGAGTAGTTCTACATATATTTCCTGAAACTGAATTAGAAGGATATGAAGACGTAAACTAGTTTCATTCTAGGATATTACATCATACAAAAGTTTTAACATCTGAAAATCCGTTTGATAAATCCCATTTTATTTCCTAAAGCTACAGGGATAAAGAGAAAGAAATAGATTATAATTTAATTACCGAAAATTCGGAAATTCAATTTACAATTAATCTTTACTTTTTTTTTCTATATTAATTAAAATACAGGAAGATGACTCTTTCTTAGCGTCATATGACCTAATTCTATGTTAAATTGAATACAAACGTTTAACATATTACATATGTAGAACTTCCTATATAAATTCGTGTTAAATACCTAATAAGGATAACAATATATTTGTATGAAACCATCATATAGTATTTCCGAAGCTGTTTTTTATTACTAATCAATGCATTAAAACCATTTTCGAAATTGATTTAATATTATACCTTCAAAGTTTAATCCAGGCCTTTTGGTTAAGAATTATGTATAGTGAACCATTGTCGATATGAGAATGATTGATGCAATTTTCTAAAAATATAGGAATTAGTTGAGAACGAATAAAAATTAATCGATATACTACGGTAATGAAAAGTTCAACCAATAATAATGTTAGATACTGATAATAACATATATTTTATAGCTCTATCATTTTGTTTGTATAAAAACAATAAGTTGGACAGACTATACATTAGAGTTTGATAAAAATGGTAAGAAGACAAATTCGTTATAATAGACGGGATAAATACCGCTAAAGAAATAAAATACCTTTGATAGCGTGTTTTTAGCGTTGATATTCCATATATATGTCAATTAGAGGCCTTATATAACCATTTATAGTAGCTTAAGCTTCAAAACCATCAGATGTCGATATCGATAAATTGAACAAGTATTTTTAATAATGAATAGATAATAAAGATAAAGGATATTATATAGTTTATATAAACCTGAAAACAGTTAAGTCATTTCTTTGTAGACAGCGTTTATATAAATAACATACGACATTACTTTGGAAATTGGTTTTATAATAATAATAGTTAACGAAATAACAACTTACATATAATAATGATTTACTACTATTAGAAATATTTTATATTGATCGTTTTTGAAATTCACAAGGATGATATGGAGGGTTTTTGCTTCTAAAATTCACGGTATAAATATATGTTTCTAAATTGGTGTCATGATTGTGAACGTTATCGATATGGTTACTTAAAAGCTCAAATTACTACGTATTTCCATCATTATTTATATATACCTCAAACGTTTATTCAATTCCGTTTGAAAAATTAAGATAAAGAATTAATAAAGACTAATAATCGATACAAAAGTTTAAAAAGAAGCAGACAAAACGAGGGAAATAAAGTAATCCGATGCATTGATAGCAAAAAGAACCTTACGGACATACTGACTTGAAACTGGGGAAAAAAAGCTTTAGGAAGATTTATCAATATATATACGTTTATTATTAGGATTGAAGGATATGTTTATTGATTAATAGATCGATATATAATTGATAAAAAAATTAAATAGGAAAATTAAACGGATAACGTTGTTATAACTTGATAGTAACTATCTTGAAAAGGATCTTTCCAATTACAAAACTCCAAAATACCTCCATACTTGACGTTTGATCAATAACGACTCCTATTTCCTGAAAAACAACACCTTTTATGCCATTATTAGTGATTCCAAATAACTCTATATTCAAAATATGCATTCATAATATTGAAAATGATTTTTTCCAATGTCAGAAATTCTTTATTATTGTTCGAATAACAATATAATATGTTTTAATAAATTTTACTCATTCTTATTCACAAATCGTTGAAAAAGCAGTAAACTAAAGTATATTTAGGTTAAACGTAATTTCAGTTAGTCAATTGTACTGACTTCAAATTGACTGTGGTTTGTTTGATTGACTGCAAGTCTAGCGTAATTGGTAGCTACTTCAATGTTGGGCATAAGACCAAGCAGTGAATCATATAACTTAATATGCAGACAGGCTAGCGGATTGCGAAACATAAGAGTTACAACATTATCAATTTCAATGTAGCACCTGTTACTTCTATCATAGAGATTTAAATTGAATATATTATATCGATAAATGCTTAGTAACACCAATTAGTGCTTATTATATTAAGCATAGATATGCTAGGTAAAAGATGAAGCTACTTTCCGGTTACACTTTGTAATAGCGTAAAGTAAAGGGAAGATTCTTGTAAAAGGCTCTGCTCCTACGTTTTCCGTTTATAGGGAGTAGAAAGGAAGACTTTTCAAGTACGCTTTTTGTTCACAGGGACTTGAAAAGTGGCGACGGTATCGCTACCATTGGAAAAACCAAGATATCTTCATTAAAACAATCCTAAAAGCGTTGAGATAAACCGCCTAAAGGTTTCAAAGATCGTCAAGTTAACAAACAGCTAAGTCAGTATCATTACGGATACTACAATTATAGCTACTACTATTGCTGCTACTACAATTACGGTTACTATTACTGCAAATTTAAAATCGCTAAAACGACTAAGTCCTATGACTTTTAACTACAAATACTAACCTTAACGGTAAACAACCTACGACATTCCTTCCTTCAACACTCGTTTTTTTCCTACACATTTAGATCTTCATCACAATGGTTTGAAAATACGTTGGAATTAATACCGTTGCCAACTCCATAAATAAGGTAGAAATCAAGACCCTCGGTACTATCTTCATCAAACAATACGATAAAGATGTCTAGTTTACAAACGTCGACAAAGACTTTATCCCAAAATAACGAACTAATTACGTTGGATACTTTATCCTCGACATTAGCCATAACGGTTAAAACTTCGGTATCCATACCTTATACGACCATATTGATATTTTTAGGAATTGGTGTTAAAATATGTAGGGGAAAATCAATGAAATTAGTTACAGTTAAACTGGGAGTTGATCTTTGTAAAGGAAAGATTTCACTGCTATGAAGATTCTGAAAGGACGGAAATTTAATAGATATATAATATGAATATACCATGGACCCTTAATGGATATATAAGAGTAAAAGCAAAGGTATTACCGGTAACAATATCCCTTAAAGTTTTTAAACACGTTCGAAAAGTTATGTTCAAGCCTAAATAAATTCCCTAAACATCATTATACAAAATATTTAACGAGCCAATATAGTCGTCCGTAAGGAATCAATTAACTCACGAAAAAAAAGCCCTTCAATCCACCAGTCAATTGAACCGAAACCTCGGCGAATCCCTTAACACCAAAATGATTATCACTAATTCCCCTACTGAAATCCTTAAATTCCCAACCCTTAAATTCCCTAACCCAAACACCTTTACACGTTTAATTTCAACAGTTCAATTAAGGCAGAAATATCTTTACACGCGAGTCCATTTTAGGCACGACTACTAACCCTTTCCTTCCAAATTTTACCAAAGGTAACTATTTTTCCTACTAATACCAACAACCTCTCAAAAACCGGTTGAAAAATTGAAAACATCTCTACAACCTGTATATTACCTTCCTTACTCAAAGTATCCTTATAATAAGTACAGATTGTGTGATAATAATTACTTTCGTTAAAATCAAGGGAGAGAAAAAGAGTATAGCGATAAACCGTTCAATCTATTCGATGGCGAATTTCGCCTGTTCTTTAACGGTTACCGCTATATAAGGATTAATTTACCAGGATTATATTCATTATTCCCCAGTTATTCACCGTCCACACCTAGTATTACCACTTCCGGTACTTAACAAATTACTCGTCGTTTCGAAAGATTTAGAACTATTTTAAAAATCAATTCGAATACGATATTGATCTCGCCCAATACCACACAAATTAAAACATTATCAAATTGTGGATATTATTATATATCTTAATAGTTAGTAAACGTCCAATCTATAAAGTGAATTCTTGCAGAGTTTATAATAGCGTGCCACTACTAAATAGGAGTATTAGCTGATTATATGGTAAAGTGCTACTGCTAAGAAGGGAGATTTGAAGAGTGCATGGTAAAATTCCACTACCTAATTGAAAGTTTATGAACTCTCAGCTGAGGTGTATATGTTCAGGATGCATTTTTCCCTCATCTACGTACTTTAATATATATAACCAATCTTTCTAATTACTTTTTTGTAATTAATTTTATATTAACATACCCGATGTAATAAACTTGACGAACAGTAATGAGTAGCTGATTCGATAGATTGAAAATCTCTTGGTGAAAAAAATAGATAAACTTAAGTTAAAAACTTATAACGGGATATTATAGTGGTTTTAACCATTTGTATTCTAACATTACGTTTTTATAAAACATTTACGGGAATATGGAAAAACTGTAAAGGCAAAATAACTTTAAAAAGAATTACCTTATTACGAAATTATCAATTTTATTAGTGTATTTTAATTAATAAAAGACTTTTTACGCTATTATTAACCTGGTTAATGTTTTGGAAGTATCTGGACACCTTTTAAAAATCGTTTAATTGCGTATTGAATGAGTTAATCAAAAATCATCAAGTTTCGGAATCCTTCATTAAGATATATCCGATTTGAATGCAGTATCCAAACCATTTACAAATTACAGTAACGGTTAAAATATAGCATCTAAATCGCTTACCAAATACACACCACACGCTTAAAGAAAATTTCGAAACGTGTAGGGGCATTTAGCGAGCGTCAAAGGACAGTATTTGAAGCATTCATTATACCAAAACCTATATATACCTTTTCAAATTTTCCCCTATCCCAATTAGGTTCTTCGACCTCTCTTTTTTTCCTTACAATATACTATTTATGCAAATTAATTATTTGTGACGTTCTAGTTTATTAGTCACTTAATCAATATAACTTTTGTAAAGCGTTAAAAGGCTACTTGAGAACACCTAATTTGTTTGTAGTTACATTTTATTCGTATTTTTTTGAAGTTCTATAGATATTAGTACGTAATTGAGGCATTATTTTTAACTTTTTATTTAATTTTCTTTTCTATTTTCTTCACATGTCATACGCTGTTTTCAAATAGTTTTATTCTATATATTTCAGTTTACCATATTTTGGGAAACGTCTTCAAATATTGTATTTAACTCATATCTGAATTTCAACTACTACGAAAAATCAAATTTTACATTGCTTCAATATTTTTAGTATATATATTAACCAGATTGTTAAACGATTTCATATAGTTTGTAATTTTTCTATTATAGCTTTATTAGTACTAAGGTAGGATAAAGTAAACGGATATATAGACCTTTTATTTAAATTTTCAGCGATTAGAATAAACGTTTTCGTAAGCGATTGACCTACGATTACAGGATAATATTATCGATACAACGGTTAAGGATTTAGCATTTTATAGGTTAAATATGTATATTATAACTGTAAACTTTCCATATTAGAAAAAGAAAGGCTTAAGGGCCTTATTAATTGGATGATTTCCGCAAAATAACTTTCAGATTAAATGAGAGAAATGTGGTATGCGGTGTATAAATTCATTTCCAAAGTATTACGTATATACCTATAAAGAGGAGGTATTAATACCTTAAGAAGTAGAAAAAACCTCTTTATGGAAGCCGTATTCAACATGGCTCAGTTTAACTACTTGCCAGACTAGGAGGATAAAGACTTGTGGCAAACGAACTTTGTAAGAGGATATTATATAAAGGAATATAAACAATAAGTTGTAAATAAAATGCGGATATAATGGTAACATAGAGAAACTGTACGTCCGTAAAGTGTGGGAGATTCCGATAAAATGTCCGCGACCCAAATAAGGTATATGGAACTCGAGGAAAAGGAGAAACGACCGCGAATATTATTTGCCATATAAGTATAACATATACCTACCCCTATATATATGTTGAAAGAAAGATAAACATTAGAATACTCTTTGAATTTGATTAACACCCTTTTCAGCCGTAGTAAAAGCGCTTTAAAAACGAAAAAAAATATCCTAAGAGATAATATAAGCGAATTAATTCCTATTAATTATGATCTTTATAGTAACCTTCTGTTATAACAATTTCCCATTAATAATGGTAACTTTACGAAACCTACCAACTTCATTAGTATATGCGATAAAGAAGAGATTATAGTAGTGAACATTACGATATCTTCGACAATAAGATTTGTAAAATACTAGATATTTACGAGAAATTTGATATTTTACCGTTATAATTTTATATTATTTCACCAGATTTATTAATGATGAAAACTCAAGAGTGATATAGGTATTAATTCACGTGAAGAAATGAAATTTAATAATATAATAATCGTTTATTCATATATTTTGATGTGAAAATAAATTTCGAACATAACAACAGGGATTCAATAAGTATTACCTGGAAATTTGTGAGGAATTAGCGTAAAAAGGTTGACAAATCCCTATAGAAAGTGCTGAAGACCTTATTAGTGAAGTTCCGGAAATTTAAAGCGGCCTTAACATTAGAATACAAAGGAGATAAACTATTGATTTAAGTAGTTATAAAAGAGTAAAACTGAAACTTAGACTTTGAGCTTGTGGTATTTAAACCGGAAAAAGATTAAAAGACTTTTTGTACGTGTTTCAAAATATCGTTTAAAATTTAAATAGGTTGATAAATGTGTTTTGAATAAGTATTAATAGTCGAAAAGACTTAAAATGAGGGCTACATAAATAAAGTAAACCTCGCCGAAATAATTTACCTCATTTTCAACCGATGGTTTAAGGTATATCAGAAATAAAATCAACGCCTTAAATACAGCTATAAAAGCGAAAGTTACCGAAGAGCAAGCAACAAAATCCGAGGAAAAAGTAATTACTAGTCAGTACGACTATATAACTAAATTCGAAACTTATTACGAGTAATATGATACTTACGAAAAAGTATACAAAACTTTATAGGGTTTTAAAAACGATATATTGTGTATAATAAGGTCGCTTATTAGTTAATTCAATATTTAGTATATGAATAAATACGGATTGAACGATAATTTCCGGCGGTTTACCTACACAAGAATCAGACGGAAGTTAATTTTACAATGTACGAAGTCGACTACAAAAGCGTAAAAAGTATTTCGACTCTTACCCCTTAAAATATACCTTTAAAAAGAATATTTAAAGGAAAAGGAGACTTATTAAATAGAATAGAATAAGGAAACCAATTAGCGAATATTTATAGGCTTATAAAATGTTTTATTCCTATATATCATAATCTAGGATTGCGATAACGAAATACTAAGCAAATATATAGCGTTTTGATGTATAATTTTTCACTGGTATAGCAACATATTTAGAGGCATTATACGTAATACTAGCTTAGCAGAAATTTTAATGGTTGGAAAACAACAATTCGACGTTTTTGCAGCGAACTTTCCCAAATGTTACCTCGATTAAATAGGAAAACACCGGGAAGTTTTGTTCGATAAAAGTAAGGCGTCGTTATTTAGCATAATCATTGTAAATATACAATGTTTATCGGTTAGGTTTTACGTAATAGACTTTGAAACTTTATTCTTACAATTTTTGCCTCATATAAATAAGTTCAGAATTAAGGTTCGAAATACAACAAACAGATTCATTTGCATTTCAGATAGTGTATTCGTGTCGTTTCACTTTAAATTTAAATACTTGTAGCTTTTTTATGAATCGCGTATAATTGATTTTAGTTACCCAAAGTCACTGGATTTGAGGATATTGTACCTTGAATTTAAATACCCGGCCGCAAAACGCTTTTTACAGTGACTTTATGTAACAAGATTCAGAAATATCAGAGAAAAAGTATTAAAAGTTATCGAGAAATCCTATTATGAGTGTTAGATGTACTCGTAAGTCTTAAACAGCTTTATATTCCTTCTTTTGGAGGATATGGATCTGAACTATGAGGTTATTCTAGATATAATATACCTTAATAACTAGTTTATATTATAAGTCATCGACATAATAATATTATTTTAAGTCGCGAAATTTACGCGGAGCGTTTTCATTGCAAATTTCCAAAATGGTTTAGTAAACTACTAGTTGAATGTTCATTTAAAACCTCCGGACTGAATTATTTGCTTTAAAGTTATATCTTTTAACTTGACTTAATAGTACATTAATGCTGAAATTGCTGGTAATATGCATAGACAAATACCGAATAGAATACCATAGAGTGTTGGAAAGTGTAAAACGTATTACGAACCGTTTAAAAATGTATACAATATGATTTAAGGAACAATGATGTTTTAGCTTTAAGGAGTCCGTTGTGTAAATAGGGTTAAACGCCGTTAATAATACATTTGGTACCAGTAGGCTAATCCTTACACTCCTTGGTTTCGGTATTTATGTTGAAATTCATTTAAATTTATCGTTATCATTAGCTATAGGGTAAAAGGAGAATGTTATCGAGAAAGCTATATTATGAAGATGTGATTCCTGGGCCCGAAATGATGTTGTAACAGCGTTGAGTATAAGAAACCGTCA
Organism: Anisogramma anomala; assembly: GCA_038502455.1. NCBI lineage: Eukaryota > Fungi > Ascomycota > Sordariomycetes > Diaporthales > Gnomoniaceae > Anisogramma > Anisogramma anomala. Next base: position 30,059,823 of record JASMMZ010000002.1, on the reverse strand, counting down.
ACCTAAAACTGGCGTTTTAAATCTTCTATTATAGTTGAACATTTTGATTTCGAAAACAAAGGATGGATGGACTTCTCTTTATACAATTAACTGGTTTCAAGGCTACGATATACTTGCGAATTCTTTGAATAATATGATTTTATTTCGGTAAAAGATAGTACGGAAGTATAAAAGGAGAAATTAAACAACGACAGTTTGAAAGAGTATTTAGAGCAGTGATATTAACTAAATCACTTTCATAATAACGAATCCAAATAGCCCCTGAAACCCGTAAACCTCCCAGATATACATTTTTAACCTTTATCACTTTACGAAACAGGTGTACCTATATTAAACAAACCTGTATCGCATCGTTGAGAGCGTTTACTTGGCTTAAAAGAAGAGACTTTTTGAATATTTTTTAACGGATTTCTTCGTTAATAAAAAGGAAACGGCGAACCGTACGATAATTGTATACCTTAACCTGATTATTAATATTACCATTATAGGTACACCTTTGAAATTATTAGGATCGAAAGAAATTATAGCTTGAATAGAATACGGCGCTTTTTATTTTAAAAGCTTGAAATTGATAGTTGACGATGTCTATAGATTTTCTCCACCCTTTTTGTTTACTAAGTAAAAAATAAAACCAGTAAACCTTATAAAAAGAGTCTTCTTATAGTTGAAGGGTAAGAAAACACCGATAAAAAGGATATTATAACCTAATTATATACATTGTAACGGGTAAGGTATTGTTTGATTAAAACATTTACCGCTTCTTTACCTACCCCTTATAACCTTTATGTCGAATTTCGTAATATTATATAGGCTTATATATAATCGGAGAAATATTTTGAACAACGTATTTACGATTATATACATATAAAGCTTTGAAAATATCATTTACACGAGATAACTTTACGTATTGTTTAACCTCTTCACGAATTCAAAAATTTGGAACGTATTGGTATAATACATATTAACGGTATTATAATGAGCGGTTTGGAATAGTTGGTTCGACTTTCGACATATGAACATTGGTTTTAATTTATTCTTTGAAAGATTTACACTCATTGGAATGTAAACGGACGATATACAAACATTATTTAATACGTCGTTTTCGGCCTAAAAGGAGAGGAAACTTTTAAAAGCCGGCCTAAAAGTGAATCCTAAAGTGTATATGACGGAGAACCGTATAGTTAACTTTAACAATGTAATAATTACGTTTCGAAACAATATTTTAAGCCTCGTATAAAAGGGGTAATTATATGAAGGTACCTTTGTGAACCAAATTTGTGAAGAACACGCTAAATAATATAAATTTTAACATATACTTCGTGCTTCAGTCATATTAGTACTATAGCTGGAGGCGGCGTTTAACCTTTCAGTCGCCTTATAATATTAACCTAATTTTTTTAATAACATACATAAAGCGATGAATGAGCGCCTTATGTGGTAGATAATTAATACGAAACGCAGTTTGCTATTTGTACTTTTACATATATGTATAGTAAAACTTTTAGTTTTTACTAACGGGTTATTCGTAAATAGTACCGATTATAATTCGTTCATTAAAACTCGGTTTTATTCTTAGTAATAGAATATTAGCTCGAAACGGATTAATTTTTTATAAAAATATTATTGAAAAAGGTTAAATTAATTATAAACTGGTTACTCAAAGTGTTTTAGGCTCGAAAATTATAATATAGTGAAAGAATTTAACACCGAAACTACTATAGTATTAACAATCCAGATAAATATTTTAAATCTTTGGTTAAACGTCTTTTTTTTAATAGTTTATACTATTTTTCTCCCTTTAGAAATACCTTGTTGTATTCGGTACTATAAATTGAAAGCGCTTTAAGATTCATATTATAGATTTTCGCCAATCCTATGAACGCCACCAGATTAGAAAGATAAGTTGGATTAACGGAAAATGAAACTTAATAAATGTAATAATTAAGGGTACTATGAGTGGGGTATTAACAGCGTTTGTATGAATAAGTATGCTTTTAGCTAGAGTTAGTGGAAACTTTTCACGATTTTACCTGAATTAAGTAATTTATATCAGTTTAAATATTCGGTAGTTTTTAAAATTTACTTTTTGTACCGAGTTTGATTTTTTTTTGAGCTATTTGGATCTACTATTTACATTACTTTCAACATTATGTCGTTATTTAAATTTACGAATTGTAACATTCTTGAGTTATTGTTTTTATTCATTCATTAACTCTCATATTCTCACCTTTAAGATATATTACTTATATAAAAAGTTTTGGAACCCAGTTCTTTTGTTACATAGAGAATCAGATGAAATTCAGACAAGCTATTAATAATATAAAATTAGGCTGTTAACTATTGCTGAAAGGAAAGGAGGAGGGCGGGATCGCGTCGGCGTTGTCATTATCTTTATCTGTCTTTCTCCTCCTCGCCTTCGTTGCTGTCGCCGTTATTGCTGACGTTATTGCAACTGTTGTCATCGACGTCACCGGAAAAAGACCTCCATACCTTAGGCTATATATCCTTGGATAAAGGGCAGGGGTAGTATTCACCTTTTTTACAACGACACGCGATAACTTCGTCGAACTCGCCTGCCTAATATATGCGTAGGCCCGTTTTTTAGGCGATTATAGTGATTACCGTTTCCTTAGGCAACCGGTTAGATGTTATTACTAATTAGTATTGGTTCATTTAGGTTATTACGAAGGTAGTTGATTTTAGGAAAGCTACGAATACGATACTAGAATATTACATAATTATTAATTACGGGTAACATTGTTAATTGAGAGGAAATTTATAGTTGAGATGGCGGAAGCGTAATAAAGCCTTAATTTATGGCCCTAAAATTACCGAAACTGGTTCTTCTCTATTATCAATCCGTTTATAACGGTGGTAACGGGTTAATTAACCCCGTATTTAACGTTAATCGATAATAAATTTGTTCCAGCCTGTGGACCCGATGTACAATACGTAAGGCGTATCTATTAGCGGCCCGGAAATGCGAACCCGGGTAATTTTCTTTAGCGTTTTATGGGCTAGAAAGGCTTTATAGCATACCCTAGTGAGCTGTAACTCGAAGCGGTTGGTCAAATTAGCCATTTCAGCCTCGTTTATACAAAGTTCTAAATGGTATAAATAAAGGGGGATATTAATAATACGAATTGTGTTGTAAATCGGTTAAGTTACGTTTTTAGCGGTAAAATGTAGCCGTTACACGTTATGGGGTTTTTATCTGTAAAGAAAGAGTAAGGTTAATAACTCTAAAATCACATTACTCCTTTCCTTAGGGGATAGAGGAATAAGGGGAGGGGGAAAAGAGAGGAAAGGAGTTGAGGGTATTGTCGACAGCGGAAAAGGGGAAGGGGAGGATGAGTATCTAAAAGGAAGGCGGAGATGGACGATATATCATCCGAAAAGGTAGGGTGGTGGTGGCGTTGGCGGCGGTGCAGTGGGCGGTAGTAATGGCAGCCTCCTCCCTTTTACGCTAACTCGCCAAGCGGCGCCTTAAAATCCTATTTTTGAGAGTTTTCTGTTTTCGGAGCGGTGAAAATATAGAGTTAATTAAGTGGCTTACCTATAGGAAAGGTTCTAATGAATAATTACACCTATATAATTACACCCCTATTAGTATTAACAACTATACCACTATGAACAACTATATCGTTATCAATTACTTCAACTAACTAAGGCCTATACTACAACGAATATCAGAACTATTAATTAGAACCTTGAAAATTTTGCACTGCCACCACTATCGTTACTAAAACTACTGATTGTAATGTTATTCGAATTATATTACCAATTAAACTGTTATTACTGAACAACAGATACGAGCCGTATTAAAAAGCAAAACATTACTACTAAATGAGAAATGTGAGACGCACTAGAAACTAAACTCTTACTACTGAGTTACAGATACTAGCCACGTCAAGGGAGGAAACATACCAGTATAAATATTGTATTATATCTTTATAGTTACTAAGCGGCTACGTTACCAATAAAACCTTAATAAAATATATAATAACGTATCACTTTATAAGTTGTATTCTTCCAAAGTGCATAATAACGTGCAACTGGCTAAAAGGGGCATCAGAAGAGTGTACGGTAGAGTGCCACTGCGCAGAAGGGAAATTGGTAGAATGCAAGGAGAAATGCCACTGCCCAAGTGAAAGTTTATAGACTTCCACCTGTGGTATACACTCTCTAGATGCCTCTTCTCCATTTGATCTATCTATTTCAATATATACTACCAATCTTTCAGATTACTCTTCTACTATTACTTTGACGTTAACGTATCCGGTATAAGAGACTTTACAAATGAAAATGGTTTTACATGTTGAATTATAAAGAAGAACTGAAAATAAAAATAGATTTTTTGAATCATGTGTTGAATAGGTTGGTATATTACCCGTAAACGATTGGTAATATAGAAACTAATGAAAACATACTACGCCAGCTGATTTATTGAGCTGTTACGGGTTATATAAGGTTGAAATACGTTTTATAATACCTTGATGTTACCTAAAAATGGTTTCTAGCCATTTGTGATCCTCGTCTATAACCGTAAATTTACGAGTGCCAGGTTTGACTGTTATAAATTTCTAAGCTCTAAAGTTTGATAACGATGATGAAATATACTTTTAAATGTATTGTATTAACCATGAATACGGTAACTTTAACCAACATTTTTAATGAAACGTCTGGACCTCGAGACGTACCTACGAAGCCACGTACGAAGGAAAATATTCCTCTTCGTTAAAATAATTAGATCAGTTATACGATTCATTTTTCAAAACCAAAATATATTGGGTTTACGACAATTGTCATTATCAATTTACTCGTTACACTGTTGCCGAATGCAAATCAAACGGGTAATACATAATACGTAACTCCCATCTCTTTCAAATTAAGAAAACGGTAAATATATGGAGAGAAAATACAAAACTATTAATTAGCATAAAAATATTTATATTGGTTCGAAAATAACGTAATAACTAGCTGAATACACTTTATTATACTGTCTAATAGGTGCAAACTCCTATAGTCATTATAAATATCAAAATTTTATTGTTATATATTTATTTATTATTTGCAATCGTTATGTGAAGTAAATCCTTCAGGTTATTATTCCAGACCTTGGGGTAATACGGTACCTAATAAAGGTCTATTTTTAATATGTTTCATTGCAAAGGGATACTGATAATATTGAGGAATTTGATAATACTGATATCAATAGGACCAAAACAGGCTTTGTCTTTAGAAAAGTTTTTTTTACAAGGAAAGAAAACTGTTAAAACAGTCATTAGACCTATTATCTTCTACATTTTGAAATTACCTGCCCCTTTTCCCCTTTACCTTGAAGATGTAAAGAACTTTAACGTGAACGATGATGTTTAAACGAACGAATTGGTTGAGGTTAAGGGCTATTAAATGTTCTCATTTAGTCTGAAATGGTAACACTTTTGGTTTCACATTTAAATATTAGAGGAAATGGTGATACACCTAATAAAGTTCAAGTTTCGTGCATAACATGGATAGTTAGATTATTCAGTGATTAATCGGATGTACTAGGTTTTTTAGTCGGTTATTTATTCAAATATGGACTTTCTAACGTAAGAAATGATTAAACTGCTTTGTCATTATTTACAAATACATTTAGAAACTCCCTCTAGAGTTCAAATTCACATTAGAGAAAGATTTAAAATTCATTCTAAAGTTTTTTTTGAATAAATTTTACCTGGATCATAACTTAATACGTTATGTTATTGATTCTGTTACGTTATTCTACGGTGCCAAATTCCTTAAACCTATTACAGTGAATTAAATATAGGAGGTATTACGTGCTTTATGGATGAATAAATACCTAGGACCCACAAACGTATTTATTAACGATATCGAAATAGATTTTATTACAGTACCATTTCAAATCAATATAGAATGAATAGTGATTAAATGGAAATAAAATTTCGTCGAAACTTCTTAAGGTATTAGTAAAATCGAGAGGGCTCACGCATTTTAACAAAGTGTTTAACATATTTTTACTTGAAAAATTAGACATTTTATAAGTTATGATGTATAATTTTAAAAAGTAGTAAAAGGGTTTAACGTTATCATTCGACTTAACGATCTTGAATCAACTTTATTGGTATTTTTACCCTATTTACGTATAACGATTTTGTCTCTATTATTACTGCAAATTTTCAAGCTAACAATGTAATAAAGCAACGCTTAAAAGAAATTGACTAAAGAATCCCTACACCGTGAAATCAACGATACCCTTAATGTTAAAAAACGGAGTATTCAAAAAAAACCTAATATTTTCTGATTTTTCAAAATAAAGTCCTCACGTGAGAAAAGTTCGGTAAACGGGATCAACCTAATAAGATATGAAGTATAACTAATTCAAACATAATAGTAAAAATAGTTAATAGACTTATTAATTTTAGTATCACATAAGTTTAACCGTAGCAAAAAAACCATTAAGTTTTAAAAAAATCATTAACCTTAACTCCTTGGAATGAAGCGAATTATCTAGTATAATCCTTTCGAATCTATCGTTAACAAGTCGATGGAACATTGACGGCGTAGAAGACTACCTAAATGGAGTATATCTACTGAAAATAAAGATAACGACTAGGATTATAGGCCTGGATGGATATACAAAACAGTGTGTGTGTTTTGGAAAGAAAAGTTTAACAAAGAACTTGCCCTTAAGTAATGTATTAAAGGTATTATTAATACACCTGGCAAATATTTTGATGAAAACGATCGAGTAGAGATCGACAGCATCTTCATGCAAAAGATTATTTAATTTATGCCGTTATCGCAGTTTCAAGGGTAAAGATTTATGATCTTTGTCATGGACTCGGGCTGCTAGCCATTAAGTTTATAGATTACATGACTGTGCACTTAACGGAATGTGAAGTAACCGGCCCAAGCGTGGTCCGAGAGCGGTCCGCGAACGTCACATGAGAGTACGTACTGGACTGTACGCGAACTGTTCACATGAATGCTGCAAGAAAAGCCTTAACAAACTTCTCCAGTCTTCCTAAATATTTTCATTATAAAATGAATTTGGCGGCCATTCGGTATATCTTAGTATGTTAGATTATAATATATAATTGAAACTAATTTTTATTTCAAAAGGATATTACTTACAACAGATAAATTGATCACGAATATTAATAATCACGAACTATACTTTAACGCTATCGGACAAAATGGGCAGTCGGCTAATACCCAGTCCTTTACTTTTACGAATATACCTTCTACCCTACCGAGGCCAACTTAAACCGATATATCTCGCTTTTAGGACGTTGTAGGCTATAAATTGTCTACATTGAAGCAAATAAAATAATTTGTTTAATCGACTTCCGCTTTCGATCTCGTTACTACATATTTTCTCTCTTCGATCTCGCCTAAGTCGTCATTAACATTTAATTATTTAAAACCGTCGTAACGACTTTTATAAATGGTTTTCTAACGTTTCAAAGCGGCTAGAAATAATAAGACAAACCATAATTCGATGAATTTTTTTTCACTAAAACAAAGACACGATAAACCATCGAATTTTTGTTAAATGTGTATAAAATATAAATAGGGAAAAGCCGACACGCGTTTTTCTATACATAAGATTATTATACGTCGGCTATTTAGTAAATTATTACGGCGTATTACGAAACTAGGGGGCAACAGGGGATATACAATTCGATTAGGTTAATCGATTTCATTAAGGTTATTAGTAATAACCCGTACCGCCCGAATTAAGCTTTGTTGCATTGAAAGGATTATTTATAAGATATAAAAACTTATAAATACTATCCGCCATCGAATTAGACACGTTTTTAACTTAAGTAAGCTGTCGAAACTAGCTTGTAACCATTTTAATATGATTGTTTTCGCTTCCGCATTCCTCTATACAACCGTAATAGGTCTATGATGACAAAGGTTAACTATATTAATTTTGTCATTACTTTGGTAAAATACTGTAAATTCGCTAATTACTTGAAGTTTTCAAATTCAAAATAATACTTCAATCGATAATGATCGTGATTTATATAGGTATCTATATAATGTTAAAAAAAGTTATAATGTGAGTTTATGTTATTTAAATATCTCTATTAAAAGGACGCGGTCATGGCGGTCATTCACCACAAGAAAACCGTTTAATATAAACCCAAAATCAAAGACATCGAACAATTTAGGTAACTGTAAAGAAACATTAATCTAGTCGATTTGCAAGGCTTTGCTCATTATAAAAAAATTGGAATTACTTTTGATAAGGTAACAAACTTCGTTTGACTTTTCCTCCGATGCAGGTTTATATGGTTTAAATCAATAACATTAATGTAAGTATCCTATTATTAGCGTCGGTAAAAGTCCAACTTTTGAACGTAATTTAATTTAGGAGTTATATAAAATTACCAACGCAAACACAAAATTGAATGAAAAGAGATTTAATTTAATTAAAATACGTATAAACTAAAATCTATTTCGAATCCCTATGGGTTGCAATAATACTGAGTTTTAAATATCCATATTAATTTGGGTTACAACAAAATAGCTCAGGTTAAAGCGAATTCAGCTTATATAATTTCAAATTTGAGTATAATATTAGGGTTGTAGTGGAACATATAAATTATGTAGACAGCAAAATTTCGTTTAAATATCAATAAATGATTCAAACCTATATTATAATATAGCATTTACATATTAACATAGAATATAATTCTGGGGGAGTTATACATACGATACTAAGAAGTGATTTTAACGATTGGCGGAAACAGTTCAATAATTTAAAGTTAAAGAGGATACGAAGTCGATACGATAAAATTACTCCCTAAGTCTAGATATATTTAGGGTATTATAGGATATGTTCTTTTATTGAATCAACGACACGGTTTCAACAGGCGGTATAGATTATTAGAGACTAATCGCAGTTTATTTTTTCTATAAGATTTTAGAAAATAATAAGGATTTTATAATCGATATCTTTCACGATTTTGAAAGGGAAGGGAGAATAGTCCCGTTTTCCGCCTCATTTGGCGAAGTTTCGCGATTTGTTCAATAAGGAAAAAACGATTATTTTACCCCATATTGGGGGAAATTCGACTACTACATTTGTATTAAACCAGACGAGGACCAAGTATTACCGGATAAATGATGAAAGCCGTTATACTGGATATTATGAAATTAACTACTAGAGTTCCATCGTAAAGTTACCGAATTGATAAATAATGGTTTGTTACGAGGAAATTATTTATCAGCTGCGATACCAGTATAATTAATCTTTAAACTGAGGGGGCGAGAGAGCAAATTCACGTCGATTACCGAGTTTTCAACGAAATTATCGATAAAAGTCGTTTTATCCTGCCTTTAATTAAAAAGGAACCAACGCGTACTATATTAGTCGACGTAACTTACAAAGTTAAACATTCGAATAACTTTTTATGGTATCCGGGTTATACGAGAATAAGTGTGATTAATATCTTTTTGTATTCGTTTCGATTTATTGAAAGAGTTAGTTACTCTTTTCGGGTTAAAGATAACATTAGAAACGTTTTTACTTTATATTAATTATAAAATCGCAGATATCCTAAATAATTTTATTACAGTTTACGTGGACGATTTTCTAATCCTTTTTTTTTAGATTTAGTAAAACTATATAACGAAGATTCGTAAAGTCTTAGGTTGCCTTGGCGAAGTTTGGGTAAATTTAAATTCGAAAATATGTAACTTCGCGGTAAAAACAAGTAAATTACCTTAGTTTCATTGTAACAGCCGGCGTAGGCATTCGGGCTAGACTCGAAAATATCCGGTAGTTTTTGCATGAAAACCTCCCCTTATCATTTCTAAAGTTAATTAATTTAAGATTTATGAACATTTATTAGGACTCTATTAACAATTTTTCTAATTTAGCCAATTACTTTTTTCAAGTTAATAAGAAGGGAACCTCATAATTTTAAAATGATTGTAAAAAATATCCTTTTCAAACATTGAGACGGGTAATCGCTACGGCCTCGATTTTCAAATATTAAGATCTATATCCGCTAACGGAAATAGAAACCGATTATATAGGAATAGTTTTAAAATTTCATTTTATTTAAAAAGATGAAAACTATATTTTCAACCGGTTTAGTACCATTTGGTACAACTACCGGACGCGGAATACAATTACACTATTTATAAAAAAAAGATTCTCGCAGTAGTATAGTATCTAAAGACGTAAGTATCGGAATTACGTAATATGCGTAACCAGTTTACCATTTCGACGGATTATGAAGGATTGGGGTATTTTGTTTACATCGTTCAATTTTCAAACTTTAAACTTGTTAAGTCGAAATCTTTTTGTTTTTCCAATATTACTTACCTTACTGGCCCGTTGCCTAGGATATACGCCCGAATACATTAACCTGTAGATAACAGAACAAACCCGATGTTAAAGAGCGCCATATGTAGTTCTTCCAACACATTTTTATAATTATGTTAAATATAATAATAATGGATTCTTATATTGAAAAACTTATATTACGGTGGTTCATTGTGATAAATTCATCGAAACGTAGTCTTTACTGCTGAGTTGCGGTAACATATGTTTAAAAGATATATCTAAAAATATCGAAGCGTTAATGGTCGCGATACGGCTTTAAGTTCGGCCCGCGTCAATGCCGCCAACTTCGATAACGCAGAGCCATTACATTATTTTCGAGCAGAATATTTGAACGTAGTTATAATATTAAAATATAACGAATATCCCGCTATATTTGATTTGACTATTAGCGGTTAGTGAAGGCGTTGTACTTTTCTTGTTTAAGGTAAAATACTCGTTAAAAATATCGAATTATAATTCGATCCGAAAGGTACGTTACTTTACTAAGAATTTTCATAACTAACGAATTGGAAACTAGTCTTAACCAAACTTCTATAATAGATCTACAATTCTTTCATTATAAAATATCCAAGAAAAACCGTTTTATTTCGGGTTTTAAACAGAATTTCTATTAAAACGATATAGTTCTTAATATTGAAAGGTTATATTAAATTTATAAGTAATATAATAATAAAAAACCTCGTCTTACCTTACGACAAGGCCGCTTCCAACCTCTTCACATTCTAATTTGTTACTAATCCTATATTTAAATCAACTTTATGGTAAATCTGCCGGCTACCGATCACAACCCACAATATTTATTGGTTTTTATGAATTTAGTTTCCAAATACTATTAATTGAAGCTAATATCATTTGTAATCATTATGGTATATAAAGAACGCTTTCGAGACATATGGTAATAATTTTATAGGTTTTACGCATCTATTATTAATAATCCCAGCTTGAATTAAATAGGTACCTTTTAAACAACCTTATACTTTTTAATAGGTGTTAATTCATTCTTGTCAACGGTATACCCCCAAAACACTGACGTCGGTATTGAACGGGTAAATTGAAAGATTTAGGAATACATGTTAATTTTGGTCGCCTTTTTCTTATTGAAATAACATTAAATTTATTAATTGAAATTCAATTACCTGAAATATATAGTTAACGAGTTTGACTGGAATTGATTGATCAATAGATACAAAATATCATTTATTTTAAGGGTTAACAGAAATACGGAGTAAATTACTAAATTATGAGAATGTGCCTTTACGAGTTTAATATAGTTGTATTAACGTACGGATTCATTGTAGACGGTTATAACATATGGTTAATGATAAATAAATAAATTTATTAACCGTTAAAAACGTTCGGCTAAACGATGAAAAAGTATGCTCTGAGGTTTAATTTAACTTTCGTAATATTAAAAACAAACGCTTAAGGCAAAAGCTCGACTGTTTTTACAATGAGTACAGTGTAATGAATATTTCTAATCCGTTAAACATAGTTCCAAATATCAATGATAAATATCCTATATTTTACATAAATCTAGGTAAACGCATGGTTATAACCCTATCCCCATAAGAGGTGAACCCGACCATTTCCCAAAAAAATGATTCATATTTCTAATAATATAAAGGATACTACATACAAGAAATTTAAAATCTAAATGATTTTAGTTACGACAATGAAAAGGGGTAAAGTTAATTATATATCATTTAGGTGAAAGGGATACAACAACCTGAAGTGGTAATTATTTGAAAATTACAAGTATATAACGGGTTTGGTTAAATTCAAGTGTTTATAAGAAGATACATAGTTCTATAACAGCCCAACATTTCAACTCTTGCGTCGGTTATACCTTACAAAACATTGATCGAATCAATCGACATTATCACATGACTAGTATATTAATAACGAGAAGTGAATATATTCTATTATTACTTTGTTATAATACAACATATTAACTCGGATATACATTACCTAGTTCTTTTTGATAATAATTCGATTACGAGGAAACTTTTATTAAAATCCTTTTAGACTTCACCACATAAGATATTAATATTATTCTTCTACTTTGAAAAGCCAAAGCATTGGCGTCGTTAAGGCCACTACCATACCTAGCGTCGGGTGCTAGAAAACGTTAATAGAGGCGGATGACGCGAAGCAGGGTTGGCGTTTAAACACATTAACGAAGGCGGATAATGTAGGGTGGGGCGGGGAAAACGTTTTTTCAAATAGGTTATAATGAACCTTAATACATATATTTATGCCTGAGTTACGCGTTCAACGTAAGCGCGGTTATTCATACGCTTACGGTTAATTCGGTCAACCCGTTTCAACATAAGGTTAACCCTGGAAATATAGATAATGATAAAAATATTTTATGGTCGGGCCTTAAACATCGTTTATTATATTTTATAAGCCGTAAACAATATTAGCTATTAAAACCATTATTTAAATAATAATATTATTTAAACGCTTAAAGTAGGATTATAAGCGGAAAAGAAACGGGCATTGATAAAGACCGGGGCGAAAATATCACAAGGCAAAACGCGGTTATAATACGGCGTAATATTGCAAATGGCGAAAGATAAAGACAGAAACGTTTTAGCCGACAACAAAAAGAGGATGAGAGCAGGGCGAGTGCGTATATATTATAACGTAGCACATTATATCGCCGTGATAATCGAGACGCCTTACGTACAAGCGATATCGTAAAGGTCAACAAACTAATTAACCAACTTTAAAAAGACAAGAGAAAAAACAAGCTTATAGCTCAAGAAGTTACTATAAAACTTACGAGCAGGCAATAAGATGTAAAATTCAGCTTGAAAATCTACGAAAAGCTGTCGTAGTAAAACGCGTAAGCCGGAGGAAACTGTAAACAAATATGTTTCTTAAACGTATTCGAGTTACCTATAAAATCAATTTTCAAAATTACTTTACTAAACATTTCATAATGAACGCGTTACCCTTAAAAAAAGTAAATATGGACGTAAATCTAAGCCAAATTTCAATTTGATAAATGATTTATATGAAATATAGAGAAATCCATTGCCTAAAAGAGTATAAACCTAAACTTATCCTGGTTATTATACAATATGAAAGGTTGTTTATAACGAGAAAGAGCTACATAACGCTATTAATAGTAAAAGTGTTAGGTTAAGCATAAAAGACAAATTTGACGAAGTGGTTCATTGTAGTTATTAGAAACACCGGCGGAAACAAAATTTATACCGGAGTTATTGAAAATGTTGGTTATGTTAAAAAGGGTGGGATCAGATGAAAATAAGCAGAAAGAGATTAATAGAAAAGGGGTTATTAAAAAGACGAAAGTTATGATGAAGATTGAAAAGAATAGTTCAAATTTGAGTTAATGTAGGAAAATTTAACGAAAACCAGAGGGGAAGGCTAATTAACGAAGGAAAAAGGGAAATAAGGAAGGCATTATAAGCGACAATAAGGATCGGTTTTATGTACGCGTGCGGCCCGAGATCGACAGGTATAAAGCCGATTTATGATATTATACGGCGTAATTGTAGAAAAACGATAACGTTACACAGCCTATACCCAGCTTACGCCTGGTTTATGTCCCGTACAAACACGGTTAGTATTGATTTTTTCAGCCGGAATAACATGGTTTTAACGGATTTTTCGATGAAGGGAGTGATATATTATAAGTTTAGGTCATTATCTATCAAATTTACAGCTTACGTGACTGTATACATAATGGGATATACAATACCCGGTGCGGTCACAGTTTGGGCGCGGTCCGCGGACGTTACGTATAAGGGCACATAATGAACCATGTACGGACCGTATACATAAGTCCTACATGAAAGATCTCTGCTGACTTCTCCAGTATTCCTTAACATCTTAATTGTTAACACCATTTGAAACCTATTTGGAAAACATTTGTAAGTCAAACTAAAACAATCTAGAAGTCGAAGATAATCTACAAGGTTAAAGGTAAAATCTCAAGTTTAGGCTAATCGTTTAAAATTACGGTGATAAAAGTAAAATATAAATCTTTACTTAATCGTTTACAATTTAAAAGACCCAATAACATTGAATCAACGTACTTACTACAAATCTGATAGCTTTTGTAAGCGGTAAATTTATTTTTAATAGCGTCAATATAAAGCAAACGCATATAAAATCCGTTTCGAATGTTTAATAGGTTGTATTATAGAAATTTCCGAAGTAATTGAAAACCAAGTTTCTAACTGGTATGGTAATACGTTATATTTAATTTCTATAGTGATGAACCCAAGTAAATATTTATTGGTTCTTAATGTAAAAAAGGTTTTCCGAGAATAATCTAGGTATAAAGAATTTAACATTCAACTCGTATTTGTTAATTATGTGGAGAAACAACTTTAGTATTGTGAGTATACAAATTAGTAATACCCCTTTTCTGTAAATGTCAGATTTATGGTGGCGAAACAATATGCCATTAACGTTAGGCCTATAAACTATAATTTGATTAAGAAGTTGATTAAATTTATATAACTTAATTTTAATACATCTTCAATTCGCATCCATGGTATTAAAGATGTAATGATATCTGTGACACGTACCTCAGCCTACACTGAAAAAGGTAGGATCCGAGCCTAATGATGATTAACAAAACCGAGGAGGCAAAATATAACGATATGGTTGGAATGGTATTACATGCAGTGCATTAGATTAATTTTACGTACAGTGAAATTTGAATATACTAAACTGAAAGTTGAGTGTATGGCTTTGTAGAGACTTACCGCATTAGGTGTAAGTCGAGTGTAGTACGCTCCACTTCACTCTAGAGTACGGGCCAAGAACTTGACCATAAAAATTACAGTGAAAACCGGTTATCTGTCTGCCAAACCTAGAACAATACATCCACCATCTGACCACGCAATACTACTGTTACTTCAACTAATAGAATGATAACGTTACAACGTCTAAATCCCTACCAAGATTAATTAGTACTAATTAGGTTTAGCGCAGATTAACTAAATAGAAGAAGAAGCTACTTTCCATTTACGATTTACGTTAAACAACGGCTAGGGTAAAGGAAAGATTTTTGCGAAGGGCCTCTACTGTTGCGCTGGTTTTCACGGAAGTAAGTGAAGAAGACTTCTTAGCTACGCCGATTTTAATGGCAGTATAGAGTTAACTATGGTATCACTATAGAAAAACACCAAGAAATATTTATTAATCCTTTTTAAAAACGTTCAAATTGATTATCAGAAGTCATAAAGTTCAGCTAGTTAAAAAACGGCTAAGTTAGTACTACAACGGGTGCTCCTACTATAGAAAAAACGTCTAAATTCCTACCCCAAAACAACAAACAACCTTCGACCTCTACTACGCATAACGACCTTCAATCACACCTTCTACATTGAACTTTTTCCCTTACTTTACTCTTTTCATTTCCCACATCACCTCAATCGTCAAGTTCGCTGCTTTGAGCAAAAACACCAATTTACGCCAAGAAAGCTACTTTACGCAACTTCATGCCAAAACACTAAGCTCATACGCCATAAATCACCAAGTCATTCGCCTTATACACCCTAAACGTCCTAAATAAACCAAACAGTAAAGATGGTTACCGTAAGTCCTCAATTTCAAGCCATCACTAACTCCGCTTGAAAAGAAGCAATTAAAAACCCCGGCATAGTCTTCGCCAAGTTCTACAACCACGACTTTTGAGGATACGACATCGATGAAAAATCATCCGAAAAACATCTAAACAATTTCTTTGGTTGCTTTATCTTGGAATATAACGGCGGTGAAAATCTTAACCGAGATTTTCGCAAGTATTTTATGTTCTTTGACGACTAGACTGTTAATATATAGAAGGCAACTTAAAAGACCGTTAAATCAAAACTAAAAGCTAAACTTAAACGTTGAGGGATTTACTTACCAAAACGAAGCTTTACTAAACTGGAAAAAACCCTTCTCAAGCTAGTTCAACTTAAAGAACGCTTTTAAAACCCTGATTTTCAAGACCTTCAAGGAAACGGTAAAGGTTTTAAATGATTTTAATAACCTTAACGTCTCTATACACTATCAAGGAGACTTCTCTTTTACTTTCAACTAATTTAAGCCTCTTTACGCACTAGCGATAAGGAACCTGTTAACCTGCTCGGCAATTTAGTACCTTTACGTAATAATTCGGAGTATGTCTTTAGCGAAGGTAGAGTGCGTAAAGCAAAGGCTGCAAACTCGGTCAGAGGTATTGACGTTAGCGACTTATACCAGTTAATTAAGTATGATTGTTGAGCCTTTTAAAGTTGTTAAATACCACTTCCTCTTCAATATTTCATTTGGAATCGCCAAGTCCCTTAAAAACCTTTCCTCTTTAGATTTTTCTACGCGCGAAAGCCCGCTGTAAGTCCTATTATAAAAAGTTACACCTTAGGTCAAGCGACTGGAAATTACCCTTAACACCATACCTCAGGAGTCTTAAAGCTTATATAACCGACAAGCACCATTTAAGACTAGGAAAACTATCGCGACCTTCCTCTAAGACCTGTAAAAATGGTTAACATTAATTATAAAATCCATACAGATTTCGCCAAAATTCGAAACGACGTAGAAAAGTATAACAAGAAGCCCTAGAACCTGTTCAACTCCATGATAATACCTTTCTCAAATATCTGAAAATAAATAAAGGTTTCATCTTCAAGTTTTCACTTACTACTCTCAGGAATCCTTACAAGGTTCGTCAGGGATTACTACCTAACCTTTCTTAATAAAGTTACTACGTTTAGCGAAATTTACAATAGTATAAACGGCTATTTCGAATACGACGTCCACCTCGCGTAATATTACATAAACTAGGCTATAACGCGGTGTATTGCAATGATAGCGAAGAAAAAAGAGAAGGAAATACTAATAAACATTCTAAATTAGAAGTTTAATAAGTTAATACTATACCAAAAATCAATAGGGAAACCTCACGTTAGCGAAGCCACACTTCGCGATCAGGTACAGACAGCAATTACAGGGGTTGACGAGTTCGAATAAGCCTTATAACGCCCGAATAATACCTGCGAAAACTTCTTTAACCAATTGTACTTCTTACTTACCACTATAATAACGCGTACACCAAATTAGTTTAGTATATACTTTTAAGCCGGCAATTTCCTTAACGTGAATAAAAAAGACCTTACGGTAATTCATTACATCGACAGCAAGTATAGGCGCCCATAATGCCTAAAGTCTAGCCTACCTACTACTAACTAAAGGTAACAGATATGTTAGCGTTAAAAAAGCTAAGATTTAGTCGAACATATT
Source organism: Anisogramma anomala (assembly GCA_038502455.1). Lineage (NCBI taxonomy): Eukaryota > Fungi > Ascomycota > Sordariomycetes > Diaporthales > Gnomoniaceae > Anisogramma > Anisogramma anomala. The sequence continues at coordinate 30,042,179 of JASMMZ010000002.1, read as the reverse complement.
AACCGCAAGCATTATCGTTGTAATAGTGGCAAGAGATATTAGATTTGCGGCAAATCTGGCTTCTGGTCAATTCGGTACCCCTTCGCCGAACATAATAACAAAAAGGAAGTATATTACGCCTAATACCTCACTGCTTTTTAACAGAATTACTTAAATCAAATCGCAGACTTTGAGGGCGACAAGTCGATTAATAAAATTAATACCCCTAAGCAGCTCAAGTGACACGAAGATACTGTTCTTTATAAGGCTTAGTAACTAATCGACCACGTTTTCCTATACCTTTTAGGTAGTAAAAACCTTTACCTTTGTCTTAACTAAGACACCAACAACTTACACACTTTTAACTTTCGCGATTGTTATGCGGATCATACGTTTCAAGGTATTATGCCAGATATAGGGGTAATAAGATACATAATGGGAGGTTATTCGAAATATATAACACTATGGAGTGGCAACACAATAGCTACTAATATTAATCGTTACGATATTAACAAGGCTAAAATTAGCTTTAGCATAGGAAAAGAATTATCGTTATTAGTGATAACGGTAATTTAAACGTTTATATAAACGATTACGTTTTATATCCTTAAGTCCCTTATCCCCTTTTTACTTTACTTAAAGGATATAAAAACCCTTAGCATTAACGTCGACGTTAATACAGAAAAACTGGCGAAAAAGGGCTAAAGGTTTCCACTCGCCTTTAAGTGGGGGAACTTATAATTTTATTTTTAAGGCCCGAAAATAGTGTTACTAAACTTAAAGAAGTTGGAAATACGTCAATTATATCGACGCTTTAACCATTCAACTGTTAATAAGCTTGGTAGAATCTTTGAGTCTATAAAGTATAAAAACATGAAATACTTTGCCTTAGAAGCTATTAAAAGACTTTACTATTACTGCCAAATATATTCCATAACACCTCGGAGATTTAAATTTACATTGCAAAACATTAAAAACTTTGATTATAAGATTTTTATTAATATGTTTTATTGAAATAATAAACCTGTTTCTTACGTCGTTAACTCCGTAATCTTTTTTTACGAAGTTAAATTTTTAAAGTCATTTTCGGCAAATGATAAGGGGGAAACGTTAGGGATAGTATAAATTGATACGTACCTAGACCTACTTAACTTCATCTTTTGCGATACCAGCACCAACTTTACGGCGGCGTATTCTAGGAAAATGTTAAAATAATAGGTATCTAGTACAAACAGGTGCATATAAAAGCCCACTGAAGCATTAAAAAGATCAAAAGGGTATACTCTCTACTTTGATGAGTGTATAATATCCATACGTTAGAGATTGAAAACTTTACGCATCCGAAGATACGTTTATAAATGACAGTAAAAAGCCCGAACGATATTATAGACCCTGACGACTTAATACCATCGTTAATGGTCATTAAAGCATATACACGCCTAACGAGTAAATCACCGACCTCAAAAAATAGTTAAAAACGTATTATGGCCTATAATGAAGCTTTAAAGAAGTTGCAAAAAAAAAATCGGCACGCCGCCAAAATCAATAGGGCCCTCAATACCAAAAACGGCCTTGTAATGATCAACGTACTTACTTTACCATTACCATATAAAGTCTTTGTACGGTGGAAACCGGGAAAATACAAAAGCTCGTGTAAAATATTAAATATCGTAAACTCCGAAGTGGTTGTTTAAAGTGTTAAACACTTTATATCCTTTCGAATCACCAAGGTTAAGCCTCATATTAGAGCTACTAACTATAAAGACCTTTAATCTGAGCGAACTAAATAACACAAACCTCTTTTGCCGGTAATCCATAAACCGAAAAAACACCACTGGCGCGAACGATCTTTGAAAAAGAAAAACATTAAAAAGAAAGAATATATATCTTTCCGTATTTACAATATTTTTCAGATAAGTAGGAAAACGTGGATAACAACAACTTGATATTAAATTTTTGATTATCAATGAATATTAAAACGTTTGGTAAACATTTTAATGAAAATAATAAAGTCGAAATTAACGACTTATTAATTTGAAAGATTATATAATTTGTATCGAAGCCCGATTTTAATATTTATTTCGGTAGGGTCTAAATACTTATTCACGTGAAAAGGTATGTAGAAGAGTAATCTTTAGATTTGTATTGAATCAATAAAAGATGATAGTCTAAGAAGAAATATCGAGAGATGCATACCATAGGTGAAGGCTTATAAACCTTCGTCTAGAGCATACCACTCTGGAATACCTCTTCTAGACCGCTCCACGCATTGCCGTTTGGTCTGTAATAACCATTACAAATCGCTCTATACATAATGCACTTTGCGTCTTATAAGAGTACAGCCTAAAGTATAACATGTTATCGTACACTCTGCAGGGGTGCATCCTGTAATACAGTACACTACTACTAGGCTTATATATACTATCTATCAGGGTATATAGTAATATTCACACAGGCAATATTTCCTTTTTTCTTCATGTATTCCATTCTTATCGCTCAATAACGATAATATGGTTGTGGTTATAAAGGTCTAAATTAGTAGGTCTCATAGTAACAATATGATTGCAGTTATAAAGGTTTAAATTATCCATTTTAGCCGCGGTAGTAATTGTAATTCAACTGAAATCAGTCGGGTTTAACCGCGGTAGCAATTGAAGTTCGGTTGTAATTAGTAAGGTTTAGCCATAGTGATAATTGTAGCTTAGACCTGGTTAATATAGCTAAATGGGGGCGATATGATTAGTGTTAACGCTTTTCATAGTTTTTGACAAGGGTAATTACGTAAGTGTTACAGGTGGTGATTACGTAAGGGTAATTAAGCTGGGGTAATCACGAAATTACAAGTTAAATTAGTATAAAAAGATGTATAGTTATCGGTTTAAGTAAAACTTCTTTTCTTTTCCTTTTAGAGGCGCGTAGTTGAAGTTAATAAAATTCCTTATTCTAATTAAACCAAGCCGTTCTCATGGGTGGATAACTTGGTTAATACCCATATACTAAGTTCTTTTTCGAATAAATAACACGTAAAAACAAAATAGCTAGGCGCCGGCTAACGTGAGAACGTTGTCGTGTTATCGTCGCCATCGCAGCTGCTAAGACCGCCGCCAGATACCCGCCCTCGTCGGATAAAATCTCGTTAATAGCGGATATTCCGCCCGCTGCCACCACCCCGCCTAGTTCTACCGCCGCCGCTTTATCTCCCTTCGCTGCCGCCGCCACCCTCTTAAACCTTGCCGCCGCCACCACTTCCACTCTCTTCGCTACTGCTACTATTACCCCCCCCCTTCCCTCCTTTCACTCCTCATTCTACAACGCTTAGAGAGAGAAATAGGGTGCTTCTAAAGATATAAACTTTACCTTTTACCTATGGGTAAAAACCCTTTTATCTGTAAGATCTTTCCGATATCGTAAACGTAGCTTTACGAAGCTTTTCCGCGGATTGTATTTCCTAAATCAACCCGTATATATACCTTCAATTTACTGTAAATGAGGAGCAGGAGGCGAGCCTATTTCGTCGTTTAAAGCTTCGTATCACCAAAATACGTTGTAAAGCCTTTTTAAAGCATAAAGCATTAAAACGGCGTACTCAAGTCCATAATTCCGGGCCGCTAATGGATTTTCCTTACGTATCATGTGTCGCGTCCGCGGCCACGGGTAAATATATCGGTAATTATTACGAAAACGGGGGTTGTTCGGCCTGTTACCACTGTTACGAACGGATTAACAACTTATACGCCCCCATTTCCGTGGTTTTGATGCCATCAGTTGAGGCAGTACTACGCGCCCGTCGGCTTTATAATAAGATTTAACCGAATTCCAAAATTTTCCTTTAACAAGAACGTAACATTCGGGGCGTTCCAAAAAAAAAAAAAATCGCGGTCGTAAATAACCAAAATAAACCGATACTAATAAGAAATAGGTGTTAACCGACAATCCAAAAAAACGGCGGCCGCCGTTACTGCCTGAAAACGAGTCTTATGTATATACTATATAAGCAAGTTTAACGACGATATCGTACGTTGTCATAAGAAGGGAAATAAACTCCTTACGCCTTGGCTTAAGGGAATTAGTCGTAAGTAATAGGGCTATATCCTTTCTGGCGCTAATAACGTCGACGATGTTAATAGTGTTAGCGTTAGTATAAAGGGGGAGGGTAATATGGAGGACGTTGGGAACGTGATAGAATTGCTCTCTTCTTATTTTAACAGTAATTAACTATTCCTATGGCCTTGCCGGCGTTCCCAGTTATATTAATGTTATTACTTGAGTTAAAAAAAATCGGGTTTTCAATAAAATAAGTGTAACTTGAATTATATGACATAAAAAAAAGGCAATATACCAAAATCAGTTTGATATAGTGGATTTTTTTCAAGAAAGAAAAAGGGATACGATAGTTCGTCAGGTCGAGGTTTATAAAAGAACAAGTGACACAATATTAGGAGGGGCGCGAAAAAGATAAGGTCAAATAAAGGTACAAGTCGTAAATCATCGCGGATAACGAAACCTAGACCGTTTTAAAACTGACTTAAATGGTAAATTAGGTTACTAAGGTTGCTGAACCTTTCTAAATACACTAACAAATCAAGTGCTTGTTGTTATAAAGGTTTTTAACGCTTTTTTTGATGTAGTTTTGGTTATCATATTTAACGGGTTTAATTTTCTATCAATACATTGAATTTCTTTAATCCCCTAGCGTTCGTATAATTCATATAATGCTACAATATCGATTATTAACTGTTTTGCATTTGTGATACCTAATTTAACCAGGATTTTATAAAGAAAATAGGAGTTAGTATAGACGATAAGATTGAAAGGGCGTGAATTAAAGTTATAAATAATTATCCGAACCATTATCGTTATAATAATACTCGAATCGAAACCTTTAACCATGCTATAGATTTTTAAAGCTAAGACGCTTCTCGTAACTCTTTTACACTTGGTAAAACTTCAATGGATAATATTTCTACGAAACTTAAAGCCGTTTAAGGCCGGTATTTGTTGCCAAGGATTAGGACGAAGTCTATTTATTAACTATAGTCGTTGTTATTAGCTAAAGAGCCGTTAGTAAAAACAAATAGAATTACAATACGTATATTAAGCAGAATAAATTGAAAATTACGTTTTAAAATGTATATTTGTGATAAAAGCCGTTTGTTAGACGCCTCATATATATCATTCGTCGGGGCGGTTTTGTATTACACGGCTACTGAAAGGTTAAATGTTACCTTTAGTTGTATTATAAAAGTAACCCAAACGCTATGTAGGCGTTAGTATCTGTATTCGTCGACTCGTTTTACACTATCAAAAACAATAAGGGCAACCTTAGCCAGTTGCCCCTTTTACGTAAGGTCTAAAACGCCTTCCCGAAGAGTAATGGTGGCGCTATTGAAATCGATTATATGGTTTTATGTTAAATACGTTTCGGGTTTCACTTTTAAACCGGCCTTCAAAGGTTTCATTTCCTCAGATACGTAAATCAAAGCGTTACATAACGTTGAAGAGTCGTCCATTTACATACCCGTTAATGTAAAACCCTCTGAGCGGGTTATTAATATCAAGAGGCATGGGTCGAAAGTGAATTTAATCATTTTGAGCCGTTCTTTATAATGCCTTTAATAGGTATTATACCAGTAAATAACGGTTTTATTTCAGTCGTAAAGTGGATTTATAATACGTAGAATTGTTTCGGGTGGGTTGTAATATTTAAGATTTTTTGATATGTGGGCAAATATTCGTCCATTAAGCCGTTCCTTAGATTGGGTATAAACCTATATTATTTTTCGAAGTTCGATATACTGGTTACACAGAAATTTAATGGAGGCTGAGAATATGAAAATCAGGCGATAGATGGCTCGTTGTAGTAGAAGCGATTAGGTTATAATATCTTTTTTTTCCTTTATCGTTATATACTTTTAAAATCAGACAGATCTTTTTGTAAGATTCACAGGTTTTCTACTTTATTTCGTAAACGAGGCCGATTAGAAAAATTATACAGGTACCGTGAAGAGTTGGTTCAAACCATTTAAAACGAAAAACGACTTAGTTGATTAAAGCTAATCTCGTTATTTAGGTAAATTACTCGAAAGGGGCATCCAAGGTAGTATTAATATCTTTCTAGCGGAGTTTTAGGTTTAGTTCGCGGTTTGCTATTTACTTTGAAGTTACAAAGGAGTGTATAATAAGGCGTTCAAGGCGTTTTTTACTTTTCGAGCCGAAAAAACGCTTTCGGTAACGAAGTTTTGGTAAAATTGATATAAACAGGCCGCTTTTGGTTGGTGTAAGCGGGTCGGAATCGTATTTCAAAGGGTGGGATAAAGCTAGGATCAGTTTCGATTTGTTGTTTTAGGGGGTATTTCGTCGGCGGTTTGATTCGTTTTACGGTTTCGGGTTGCTCCTTTCCACCTTTCTCTCATATTCTCGTATTATTGTCTAGTGAAGCGAACTAGTGCTTTTCGGTAAATTAACGAGCATATTATAGCCTTCAAATCCGTTCATCCTCCAAGGGCTAGTCTATCCATCATTTATTTTCCAAACTAAAACTTTATATTAAAATCGTAAATTTAGGACTCCAACTTTACATAGACCATTCCTTTTAGCTTACGTTCTGGATACGATGTTTCTTACTCGTAAGGAGCGTAATTCCGATATAGCCTTCGCCACAATTTTCGCATTTTATACTATAAACGGTGATAGTGTAAAGTTTGTGTAAATTCTCGTGTAAATACAAAAACAAAAAGCGTAAGGATAAGCCTACTTGGGCTAAAAGTGTTGTTAACGGTGTTAACCACTATTTAGAGGATAGATTCCTTAAAACTAGTATCCTTTAGTTTTTTAGATATTACCGTATACACTTTTTTAAACGATCCGCGATACCTTTTACACTTTTTAATACCTTATAAGGCTTTCATTAGGATTTTCTTAATTTCGTTACCGGTGATTCTAGCCTTAATATTCTACTCAATAAAATTTGAGGCTGTAATAATGTCGTATATAATTTAATTTAAGGGTTTTAGGTCATCGTTAAACTAATGGTTTACCAAAAAATCCTAATAGTTGATAGCGAAAACGTTCCGTATAAATTTAGCGGCTTAAAATTATATTGCCGCATCGACGACCAAAGTATCGGTTAGCTACTTAAGTATATAATATTAACAATTACTTTGTATTTAAAATCTGCATCGTTTTGAAGGTGGAAATCAAACTGTCGTAAGGCTTGTAAGTAAAACTGATATTTATAACATAACTTTTAGATATCTTTGAGTGCGTTTTTTCATATATCCGTATGGACTACAACTTAAAGCAGGCGTAAAAGGCGGTTTACAACCGGGTATCCGAATCTTCAATGCAAAATCCGTAATTCTAACTATATTAAGTAAATCTCCTCAATTGTACGTATTTCGGGAAAAAACCACAAGTAGCTGAACTTAAGCCGGAGTGGTACGGATACGCCATACAAAACGCAAATAAGTTTATTAGTCGTATTTTGGACATTCATTCCAAGTTTGTTTATATTGGTTAATAAAACCAGACATAGTATTTCGAAGTCTAATACATTAAACTTAACCTGTTCGAAACAGGTATTTATAACTACCGTCCTAAGTAACGACGTTTTGCTTTTACTAAATAAAATCTTTCGGTATTCTCCTCTTCTTTTTAACTAAAATTTTGAAAACTTTTTCATAAAAGCGTCGAATTACCGTTTACCGGCCTTTAAAATTTAGGTTATAACAATGTTAGTCATAATGACTTGGAAACTATTGTTGTATCTGTTTAGCAACGTAAATGACAACACCATATAGGCGTCGAACACTCTGTCCATGTAATCCAAACCTGAAATATATATAAAGGAGGCCTTCTATAGGATGGCGAAGATACGTTGGGCAATTTTATCGTCGTGGAACAACAAATAAACATTATTATCCTTAGGGTTTTTTCTCACCAAATATGTATTCGCATAGGTAAGCGTTAAATCCATTATTTTTTCCCGTGAATTTGGTTACATACATTATGAAATTGGCTTTTATACTTTTTCAATTCTATAGTTAGGTAAAAATCATATTTCCATCCTAATTTACTCGTAAGCGGAATAGTTAGTAAACCAGTAGCCGATCTTTCCGTATACGATACACCGCTTTTACAAACCTGTGGGGTTCTATATACTTTTTCGCAAGTATTATTATAGCCCCGATACTTTTCGCTCATTTCCAAACGAACGTTGCTATACCTTATTATTAGATGTCCGTTTTTAATACCTGTAATTTAGGCGTTCGTTTTGCCTTAGGTAACTTTTAAATCTTCGATTTAAAGCGTAGTAAATGGTTTCGCCAAGGTTTTCCTTAGTAATTTAGCCCATACCTTTAGTTTTATTAGTTACAAATACTGACTCGAGGCTCATCTGTCGACGAATAAAGGTCTTGGATAATATTTTAAAATTTGTATAAAATTCCTTTAGGTTTTTTTCCGGTTTAAAAAGTCTAAAGTCGAAATCTAGGTTTTCGCGACAAGCTTTCGTTGCTACTGAAATAAATAGTTAATTGCCCTTATATTCTGGTCTAAAGTCTATTTAGAATTTTAGAAACTTAGCTAATAGGGAGATAAAAATCTTTTGTGGGTTTTCATCCGCGTTTTATTGTAAATATTTTACGGATTCTCAAGTTATACCGGTCCAATCCCTATCATAGAGTTTGTAGTAAATCTCTGTATCGAAGTGGGATTTCAGGCCATTATAACACTTCATAAATATATTACCTAAGTAAGGTGATATATATACCATTCATTACCTTGCGCGGATAATGTATTAGGTAAAAAAACATTAAATTAAAATATTTTTATACTCAATTTCCTATATATATTAACCATAACGCGTATTTTATTATTCAATACTTCTTACGACTCACCGGTGTAGTTATTATCCCTATCCTAAAGCCTGACATAGTTGGTTAACTTAATAGGGTTGTTCCTTTTAGTGGGGAAGCGGAATGGAAGAAAATTATGGTAGGGGTTATGGTTAGAAGGAATTAATCCGTAAAACTAGTATTAACATTTTACGCCGTTCGTTAATTCTTAGTGCGGGTTTTTTTTAGTATTTCGGCCGTTTCTATTATAGTTATTCGGGTTATTTTCGGTGTTTCATCCAATCCTTTCATAACCGAGGGGGCTATTTCTAGTATTCGGGAAGTGGTTTGGTATTTAGTTTTATACTATGATATATACTAATATAGGTGTATATTATAACTGTATCATAAATGATAGCCGTGTTCGTTTTTCTTCTTTGGGGTTTTTACTTTTAACTTGGGGTATAAGTACAGGATTAGGTCGTTTTACGCCTCATCTCAATCATTTTAATAATAATCTCTTTCTTTTCGTAAGTTAACACCCTTTTACAATTTTTTTTAGATATAAATCTTTATTCTCCTAGTCTGATACGTCGATAAGTTACGATATTTCGAATAGGGATTTTGCGAGTCAACTTTTCCTACCCATTAGAGTATTAATACTTTTAATCCGCAATTGGATCCTTAAGACGTTTACAATAGTGGGATTTACTATTTGCCAGATATCTAACATCCAACTCGAAAAGATTTCATGAAAATTATCTACCAAATCAGGTCATTAGTTTTTTTCCTCCCAGTAGGGAAACATAACGGTTAATATATATATATATTTCCATATAAGGTTTTAATTCCTCGACTGATATATTGATAATATTGTTCTACAGGCCCAAATAGATTTCGTATATTATGACTTTCCTGATTTCCATATATTTAATCAAAAGGTTGAAGTAAGCATTATCTTACTTTAATGTTATTGGTCTTAGTACCACAGCTATAAGTATTATAGGGTGGTTAAGAATCTTAATATATATATACACTTAGTTTGCTAAATTGGCGTAAATTAGTGACTTCGCACCGTGGTTATATTTCGGGTACGTTCAAATTCTAAAGTTTCAGGTAGTTCGTTAAATACAAAGAAAATAGGATAATTATGGAAATAGGAATACGGATTACTAGTATTTTCTAGTATAAATAAATATCAAACGATACGTAAATAAAACGTAACTACAAACTAGTCGGACATCTTGAATTAGTTTTATTAGCGTTTAGTAACGTTACTCTAGCTAAGTAGTGAGAAAAACTCGAACTTTACAAATACTAAACTTAAAATACCTAAGGAGATCGTAGACAAACTTAAAATTCATAGGGAGATGTGAGAAAGTTGGCAAGGTAAATAGAATGTAATTATATAATCCAGCATTGGGTAATTGTTCCGGATTGATGTATCGTAACCGATTTTAATAAAATAAGCGGTTTGGTTGCGTTATACGTAACCTCTTTTATAAAAACGATCAGTTTCAATGGCGTATTCGTAAACGTTTTTCAATTAAATAAGCGGTTTGGATACTTTATTCGTAACCACTTCTATGTTTTTCGAGCGGTGTAGATCATCAAAAATCGGATGGATCTTAACGAAGAGTTCGAAAACTTGATGGTTTTATCTTACGTAACCTTGTACGTGATAAGACGCTTTTCAGAAAGTGCCTGGGAACATTGAAACGCCAAATGAAGGTTAATAATAGCGTAAAGGCGCTTTTAATAAATAAAGCGAAAAAAAAGGTTAATGATATCGTATCAAAGTTATCCTTTTTAAAGTCATTTAGTTTTCACAGTCTTTCTATACGTCGACGTGTAATTTTTGTAAAAACGTAGTGTAAAAACACAAATAGTTGAAACCTCCATAATATTCCATTATAAGTATTTAAATTACATTGTTCTCTTCTGTCCTAAACTTACTATAGTCGACCAGGTCAGTTACTAGTTAATATAAGTAGGGTCTTAATACTTTTTCATGTAACAAAGTAAGTAAAAGAGAAATCGTCAAAATTCTTATTGTTGTAATAAAAGATAATAATCTCAAAAGAAACATCCCGAGGTTCACGCTATAGGTGAGGGCTTATAAGCCCTCTCCCAGAGCGTACAACTCTGGAATACCTCTTCTAAACCGCTCCACGTATTGCCGTTCGGTCTGGAATAACTATTCCAGACCGCTCCATACATAATGCACTTTGCATCTTGCAAAAGTGCAGCCTGCAGTGTGACATGTTATCGTACACTCTACCGGAGTGTACCCTGTAATACAGTGCACTACCACTGGGCCTATGTATACTATATATGAGGGTATATAGTAATATCCACACTTTAAAACCTAACCATTATAATTTTTAAATCGATAATTATTTATGAGGTTAAAGGTAAAACCACGGGGCGACTATACGAAAAATCATGTTTAATTGTTTAAGGATACGGTAATAAAGGTAAAATATGAATATTTACGTAATTGTTGACGATTAAAAAAAATAGCTAAAGTTTAGTGGTTACTTTAGCAATAAGTTCATTCGTTAAAACGAAAGGTTGGTTTACGTTTAATAAACATAATATAACGTAAGCTTCCTCTTATTAATGAACGGATTTACAACGGATTGTATTATCAAAACTATTATAAAAACTCTGTATTATTTATCTTTTGGAAACGATAATACAATAAATTAAGTAATTATTCGAATGAACTAAAGTAAAAGGTTTTGGATTTTAACACTTTAAGTCGTAATTTAAATTCCGGCCAAGAATAAGGTTTTTATATGCGATCCATATTTGTTTGTAACTTAAAGAAAAACCCCGATATAGTAGGTATACGAACTAACGATACCTCTTTCGTCGGAACTTCTAGCTTTATAATACTAAAAAAACACATAATTAAAAACTACAATTTTTGAAATTATAAGCCAGTAACAAAGTTAACGGAAAATAGCTAACTTAATTTTAATAAATCTTTAATCCGTATATTTAGTATTAATGCCGGCTTTAGCTTTCGCTCAAATGTTTAAGACATTATTTTAGTTATAATCGATAATATTAACACGGTTAGGGTTTAACGGTACTTGAAATGATGTATTCGAGGCAATTATATTACTACCTTATATTAACCGAAAGCCTTTTACGACCTATCCATCGCCGTATAAATATCAAAAATAACGGATAATGACTTTAACCGGTTAAATTAAAGGTTCGAATAGCAAATGCGAAACTTGGACCGCGGGATTAATATGAGTTTAATCGACTTGTTAAAAGTCAAGTTAATAATCTTTACTAACGGTAATATTTACTAACGGGTCCTTTATAAATAACACTCATTTTTATTTATAAATCGGCTTTTTGATTACTATCATTCACGAAAATAAATAGGAAAACTAATTTAGTATTATTAGTAACCTAACTTACTAAATATCCGTTAAATGTGAAATTATTACACGAAGCGTCCAAATATTGAAGGTATACAGTATAATAGCGAGCTTTGAATTTGGTATAATATGGTAGAAAATATTTAATATTATTATCAGGCAGATCAAGATTCTTCCTATTCCGGTGGTAATTTTTACCGATTCGGAAAACCGTTTTGAATATCTTTCGAAGCTCGGAACTACCAGCGAAAAACGCTTGATAATAGACGTGATAATACTTCGGGAAGCCTACAAAGAGATGGAGATTAAGAAGGTCCGATAAATCGATAAGAAGAATGATCTCGTAAACGCCATAAAGAAAGTAATGTTATATAAAGCCCTGAAATGGTTTATGAATAGTAATTAGCTGACTATACGTATCGAGGGCTACGTCAATAAGCTGCCCACAAGGCTCAAATGAAGTTACGGTGGATAAGAATGTGCTAGCAGATTGGAAGACTGTCAGTGGATTGATAATAGTGATCTGTTTAAGTGGCATGCTTGAAATGGCACGGTTAGAGTGAAGGCTTGTAAAAGCTTGTGGCGAAAGAACTTTTTGTGGGAGTTGATAAACTCGAACCTTGGAGCAGGGGAATAATTAAAGCTAAATGGGGTTAATTTACATGCAATTGGGTGTAATTCAGTATAGAAGTTAACTGGAATAGATAGGGGTCTTGCCAGTTAACGAGGAGGCAATTTAATAGTAACCGAAAAGATTAGATATTCACACTAACGTACACGCATAAACTAAAAAGCCGTTAGTATTGAAATAGTATTACATGTATTACAGTAGATAAATTTTAATCAAAGTGAATTTGACTATACTAAACTGCAAGTTGAGTGTATTGCTTTGTAGAAACTTACCGCATTGTGTGTAAGTTAAGTGCAGTACGCCTCACTTCTATCTAAGGCATGGGCCAAGAAATTGTCCATATAAATTACTGTGCATTCCGGCTAGCGGTCTGGAAAACCTAGAACAATACATCCACCACTTAACCAATGCAATTATATAGTTACTTCGACCACGATTCGAATCGACAACGTTACAAAAATATAAAGACCTACCAACACTAATCAATGCTTATTGGCTTAAGTACAGAATAATTAAGTAGAAGAAGAAGCTACTTTTCGGTTGTTACGCTTTAATTTAACATTAGGGCAGAAGAAAGATTTTTGCGAAGGGTACTTATTACTGTGTCAGTCTCTACAGCAGTACATAAGGAGGACCTTTGGGCTGCGCCAGTTTCTTCGGTAGACTAGAGGTAACGACGGTATCGTTACTTGAAAAACCCCAAGAAATCTTTATTGACCTTTTTTAAAAACGTTGAGATTGACTGTCAGAAGTTTTTAAAGTTCAGTAATTGGGAAAACGGCTAAGTTAGTACTACTGCGGGTCCTATTACTACAAAAACGACTTAGTCCTTATGCCAAACAACCAAAACAAATAACCTTCACCCTCCACCACCAATAATGACCTTCGACCTTAACTTTTACACCAAACCTTTACCTCTACTTAACTCTTTTCACTTCCTCCACGTCGATTTAATCGTTAAGATCGCTATTCTGAGTCAAAAACATTAGGTTACACTAAGAAAGCCACGCCGTTCGACCCAACGCTAAGTCGTCAAGTTCCCACGCGACTTCACACTAAAACACTAAGTCCCTACGCTCAAAATCACCAAGTCCCTCGTTCTATACGCCTACCAAGTCCTACACAGGCCAAAACCTCAAAACTTTTACCGTAAGCGCTCATTTTAAAGCTATTACCGACTCTACTAGTAAGGAAACAATTAAAGTTTTCGGACACCTTATTACCAAGTTTTATACCTACGACCTTTGGGGACTTGATGTTGATAAAGACTCGACCGAAAAACACTTGACCAATTTCGTTAGCTACTATATCGTTAAATATAGTAATATTAACGACTCTGACCTCACCTTTCGCAAATTTTGCGACTTCTTTGACAATTGGATCATTGATATTTAAAAGGTAATTTAAAACGAGTTCAAGTTAAAGTTTAAGTTTAAAATGGATGAGAAAGGGATTTACGTCCAAGTATAAGTTATTACAAAGTTAGTACATGGTATTTTCGACCTGGCTTAGCTTGAAGAACACCTTTACGATCCACGGCTTAAAAGAAAAGCGACTAAAGAGCCCCACCACCCTTACACGTGATCCATGGAACCTCTCCTTTACCCTTCATTAAGTTAAGCTTCTTTACGTACGGGCGAGAAACCTGTTGACCTGATTAGCAGTTTAGCACCTCCATGTGACAACGCGGAGTACGACATTAGTGGAGGCAGAGTGTGTGAAGCAAAGGCCGCCAACGTAGCTAAAGGTATCGACGTTGGCGCTCTATACCAGTCAATTAAACAAGATCTTTAAGCTTATTAAAGTTGTCAGGTACCACTTTCCCTTTAATATTTTACTTAGAACCGCTCAGCTTATTCAAAGCCTTCCCCCTTTAAGTTTTCCTACGCGCGAAAGCCTACCACAGGTCCTATTATAGGACTTCACTCCTCGGGTTGAGCGACTAGTAATGACCCTTAATATCGTGTCTCGGAAGGTTTAAGATTCAAACTGCCAGTAAATAGCATTTGAAACGGGGATAACTATTGCGAACTTCTCCGAAGACCTGTCAAGACAATTAATATCAACTATAGGCTGCTTAAGGATTATGATAAGAGTTGGAACAACGTAAAAAAATATGATAAAAAGCCTTACAACTTTTTTAACACTAAGATAATACTCTTTTTAAACATTTACAAGTGGATAAAAGTTTCACTTTTAGGGTTTCATTTACTATTCACCGGAATTCTTACAGGGTACGTTAGATATTATTATCCAACTTTCCTTATTGGAGGAGCCACATTTCGCTTGATTTACGACAATATGAAAAACTACTTCGAGTACGATATCTACCTCGCACAATACCATACAAATTGGGTCATTACATGGTGGATTACAATAATATCACAAAAGTAAGAGGAGGAAACGCCAATGTATGTCTTTAATTAAATGATTAATAAGTTGATACTATGCCAGAAAGCAATAGAGGAAGCCCATGTTAGTGAAGCCATACTTCGCGAGTAGGTACGAGTAGCGGTTACGGGCGTTAACGAATTCGAATACGCTTTACAACGCCTAGATGCCACCTGCGAAAACTTTTTTCATTAGTTGCGTTCCTTGCTTGCTACTGTAATAACGCGTATACCAAACTCGCTTGCTATGTACCCCTAAGTCGGTAATTTTTCCAACGTAAATAAAGAAAACCTTACGGTAATTAATTAGATCGACTGTATGTATAGCTACGAACGTCTATAACGCCTAAGGTTTAGAACACTGACTATAGATTGGAGGTAGCAATTACGTTAGCAAGAGTAAGGCCTAGATTTAGTTAGGCATGTTAACCGTAAACACTATCGTCGTAATAGTGGCAAAAGGTATTAAATTTATGATAAGTCCAGCTGCTAGTTGACTCAATACCCCCAGCCGAATGAAATAAAAGGAAGGTAATATATTACGTCCAATAACTCGTAGCTTTTAAATAGGATTACTTTAATCAAATTGTAAACTTTGAGGGCGATGAGCTGATCAACGACTCTAACGTCTGTAAATAGATTAAATGACACGAAGATACTTCTTCTGATAAGGCTTAGTTACTAGCTGACCACGTCTTATTATACCGTTTGGGTGGTGAAAACCCTTACCTTTACCCTAACCAAGCCACTGATCCCTTCCACATCTTTAACCTTCGTAATCGTTACGAGAACCATACGTTTAGCAGTATAATGCTAGAAACAGGGGTAGTAAGGTAAATAAAAGGAGGCTATTCATAGTATGTGGTATTACAGAGGGAAAGCACTATAGCTCCTAAGATCAATTGTTATAATATTGGTAAAGCCAAAGTTTGCTTTAGCCTAGGGGAATAACTATCGTTACTGGAGATAACGGTAGTTTAAACTGGTATAGAAGTAATCAAATTTTATATCCTTAAGTCCTTTAACCCTTTTTTACTTTGTTTGGGGGATATAAAAACCTTCAGCGTTAATGTCGAAGTTTACTCAAACGAACAGGTTAAAAACAACTAGAGGTTTCCCCTCGCTTTTAAGTAAGGGAACCTATAGTTTTATTTTTAAGGCCCAGAAGAAGTAGTATTAAACTTAAAGAAGCCAGAGATATTTCATTTATACCAGTGCTTTAACCATTCAACTGTTAATAGGCTATATGATATCTTAAAGTCCGCAAGGTATAATGATGTGAAATACTTCGTCTGAAACCCACTGAAAAAATTTACCACCATTGCCAAATGTATATCCAAGCTCTCCGGAGATTTAAATTTATATTGAAAAACAAAAAACACTTTAATTGTAAGATTTTTATTAATGTATTTTGTTTGGATAACAAGCCTATTATTTACGTCGTTAACTCCGCAACCTCTTTTCATGGAGTCAAGTTTCTAAAGTCCCCTTCAACAAGAAATACGTAGAAAACGCTAAGGACGTTATAAATCAATACGTACCTAGGTCTGCCTAATGTCGTCGTTCATGATATTAGTATCAACTTTACAACGGCGGTGCTTTAAAAAGATGCTAAGATAAAAAGTATCTAGTACAAACAGGTACTTATAAAAGTTTACTAAAGCATTGAGAAAGTTAAAAGGGTATACGCCATACTTCGCCGAACGTATAATATCATTACCTTGGGAATTAAAAACTTTACAGATACGGAGGAACGTTTATAAATGGTAGTAAAAGGCATAAACGATACTATAGTTCCTAACGACTTAGTGACAAAGGTGCTAGTCTGTAAAGTGTACCCATGATTAACGAGTGAATCTCCACCCTCGGTAAGTACTTAGATACGTATTGCGTCCTATAACAAAGCTTGAAGGGAGTTGCGAAGAGAATCGACACGTTGCCATATTAATAGGGCTTTTAACACCAGAAAAGGCACTACAATAATCCACGAACTTATTTTATTATTGTAAAGTAAAGGCCTTGAGTGGCTGGAGCCGGGTACACAGAAGGGCGCATATAAGATATTAAATATCGCGAATTCTAAAGTAATTATTAAAATTACTAAGGGTCTTATATCCTTTAGAATTACTCAATTTAAAACTTATATTAGGGTTACTAACGATGATGACCCTTAGGCTAAACGACCGAATTAATATGAACATTCTCCACTTGTTATCAATGAGTCGATACAAGGCTGGCAGCGCAGACAACCCCTAAAATAAGGAAGATGAAAAAGGAGGAATACATACTGTGCCGTATTTACAATACTATATAGGTAAATGAAAAAGAATAGGATAGCAAAGACTTAGTATTAAAGCTTAAAGTATGAAGAATTATTAAAACCTCTGGTAAAACTTTAAAGAAAAGCGAAAAAGTCGAAATTAACGGCTTACTAATCCGAGATGTTGTATAATTCGTGCCGAAAACCGACTTTAAACTTTAAAAACTAAACTTTACGATTTTGAAAACTAGGATTATCTACGATATTGAGGTTAAGACTACGGGGCAGCCGTACAAAAAGTTACGTTTAATGGATTAAATATACGGCGATAAAGGAAAGGACTAAATCCTGATACAATCGATAACAATTTAAAAAATCAGTTGAAGCTTAATAGTTACTCTAGCAATAAGTTTATTAGTTAAAACTAAAGGCAAGTTTACGATTAATAGCCGTAGTATAACGTAAGCTTGCACGCAATTAGCAACGGATTTATAACGGATTATACTAATAAAAATGATATAAGAGCTCCGTGTTACTTAACCTTTAGGCACGGTAATACGATATATTAAACCATTATAAGAATTGGCTAAAGTAGACATTCATTACTTCTTAACTTATTATTTGCACTTTAAATTACGGCTAACGATGATGTTTTCAACGAACTACCCGTAATTATTAGTAACGTAAAGGAGGGATTTAGGCGTAATAGGTATACAAATTGACGATAACCTTTTCTTCGGAACGGCTGTCGATTGAGAACTTTAAGTTCTCGAATTGTAAGTTAGTAACGATGTTAATGAATGGCCGTTAATTTGATTTTAACAAATCGTTAATCCATATACTTGATATTTACATCGGACTTAACTTTAGTTAAAAGGGTTAACACACTTTTTTTGTTATAATTGATAAGACTGATGCACCTAAAGCTTAACGGTATTTTGAGTGACGTGTTTAAGTTAATTATATTATTAACTTATATTAATCGAATGCATCTTACAACCTTTCTATTATTGTATAAGTATATCATCCACAAGATGGAGACTTTACCCGGCTGAATAAAGGGTTCGAATAATGAATGCGTAACTTAAACCGAAAAATTGATATAATATTCATTAACATGTCCAAGTCCAAATCAATAATATTTATGAACGGATCCTTCACAAATATCACCGACTTTTCTTTATAAATCGGCTTCCTGGTAACCTTCTTTAACGAAAGGAGGCGAGAAGACTCGTTTGGTATTATCGGTAACCTAATTTACTAAGCTTGCGTTAAATGTAAGAGAATTACATGAAACGTACTAACTTCGGAGGTCTACTGCATAATAACGGGCTTTAACTTAGGTATAGCACTGTGAGAAAACCTTAACCTTATTACCAGGTAGCTAAAGATTTCTTCTATCCTGTTGATGATTTATACCGACTTAAAAAGCCTTTTCGAATCCCTTTTAAAGCTCGAAACCACTAGCGAAAAACGCTGGATAATCGATATAATGGCACTTTGTAAAGCCTACAAATGTAGGAAGACTAAGGAACTCCGGGGGATAAACAGTAATGATAAACCTTTAAATTACATAACGAAGGTAATATCAAAAAAGACTCTGGAAAGTTTTTGGGATAACAATATACTAACTATACGTATCAAAGACTATGTTAATAGGCCACCCGGAAAGCCTAAATAACATGATGGTGGTTAGGGATGTGCTAGCAAATTGGAAGACTTTCAGGGAATTGAAGGCTACGATAGTAATCTGTTTAATTGATACGGTTGAAGTGAAGGCCTGCCGAAGCCGATGGCGGAATAACTTTTTATAGGAGTTGATAAATTCGGACCTTGGAGCGGCGGATTAATTAAGGTCAAATGAGGTTAATTTGTATGCAATCAAGTGCAATTTAGTATGAAATTCAATTGTAATCGACAGGGGTATGGTCAGTTGACGAGGAGGCAATTTAATGGGAACCAGAAAAGATTGGTCAGCTATATTGGCCTGCGCATATAAACTAAAAAGCCGCCAGTGTTAAAATTGTATTATATGTAGCGTAGTGGATGAGCTTTACTTATAGTAAAGTTGACTGTATTTTAAGTTAAGTGTATTATTTGGGGACTTACTGCATTGGGTGTAAGTTGAGTACGGTACGCTGCACTGCACTCTAGCGCACGGGTTAAGAAATTAGCTATACAAATTACTGTGCAGACCGGCTAGCGGTCTAATAAACCCAGAACCATACATCCACCACTTGACCAATGCAATACTACTGTTACTTCGACCATGATTCGAATCGACAACGTTGCAACGATCTAAAAACCTACCAATATACATACTATATATAAGATAAGAATAATTTCGTGGTCAGAGAAATAAATAATATAAATATCACGCATGATAGTTTTAGACGTCAAAATAAGGTGACTAATCGAATGTTATACTTGTATGCTGATATCTTTACACATCATTAAGAACCGATCTTGGAAGATTTTGCAAAATCCCCGGTAATGAATTCCGTTAGCCTTGGTATTACTTGCGATAAACTTTCATTTAACGTAATAAGTATTAGTAATTTACACCTTTGGTACAATATTCAAAGGCTAATATAAAGCATGTTATCTAAAATAGAAAAGTGAAAAATGGCCGTTAAAATAGCTAACTAGAGAAACTAAGTAATATAATCGTTCAATTAGTGCAGGTCTGAGGGTTATGTGTAAATTTATACATTATATGCTCAAATTCGGAAATATGATAAGGAGTGTTTACCTTACACACTAAATTTGAATGCTAATATAAGATCTTATCTCTATATCCCTAAAGCCTCTTCGAAACTTATTATAAGTTTACGACATCCAAATTTTGATGGCATGATTAACCTTAACATCCAACTTGACAATTGATAATGAAGCAATAAGGAGGTTACCAATTCAACTCCACTTCAAACAAAAAAAATGAAAAGTTCCTAATATTGAAATATTAATTGGATTAATGAAATGACCAATACACAGATCAACTGAATATATTCCAGCATTAAAATTTCAATTTTATTTTAGTCGTTTACAACAAATGGCTAATTTGGTTATAGCTTACAAAAGTCACAGTTGTGGACATCCAAGCTAAAACTAACCACTTTGCTAGCCGTCTAACAAGTACAATCAAGTTGTATTCAACCTTACATCTACTGTCTTGGCATAGATGCATGGACCATATCGTTATGAAATTTACGGAGCCTACACTATAAACCCTTACAGTGCCTACCTTCAGGTAAAAAAAATAAGTTTAGTCGTTCTTATTACCATCACTTTTCATGCCTCCTATTTCACCAAAACACGTTTAATAGGCTTTATCACCACTTTATTTCTTTTCTGGTGACATTGTTTAGGCTATAAAAATCGTTGTTGACTTGGCATACTACCATCGTAATATGTATATCCAGAAAAATTCTTTTATAAGTGACGATTCCGTCCCTTGTTAATTATATAAACAGAGCCCTCTAAACTGTACTACAGTGCAAATAAGTTCTCTTTCTGCGTTTACAACCCTCCTAAAGCTTCATATACCACCTTCTAGCGTTTCAATCGCTTAACGCAGGTCTCGATAACTGTTGGTTAGTTCTTTATATCAACATATGAAGAAGATAATATAGTTTTTAAAGATGATAGTAACTATAAATGAAAGAGAGAAAAGAAACATCTGGAGAGTTCACACCTCAGATGAGAGCTTAGATACTCTTATCTAAGCCGTGACCCCTACCATGCACTACGTTAGTGTATTACCTCACACTTTCTAACTATAGTAGTATTTACCTTAAATATTAGTATTTACACTGGTAATTTTTACGTCATACGGAGAGCCCATATATCCATAGTTTAGTAATGATAGTGGTTAGTTATTTAGTAATAATAGTATGATAGAAGTCTCAAATCGTTTTCGACAGTCGGCAAACCTTGAGAAAGTGTGATTATTTGTTTCACATGGTATGAAGTTAGTATAAAGTGATATATCAGCGTCTATTTAAATAAAAATTCTTTTTTTCCCTGAAAAAACTCGTTATTAATACCAGATAAACTGCCAATTAACCACAAATCTTCACGCTTTATCACCGTATTTTAACCACCTTATAAAATATATCTTTACATAAATCACGTAAAAAACAACGCCGTATGGCGCGGAAACGCATACGTGCCGCCGAAGCAGCCACTGCCGCCGCTGCACTCCACCCAGCCATTAGCAACCCCTCCGCCGATTCCCCCTCTCTAACTGCCACTACTCTAACTCACTACTCCTCGTTCTCCCTCATCGCCAAGCTAAAACAATAATAACAGTAGAAAGAGCTACATAAATAGTAATAAGAATAATATGGAGAATAGTAATA
This sequence comes from Anisogramma anomala, assembly GCA_038502455.1. NCBI lineage: Eukaryota > Fungi > Ascomycota > Sordariomycetes > Diaporthales > Gnomoniaceae > Anisogramma > Anisogramma anomala. Next base: position 30,020,323 of record JASMMZ010000002.1, on the reverse strand, counting down.
TCAACAACAGTATGAATAAGAGGTCATTAATATTACTTACTCGCCCAGAGTCAAAACTCCGCCACTGCCCGCTGCACCAGCAAAACACTACAAATATATTGTAAACGAAGTGTAGCACGGTACGCAAAATTCGCCTTTTAAACTGTGATATATGTAAACCTTTGCATAAAAGAATCCGATATAATGGAACGAGCCTATCGTTTAAAAACTCGTTTCACCAAAGTATGCTAAAAAGCCGCTTTAGCGAGAAAGCCGCTAAAAAGTAAGACCATTGTCAACGCTATGAGCTCTACCATATCCATGCATACGTGCACTACGTCGCCATCGCAGGTACCGGTGAATCCTTTCGTAAACGTTCTCTTACGCATTCGCCGTATTCATGATAAATTACTCCACTCTTTCAATGCGTAATTTGAAGCTTCAACTTATTCCCCACCAGGCAACAACAAGATATTCACCGAGATCACCAACGTTATCATCACATAACGCGTAGTCCTGCGTCTTCATTACATCAATACGTTTGACGACGTCTTCACTCGTGCCTGTAAAAAAAAGCGACTCAGGCCCCCGCTCTCTGCTTAAGGTTATATAGCCTAAGGCGTGGAAAGCGGTTAGCATTTCTCAGGACAACAACGTCGACGACGACGATGGCGGTGGCGGTATAGACGACGATAACAACGTTGATAACGTGTTATCCACCTGCCCCTTTACTTTTGACAGCAACTAGTGGCCCGTTGTTTGTTGTTCGGCGGAATTAACCGGCTTATATGTAGATAGTTGAACAATAAAAACTTGAGGAAAAAAATCTTAACGCAAGCGATAAATAGTAAATCTAAACAGTGAAATATATTATGTGAGCGACAAGTAGTAAATCCATAAAGTAAAATGTATAACTAACGTATCCAATATTGAATTTAAGGCTTGAAACATACGGGGTAAGTTATTAATAATAAGACTAAAACTGAAAAATAAAGTAAAATTCTCAAAGAAGCAAAAGGAATCGTGATAGTTTATTGTGGGTTATGTCGTTCAATCTTCTTAAGAATGCCGACGAAAATAATATGAATAAATACAAGCGCTTTTAATACGCTATTCGGAATACCACTAGTTAATTAATCTGTTGGGTTTTACTTCATATTAATACATTTCATCTCCTTAATTTCTAAGCATTTGTATAACTCAAGTAAAATTATAATATCTATTATAAGGAGTTTCTCATTTATAATACAAGCTTGATTGGGAACATGAAAGGGGGATCAGAATCAGTATAAATTACCAAAGAGATTGATTTTTTACTGAAATCCGAAATAATTATGCAGATTGTTATCGTTATAATAACACCGGGAACAAAACTTCTCACCATTTTATAAATTAATAAAGTAAAAACGATGCAGCTATAGCTTTGCTACAACGTTTAATTTTCAGATTGTAATTTATGAGGGTGCTCTATTGGTATTGACCCTAGGGTAAGTATTAACTATAAGTAACGTAGAAATAATTCCTTTCGGATTAAAAGTATTATTTATATCGTTCACATTAATTTATAAAATGGATTCTTTCAAATACTTTCTTTTTAAATACTTCGAGAATAATATGTAAATTTTCTTTGGTGGATATAGTACCACTTATACTTTCCAATATTTAAGGGCGCTCTTACCGGTATTTGATTGCACTTGTTCCTAGTTATTCAAACTTTGGTCCTCCAACTATTCGAATAGAAAGCCTTTTTTGTATTATAAGTGATTTGATCAGTTGGTTTTGAATAGATATTCGTTTAATAGTTGACCAAAATATTTTAATAATACGGTCTTAAAGCGTTTCGTAAGAATGTAATTGCTTGGAATACCGTTTTTTTGTTGATTACGAAAAGGACTGGTTACGAATTAATGTATATGATATTGATAACGACCTTATAGTAAAAGTTAATGTTATTTTATAAGTGGAATTTTAATCGTTGAAAGATTGATAATTATAGTTTGCATTCGTGATAGAACTTTTTTTAGCTATGATGGCCTCAATTTTAATATTCATGAGTTCCTCCGAGCGAAGTAGCTGTAGACTTTGGTTTACAATCGGATATCCTAACCATCGGTATAATTTACGTAATTTCAGTTATATTGAATGGACGACCTCGTTCGTCTATTGCTTGGGGAAAAACTAAAGGTATTTAAACTTAAAATTCAATAGAATCAATTCATTATTCTTAACGTGGACGATTTAGCTTATTATGTTCCTTATTTCAACATCAAGACTATTTATAGTAGTAAACAATAACGAAAATGAGTTTTCAAAGTTTATAATATATAAATTAACCAACTCGAATCGCGTATTTTCTTTTACCGTTCCGAGTAGCAAAGTCTTGCTCTTACTGGATTATATTTTGAGGTACTTCTTCATTTTTTGAGTTGGAATTTGGAAATCTTGGTTGCGTGAGTTTCCAATTATCGTATTCCGGTGTTTAAGTAATCCGTCGCGTTGGTATTTATGATAATACCTGAAAATATGTTTCTATATTGATTCAATAGTATTAACTACAACGTTATATAGGCGTTTAACACGTCGTTTTCCATTTTTTGATCTGCGTCGGGTGAGAATAAAGTAATTTTTAGGTTTTGAAATACATGTTTGTTGGTTTTTTCATTCCGGATCGTTATGTAAATCTTATTTTCCTCCGAATTCTTTTCCCCGAAATCTTACTCGTATAGAAAAAAAGTCAAAGATTTCCTTACTATTTTTTCAATTGGCTATTTATGCCGTAACATTTCGTTCTCTTTGGTGTTTAAATAGGTAATTAGCCTATAACTATCATTTCATACGAATTTGTTTGTATATCAAATAATTTTCCAATCAGTAACTGACTTCATTATATATGAGGTACCGTTTCTGGGGATCTATAAGCTTTTGTTAAACACTTCTGCGAGGTTACGGTAGGTTCAATCTAGTTAGAGTGTTTTCTTCCCAGTTATAAAGGCGGTGACGTTAGTATTTACTTTATTTACGGTTTCCAAAACTTTTTACCTAGCCTTTGTCATTTTAGTGTCTATATTTGGAGCTCGAATTGGATTTTTAACTTTTCGGATAGAATTTGTATCTTCGATATAAAATGTAGTAAATCGTCTTAGTAAGATCCGCCTTTGTAATTTGAGGACTTTCATCCTTAAATATTTTAGGTACTCATGTTAATCCAAAGCTTGCTTGTCGATATATCGAGGTTTTGAGGCACATTATTAAATACGTACAAAAAGCTTTAAAGTCCTTTTCCGGGTTGAATAACGTTAGGTCAAAGTTCGAATTTTCACACGAAATCTTTATAACTAGTGAAATAAATGTGTTTTTTTTTGGGTTTTATACTTTGGCCTGAATTTTACTTATCATTTTCTGATATCTTTGGTAAAATGGTCAAAACCTTTTACAGTGATGAATCCGAGTTCACACGATGTTTTTGACGGATTGCTATATAATTCACGTTTAATCTTTAATTTACAGCTTGTGGTTAATCTCTGTATCGGAATATATTTTAAGACGATTATAGCGTTTTAAAAACGTATCTTCTTATAAAAGACGGTAGATATATGAACATTTAACACATTCAATGAGAATATCGGTAATTTAATATAGAAATGCAAAGGTTTGATATTCAGTTGTTAGTATATATTAACCGTCGTAAGGATTTTATTATCGAAGATATCGTATAGTTCGATTATTTTATTCTTATTTTTATCCCATAATTTGGCGAAGTTCATAAATTTGATAGGGTCGATTTTATCATTAGGGAATTGATAAGGCGAATGGTTACGATATTGGTTATGGTTTACAAGTATTAACTTATTCAGTTTATAAGGCTTTTTATCGATTGTTATATTTTTACCCGGAATGTCTTCCCCTTTTTTAACCTGTTTTTGACGCATTCGAAAGGGTGGTTTTTATTAGTTGGGGAGTAGACTTCTTTGTAGGAGTTGAATTTCTTCATCGGGTAACTCAATTTGTCTTTCTTTTGTAAAAGGTTTGTTAAAGCAGGTAGACTTTGAACCCGAGTAGTAAATAACCTTAACGGCTTCTTATCTTCTTTTGTGAATTCTTCCTCGAACTTTATTAGCTGTTGGCGGGGTGTGACCTATATTATCGATCGTCTTACGTTTGAAGAGCGTCATATACTTTCGCAATGAGGTTTTTCTCACATATCTTCCATAAGCTATTATTTCCGCTTTTTTAACTAATATGATTTTATAAAATCTACTTTGAGGACCTTTGTGTTCTCCCAATTTGTTATTTTATAAAGGTGGGCCGTGGAGACCAATTCTTTTGCGATGTGACTATTCTTTCTATGTGGTGCATCATTTTTATTACTCTGTAACTGTATCCGTAACACTTTCAAGATTAATTTATACACCGTATGTCACATTTCTAAAGTCTACTTTGGAATCCATTTTTGAAAATCATCGAATAGATCGAGATTTTGGGTCTTATCCTTCTAATATAGAAAGATAACTTTTATAATATGCGTGTTCACTATCCATAGATCCAGGTTCTTTGCTGACTCTCGCATTACATTATTTTGTAAACTTGGATCAATAAGCTTCAAAACGACTTTTCATAAAGTTATATTTTCAAATAAAAAGTGTAGATTCATATATTAGTTGGATGTAATTAAACTTGTTTTCGGTGATTTTATAATTACAGGAGTAAGGTAGTTACATAGATGGTATTTTTCAGAATTTATTATAGTATTGAAACTTGTATACGTTTTAAATAATATCATTGACAAGGTTTTTGGAATAGAGTATAAGAAATAAAACCATGTAACATATAAATAATGAATCAATGAGATAAAACCAAGTGTTTTAAATTAGAGTTTGAGTATTGGTAGATGTTATATTAACGTAGTTTCTCATAGATTTCAAAGTCGTAATTATTAAGTTAAATAAAAGGAGTATAATAGAGTGAGCGAGTTGTGTGTTAACCTGGGGAGATGTTTTTATATTAGAGTGTATATATGGGTTATATACGTATTATATACTATGAATTAGCGTCGGGGGTTTCTTTATGATTTTTAAATGTTAAGGTAAATATTCTAAAAGCCGTTATGATCGTTTTGGAAATTTATGTAAGCGGTTTCAATACCTGCAGAGAATATTGATCATGCGGATAGTTCCTATCGAAAATTTCCGATATTTAATGGTTTCTGCGCCTGATACGTCATGGAAAACCTTCCAAAAAGTATTCTAATATCGTTTCAAAAGTCAATCGAATGAATGATAACGCATGGCGGCTTTTGATAATTCCAGGTACCAATGAAATTAAAAATATCATATTAAAGGAATGTTTTGTTAAAGTCACTAAAGATTTTATAATTTTTCAAAATTATAGTATTAAAATACGTAATAGTTGGAACCGCTTGAATATACTATTTCAGGTATTGAATTAAAGTTCATCTTGTATTCCGTAAGCTATCTGTAGTCGACTGAATCGGCTACTGATTAGTGTTAGTCAGGTCTGTACGTTATTGTATGAAGATAGTATAGTGTTTAAGAATGAGAAGTAATGATAAATACAAGAGGGAGAAGAAGCACCTAGAGAGTTCACGCTTCAGATAAGAGTTTAGATACTCTTACCTGAGCCGTGACCTCCTATCATGCACTATGCTAGCGTAATTCCTCATATCTGCTAACTATAGTAGTATCTACCTTGAATAGTAGTATCCAAAATAACATCGCGGACGATCCCACGGCTATCAACACCAAATAACGGTGCTCAGCTCGTTTAACTGAGTTTTTGATATCATTTCAGCTAACTACAGCTACTCGTAAAATAATTTTCTTCAATTCACTACTTATTAATTGATGTAACGTCTTATTATTTTACACTAATTAAACTCGCGGCCCATAATAAAAAGATAATTCGCTATACCAACTCTAAAGTATATCTTCCCTATTGCAACGCGCTTTAGAACAGAGTTTGTATGTTTTTATATTCTTTTACTTTTTTGGGACCACTGATGGATTTTTGATACGAATACACATAGAACAGAGACTAATATGGCCGGTTATATTGACTCGGTTAAAAACACAATTTTCAAGCTCATACAATAATACAGGTCTCTAATGGATAGTGTATATCAAAGCCTAATTTCAAAGATGAATTCAGGGTTCATTTTCTTATAAATGAATTTACATAATCATTTTATTTTACGTTGAAAAATTAAGGTATTTTGTTATATTACAGGTATAAAGCGTTCGATACCCTTCCTAAATATCAATAATTATATTTTCCTCTTTAAAAAGCATATAGATAAATATATACAAATACTATACATATTTGTTATTGTGTTTAGGTTTATAGCAAGAGGTGAGGATCTATACAGTTCATAAAAAGCCTTATTAGCATTTAATAACTACATATAACATATTATTCTGAAATTATCTTTAGTTGTAAAACACATGTTTTCAATCTTAAATGTTTCTATATCTTAATAAGGAGTCGGGAAGTTTATTTAACGGTTGAAAGAGTAAATATTATGAGCGGGAATTTTCGAATAGGGTAGTTATTATAAGGTGAGGACACCTAAGTTTCGAGCCTTTCCGCCGAAGTATTCGTTTAGTTTAGCAAAATAAAGGGTGACACTCTACTAAGTATATAGTTCGCACAGCCCAGTAATAGTAAATTATAAAAAGAAATAAATCCAAGTAAAGAATAACTGTCTTTAATTTGTACCATTTACTGACTAATTATCTAGTCACATAAAGGGTGATAGTTTCAAATATTAAGACGTTGTATTCTTCTTTTGGAATTTTTTATCACCGGGCGGTGCCCACTATAAATTGATAAACTAGCTACTACTAAACAATCCTATAGATTTTAGCGGGAGGAATTGTAATACGAGGTCCATTGTGATCCCGTACAAACCTCAGGGATCTCGCGCCATTCCTCCAATCAAAGGCTTAGGGTGTCTTACCGTTTAAAGAACCGAAAGCGTATAAACTGTAGCTCTTGTCGATCCATACTACGCTATCATTTAACTTCCTACCCAATATTTATTTACTTCACGGATATAACTATGTGGGCCTTAAAAATCAGGGTTTTGTAAAGCATAAGAACAGAAAAACAGCTTAAGTGAAAGGCGGTAGTAAAACGCGTAAAGGTTGCAAATACACGTATATATACGTATCATAATGTTTTGTTATATTACGTCGCTTCGTTAGAGGACCCCTGTAGGTGGAAGGACCTGAGTGTTAAATTCTAAAGCAAGTTAACAAAAAGAACCTTTTATTTATACGACCCCTAGTTACAATCCCTTCCTTATATCACATCAAACTTTCATTTTATTAGTAAACATCCCTATATTTAGTACTAAAGCACCAAGGTCCTTATAGTTAGCGTCCCTTATATTAACGGAAATACTAACCACTTTCCGTAAAAATAAATCCATGTGAACTGCGCGTCGCTGCGCGTCGCTACGCATGCACCTAAATTGTTTCCAAGGTTTCAACTACGCTCAAAAGAGCCTTTCGAGCTTGCGCTAACCTTCCCTCCTCTTTTTCTCCTGTTTTTTTCACTTTCCTTTTTTTCGCAACCTCAATCCACCCCGCCCAACCCTATTTGGTATAACTTGATACGGGTTATATAAGTTTCTTATTCACAAAACCTAGTAACGGAGTTCATATTAGGGAGGAGAAGTTGAGTATAAAATATGTCTGTTACGTTTGTAAATCATTTTAAGTTTTGAAAAATAAGTATAAAGGTCAATGTTCATTTATAATAGTAATGAAATGTAAAGATGAGTGTATAACCGTCGACTTTAACACCGTGTAGCTTTTAGTCAATTATCGCGTTGCAGTCGACGTAAAAGCGCATTTCGGACGTTTAACCACTTTACAACAACCCATTCGCACCGCCGTTAAAATGGCGGAAGGTAACGCAACCCAGGTTATTAACACGGCGTTAATGATTCAGCGAATCTTTACTATCTTCGGAGGGGGAGTTAAAGATAGTGACGACGACATTAATAACAGCTGGAAAATAGGCTTTATTATAAACGAGTTTGTATCCGCCGTTCCCGTCGTTATCCTTATTACTCCTTTTACCGCCGGATCTGCCTTCGCTCCCAGTCCATCCTAAGGCCTTATTTTATTCAATCGGTACAGTTGCACCCGAGATCTGATAGCCGTCAAGGTTTTAGTAATAAAAGTGGTAAAATTAATAAATAAATAGTTAACTTAGTCGATTACTGTATTCAATTTAAATGTGTGAGCTGAAAACCCAAGTATTACCTATAGACGTAAAACTTTATCATTACTGGAAGGCACAACCTTAATCATATTAAAGTTAAAGTTAATCATTCCTTCCTAGTTTGGAAAAATAGACTGTAATAAGTACAAATAAGAGAAAATTATTAAGGTGCAAAAGAACTTTACGTATATAGGTTTCGCGTAACAATTCGTCTTTGGATTTCATATGGGTTAGTAACTATGGATTCCAAACTTTTGGGAAACCAAGCTATGTACTAAGTACGCGGCATTTCGTTTTCCATCGCATCGAAAGTAATATTGATTCATATTAAAATGCTTGAAGCTCCGATAATATAATATAAATTCCCTTGAACCAATCGCTATCTTTAGAATCGATATGATAAAATCTAGATAATGGAGGAAAAGGTAGGAAGGGCTTTATACGCTAAAATTTGCCATATTTTGGATGGGATTGAATCGAATACATAAAACTCTAACTTTCATATAAAAAACATAATTTATCTTGAGTTTCGTTGTACCACTTCTCTTGATTTAATTTAGACGTTTGTTGAAAGTAGACTTGATACCTTTGGTAAAAGGCTAATTGTTATCGTTAAAACGGGAGGGAAAAACCTGTCACTGATATTTACTAGGTTGTAAAAAAAATTGTTTCTGTTAAGAATCATTTGCTTCAGGCTTCACTATATTATAATGAACTTAGGGTTAGTTTCGATGACGGCGTAAACGCTACTAAAAGCTTCTTGGGTCGAGGTGACCGGGTTGTCTTTTCAATCTTATATTACGAAGGTATTATCGACGCAAACCGTAATTTTTCCTCACATGAAACGGGCGGCTGTTTTAAAGCCTAAGAAAGCACTGTTAATCTTTATATAAAAGATGTAGGTGATAAAGTAAAGGCCGCTGGTCTTTTACGCGATATCTTGATCATGGCAAAAAACCACGTATTTATAACTAATGTATTTTAATCCGTCGAAAAATTATTAAAATTCCTCTGTAAATATAGTGGTAAAGTGAAAATCGAGTTTAAAGTAGGAATCGCGAAAATTCGAAAAACGATAATTTCCTTAATTCATTTTCCCGTACGGTGTTCGAGTGATCCAGGAAAGAATTGTGGTGGCAATAGTAGTGGATGTGGAAAAGCGAGAAACTCCCCATTTACAATCAGTCAACGTGGCTTAAACTGTGTTATTTTACGATTCAGATGGAGATGCCGAGGTTGTTTGCTTATATTGGCGGCGACGTATAAAGGCGTCTATAATATTATATAAAATCGAATTCATTTCAGAACATGTGGAAGTAATGATAAAATCCCTTTTTACTACCCAATAAAACTTCGGGTTTCAATACATAACTTCTGATAATGTAGTGATAGGCGACATCGTTATACGGCTGATAAAAATTTGTTTGCCATTAGGGATCTTAAAACGATAGTCAAATTGTAAACGCTAAAATTACAAAACCACTTCACTGGAGGGTAAGCCATAGTCCTTAAGGGCGACGATGTTGGAAGAAGTTTTATAAAACGAGGCAACTATTACTCTCATTACAATAGAAGGAACTATAATCTGTTTTTCGAGATCCTTTTACCTATGTCTAGTAAATCAACCCTCGGTGTAATAAACAAATATTGATATGACCGCGGCGGTAATAGCTGTACGTAAAAAGTGAGGCGGAGGTCTGTGCCTTATATAGGTTAGTATCTTACAATAACGCGCGACCTTTGAAGCTGTCGCTACGCGTTTACCGACATACACCCGTTTTAATAAAGTTCGGTCTGACAGAAATCCTAACTAATGTATATTGAGGAATTTAATATTTGAAAAGGGGTTCGTAACTGAATGAACCGGCTTTGGAGCGATTTAAACTAAATGATTACTGCGTTTTGTAAAGTTGGTGAAAGTCTGAGACTGGTAATATAAAACAATTTAAAAATTTGAAGTCGAAAATAAGTTTTTAATCGAGAGTTTATGAATGATCCTTGTTTATATCAGCCTTAAGTTCCGTGATATTAATCTTTCCAAAATTCGAAACTTGAAAAAAATAAAACATTATCGACGTATATCAGAATAAACTTAGAACAAATACTCGCTAAGTTCGATATAAAAATTATATATGGGACAGAGAAGAGGAGAAAAACTTAAAATATACCAAAACTGAAAATCGTAAACTTTATAATCGTTATTTAATGTTACAACTTTATCCCTCTATCTATTAAAAACTTTCAACTAAGGTAAAAGAAACTCCGATAATTCCTTACGCGCCGCATTTTTCATAAAAAGCGATTATATAAGAAATCGTTATAAAGGCTTGGTACTTTTCGAGAAAGAATTGAAACAACTTTTCCATTTATTAAAACGTACTCGGCTTCGAGGGTAAAAAACACCAATAGGGTCCAAAACAAATCGTTTAAACGCCTTTTCACCATGCAAAACGTTAATTAGTCCCTGGGTAATAAGTAACCAGAAAATTCTGTTAATTATAATTTGCTTCAACACTTTAAAATATACCGGAATTAAAATAAGAAGCCTTTATAAATGTGTTCTTAATAGGTCACAATCGTCTAATTTTAAGGTCATAAATACCGTCTATTCTTGTTATATTCATGAAACAAGCTTCAATTGAAGACCCGTATTATACAATGTAAAAAACAGTCTCTTTATAAATTTTGACGTATTGAGAGTCAAAATATAATTCTATAGTTAGGTTTAGCTGATATGATTCAGATCTCAATACTACTATAGCGGATCTTATCGTTGAAAATATCAGAAACTTAAGTAACAAAATGATCGGATCCGTTCCAATAGTTCAAAAAGTCGTTTCTAATATAGTTTTCGTTCTAAAATATGTGAAGGATATCAATTTGAAATATTGAAACTTATTAACAAGCATTCAACACACAATGAATGTTTATCTCGAGTGAATAGGATTAAAACCAAAAGAATAATTTATATCAAGTAATAATTTCATAAATCTTGGCGAAATCAACGACCTCAATAAATTCAATACGTTATAAACCGACGCGGTCCTGTTCCATTTTGGTAAAAAAAAGTTCCTATATTGAATAAACCCATTGTCGCGACACCGGGCCGTATCTCATTTTCTCACTTAGTGACGGGGCCGGTTCAATCTAGTAATCCATTTTTACGTGGTTTAAACATATATTCTAACGGGGTCACTAACCGCATATAAGACGTTAAATTGTTATCTGGTAAAGGTTCATGATTTTACGTATACTATAACTTTATTAACGATATCGGGAATAATTAGTATAAAAAATCAAGTCTGATAATAATACGTCGTTGAATTTCTGTAGACTGGTTTCCGGTATTTCCATACACATAATTGATATTATATGGAACCCATGTGTCAAAAACGTCATTAACCCGAGAATATAGTTGAAACAGATGTTGAATTTAAGTTGGATTGCTATAATAGCCTTGGTAACATTTATAAATATAAGGATGATAACGTATTGTCACCGATATGTGAAAAATCATGCTCTACTGTTGAAATATATGTCTGTTATAAAACCTCAATTATCTAAGGCACTTCCTCTACTTATATGACTCAAATTCGGTTCCTCGTGACTCTATATATAATTAAATTCATTACCAATAATGCTTCAGAGCCTTGGTGCTTCATTGAAGATTTCTATTCATATGGCGATAACGAATTGAACCCAATATATATTAACTATATTGATTTCGTCAATATGTTGCTATAAAGAATTCCTTCATGAATTTAGCCGAAATTATGTGGTGGTAATGGAGGCCTTGTTTAAGAACATACGAAAGCATTTTAGATGTAGTTATTTAAGGTAGTTCGCGTTAATTATTTTAAATAAAGGCGGGCCTCCCAAATTTCAAATTAAGGAAAATAGTTTATAATCCAGGTGTCTCTATGTCGAACCTTGACTGTTATCTTTTTTTTTGCGTATTAAGGTTCCCGTAATTTAATAAAATTTACGTACATATCCGTATAGTTCATGAATATGGCTTAATATACAATAATTATTTTACCTATATTTACACAGTCAATTATAAGCCTTGTATTTCTTTCGGAGTTTGGAAACGCCTAGTGGTTCTTTATATATTCGATATTAACGAATTTAATATTCTCAACCGTTAGTTTCAGTTAAACCCGAATAAATAGTAAAGGTTTCATTCGTTATGTCGATTCAATATTTGAAGATTCTTAGGTTTTATTGATGGATAAAGATAATAAAGAAAATATGAAAATTCGGATTCGAATATAAACGTACTATATTTCAATATCGAAGTGACGTTAGTATAAAAATATTAGTTACAATAATCAATACAGGTTTTATTTAACTTATAGTCAATACAGTCAGATCCCACAAACTACAGTCAATTTACAGTCAATACAATAAACTAACTACAAGTATAATTGACTTTCCTAGATTGCAATTGACTGCCATTCCAACAAATATTCATAATTAGATTGATAGGTATAAGGTAAGAATTTTTGTAAAAATATTTGAACAACGATATAATATTAATTAAATTAAAACATTTACCGTTACTGCAGAGCTTTACGCGTGTAAAATCCTCATCGCGCTCGACACTTCCTATGGTTATGAAATTATTTAAATCGACATAGATCTTACATTCATTAACGAAAATCTAAAAAAAAGCCTAATACTAATACAAATCTCGACCAGTTTTAAAAACTTAGTTTTAAAATATTTCAAAAGAATTGAAGTAGGGTTTGACCTGAAATTAACTAAGTCTTTTGACTTTTCGCTTGCTTATACGAATTTGAGCAAGAGGTAATATAATAGTTCAAAAAGTTGAAAAGGGTTATTAATATTGTCAAGTTCAAAGATTAAGTTTAGAAAATAAGATATATATTAATTATTGCTACCAATTTATCATTTAGGTTTATATTAACAATTGTCTCACTATGAATTCTAATTAAAACGCTATCAAATCCTGTTAAATTAAAATGAAAAAAAATTTCGAATTTAAATTCCTAGGAAAATTAATACACTTCCTGAAAATTAGTCTTTTGAAAAAAACACAACCCACGATCATTTTGACTCAAAACGTTTATATAGAAACAATATGAGACTTGAAAAATGAAAAAAAATTCGATTACATATAGATTTCATGTTTAAGCTAATTCTTAGACTAATGAAGCATAAACTAAAATATATAATTTTAATATGAAAGCATTCAATTATATAATATACCAAATCATGCTGGTTATTTCGTTTATTATATTAGTAGTTTTTTTATTTGGAATATAATCATTTGCATTCAAGTATCTCATTTGTTCATTACGAGTTCAAATACTTTAAATATTAAGAAACTGATGATTATGAGTGGCAAAAAAAGAGATTTTAGTTATGCCGCATTAAAACGATACTGTTGGTAGAGATTTAGACGTTGCAACGTTGTTGATTCGATTGGTCGAAGTAACAGTAGTATTGCTGTAGTCAGATGGTGTATGTATTTTTCTAGGTTTGGTAGACCACTAGCCGGTTTGCGCAGTAATTTGTATGGTGAACTGCTTGACTCGTGCCATAGTGTAAAGTGAGCGCATACTGTACTTGCGTTGCAGCCAATACAGTAGGCCCAAACAAAACAATACACTATACTTATAGTTAGTATAGAGAACTTGACTTACAATAACATTAGCCTACTATATCTTAAATATTACTATTCTAATGCTAACGGCTTTTTAGTTTATAAGCGTACGCTAGTGTGGTTGACCAATCTTTTCTGGTAAGCGTTGAATTTCGACGTTGTTAATTGGCCAAACCCCGGTTAATTTCAATTAACCTTCGTATTGAAATACACGAATTTGTATATAAATTGACCCTTATTGTCGTTAATTTCTCCACTGCTCTCAGGTCAGACTTTATCGATTCGTATAGAAAGTTTTTCTGCTACAAACCTATGTAGTGTTTTACTTTCGTCGTATTAATTAAGAATATTAATAACGCTAATCCCCTAACATTCTTTCAGTTTGACAGTATATACCTAACCTTTGTTACGTGATTTGGGTTTTCTGGGAAACCTATTAACATAGACCTCGATACGTATAGGTAGCTTATTACTATAAATAAACCTTTTAAAGACCTTATTTAACGACTTCTTCATTATAGAATTGGCAGGATTATCTTTGCCGTTAATCCATCTGAACTCCTTAACATCCATCTTTTATTTGGTTTTGAGAAGTATTATCATGTCGATTTTCAGGCGTTTTTCGCTGGTGGTTCCGAGTTTTAAAAGGCAATCAAATAGGCTCTTTGAGTCGGTATAGATTACCACCGGAATTTGAAAAATTCTAAACAGCCTTATAATAAAGTGAAGGATTTACTATAATAACATGCCTATATTGAAGATTATTATTATACTGTAAAACTTTAAAGATAGTACACTTTTTATAATTCTTTATGGTTAACAAAGGTCTAATAAATTAAGCTACCGATAATATTAAATGAGTTTTCTCGCCTAGCTTTATTAATGAAGGTGATTAGGTAGCCTATTTGTAAAAATAGTTTGTTATTATTTGTAAAGAATCCACGCGTGAAAATCATTCACTTGAATTTCAAAAGATCGGTTAAAACTATATTGATTCCTCGGTCTAGATTTCGCATTTGCTATTCAAGCCTTTTTTATAGCCGATTAAGGTTTTGATTTACTGGGTTTAATACTTATACCGCGATAAAAAGTTTGTAAAAGACCTTTGGTTAGTATAGTTTATCAATATAGTTGCTATGAGTATGTTGTTCTGAGTACCATTAGGCTTTAGCTACAGTATTCTTATCAATTATGACCAACATAGTGCTTTAACAATGTTAGCGAAAGCTAAGACTGTTATTAATAACAAGAATGCGAATTAACGACTCGTTAAAGTTAAATTAATTATATTTAACCAACGTCGTTACCTTTCTGTAATATTAAGACTTAGAGTCTTTCATTGCCTATCTTTCCGATACCCTAAAGTAGGCCGTTTTAACGAAAAGAGTATCGGCGATTTACATACCTACTAGACTAAAAGTAATATTTTTACGTTACTAATAATTATGGGTTGTATATTAAAAAAGTTATTGTTAGCCATGATTTCAAGTGCGACTGGTAGGTTAAAAGCTAGTAAACGCATATTTTAGCTAGTCCGAATGAAGGCTTAATTTATAGGATTACCGTTCCTTCTATGTAAATAGGCCGTAACTCATGTAGTAATTCCATTAGTAGTATCCGATATAGATTAGTTGTTAAATACGTGTAGGTTGACGTTATATTTCAGCTACTAAACGTAAACTTTCCTTTGGTTTTGGCCAGCAAAGTTACTGCCAAAGCGACCACTAAGCGCTAGTTGATTTTTTAAATCATTGGCGATTACATGAGAATCCTATCTTTGCTTTTGTGGTCATATACTTAAACGATTAGAAGTAACATTTTGTATGGTCGCCCCGTGGTTTTTCTTTTGACCTCATAAATCATCCTCGACTTAAAGATCGTGACGTTGAGATTTTGGAGGTTGAAATCGACCTTCGGTATAAATTATACAATTTGTCGAGTAAGCAAGCCGTTAATTTATACTTTATTACTTTCCTCAAAAGGTTTACCGAAAGTTTTAATAGTTCCTTATACTTGAAATTTTACTGTTAAGTCCTTGTTACCCTTTTTTTTCTACTTACCTAAGTAGTATTATAGATAAAACCCGGTGTTTATACCTCCTTTTTAATTTTTTTCTTTTTCGGGGGTCGTCTGTACCGGAGACGCTTTATCGGCTTATCGATAAGGGATGGTAAAGGTTTGTATTAGTTTGGTCGCTCAGCTTAAGGATTTTCATTGTTAGTAGCGTTGTTATATGAATTAACCTGAGTGGTACAGAAAGACGCAGAACTGTTAGTTATTTCAATGATTACTTTAGAGTTAATGATACGTAAGGTTTTATATAGGCCCTTTCATTTGCCCAGCTTCCGTTATAGAAGGACTTTACTTTTTAACGGCAAAACAAATACATAGATTGTTGTAGGATCGGTTTTAATGTTAGGGGTATCGTTTACTTAACAGCGTGCCTATTCTTTACGTAGTTTCTTGAAAGCTTTACTTTAGGTTGTAGCTCACTTTTAGGTACTTGTTAATAGCGGAGATTTACTCGTTAGCAGTGGGTACTGTCTAAAGACCAATAGCGTTGGCATTAGACAGTTAAGACTCATAGTATTATTCAGGCCCTTTACCACCATTTAAAAGCATGCCTCCAGATTCGTAAATTTTAATCTTCAAAATAAGGATTTTTAATCTTAGAGAAATAGATTGTGTGCCTTTTAAACTTTTCTAATGCTTTATTAGGCCTTTATAAGCACCTGTTTTCACTAGATAACTATTATCTTAGTATCTTTCTGGAACTCTGTCATCGTAAGGTTGGTGTTAATATCGTCAACGACGACATTGGGCGAGCTCAAATACCTATTAACCCACAATATTCTTATCGCTTCCTACGTATCTTTTTGCCAAAAGAGATTTTAAAAACATAAATTTGTGAAAAAATGTTACGGAGTTGATGACGTGAAAATTCAGGCTTGTTATTTAAGTAAAATACATTAATAAAGACCTCGTAATTAGAGTTCTTATCATTTTTAATGTTAACTTAAATTTTTTGGGGCCTTCGACAGATATTTGGCAATGGCGGTAAAGCTTTTTGATAGTCTTTATAGCGAGTTATGTTATATCTTTATTCTTTACGGACTTTAAAACTCTATATAGCTTATCAACGGTTGGGTGATTGAAGCGCTACTGTAATTAACGTATATCTGGCTTCTTTAGATTTAACACCAATACTTTGGGGTTTCAAATTTAAAACCATAAATGTCCCTACTCAAAGGCGAAAGGAAACTTCTGGTCATTTTCAACCCACTCGTTGGCGTTAATGTCAACTTTATCGCTAAAAGTCTTCATATCCTTTAATTAAACAAGGAAAGGGGTAAGAAACTTAACTATATAGATTGTAATCGACCTAACAATAGTTGGAATGAGTGTTGTTCTTTATAACGATAGTTACTTGCCTGATTTTAAACTAACTTTAGTCTTATTAGTATCGTAACAATTAATTTCAATGGCTGTAGTATTCTCTTCCGTAATTCAAAGTATTGCAAATAGCTTTCTATTTAGTACCTTGCTGCCTTTATATCTAGCATGATACCTTAAAATGTGTGGTTCACGTAACTATCGCAAAGATTAAAGGTGTATAAGGGTTTAGAGCTCAATTAGGGTAAAAGTAAGGATTTTTACCACCTAAAGGGTTCAAAAAGACGTAGTCGGCTAGTTACTCAGCCGCGCCTAGAGCTTTATTTTTATATTAATTAATCAATTTGAAAGTATTGTCGCTGTATATTGGCTTATCCCCTTGGAATATTTTAATTTAATTGAAGAAATTACATTTTGAAGTGGTAGAGTACGAAATTTAATATATTATCTTTTTATGATTTTATTTGGCAGAGGGGTGACGAGTCAACTAATACCTAGACTTACTATAAATTCAATATCTTTTTCCACTATTACGACGATAATGCTAATGGTTAGTAGGTCTGTT
Organism: Anisogramma anomala; assembly: GCA_038502455.1. NCBI lineage: Eukaryota > Fungi > Ascomycota > Sordariomycetes > Diaporthales > Gnomoniaceae > Anisogramma > Anisogramma anomala. The sequence continues at coordinate 30,002,510 of JASMMZ010000002.1, read as the reverse complement.
TGAATTGTGGCTCTGTTGGTGCTATAGTATTCATTACCTTTAATCTGTGGTCGATGGGCTAGACTTTAGGCGTTAAAGGTATCTGTAACCTTATTTTCGGTCGATGTAATTAACTACCGTAAGGTTTTTTTCATTTACGTTGGGAAAGTTGTTGGCTTTGGGGTATATATTTAGTAAGTTTGGTATACGCGTTATTATAGTTGTAGGCGAGGAAATAAACTAGCTAAAAAAGCCTCTACACGTAGTATTTAGGCGTTATAAGATGTATTTAAACTCGTTAACACCAGTATTAGCTGCTTATATTTGCTCGCGACGTGGGGCTTCGTCAGTGAAGGTTTTACTTATTATTTGTTAGCAAAATATTGACTTGTTAAACATCTGGTTAAGTATATCTATTTGTATTTTCTGCTTTTTCTTCTTCTCTATTATCGTTGTTTACCGTGTGGTCGACTGTTTTGTATAGTATTAGGTAAGGTAAACGTCGTGTTCGAAGTGGCGTTTTATACCATTCTAAACTTCGAAAAACATAGTTATTAGGATTATGAAGGTTAAATAATAGTACTTAGCGTGCCTTATAACGATTCTGAGAAATAGTAAGTGAAAATCAAAAGGGAGAACCTCTATTTACTTACAAATGTTTAAGAAAGGAATTACTTTCGTATCGAAAAGGTTTTAAGAATTTCAGTTATACCTTCCTATATTGTTTGAGATCTTGGCGAAATCTGTAACACGTTTTTAGTTGATATTAACTATCTTAACTGGTCTTAGAGACAGGTTGCGTTGGGGTAAAGTCTTATGGTAGGACTAATGGTGGGTTTTCTCGTGTAGGTAAACTTACCATTAGAAGGCTTTTGAGGGACTTCAAGATTAAAGTGCTGAGGGGAAAAAGGGGCTTAAAGTCTTTGAGGAACTTGACGATCTTGCTTAATTGATTGGTGTAGAGCACCAACATTAGTTCTTCTGGCGGCGTTGGCGGCTTTTATTTTACGTGCCTTACCACTGTTTAAAGCGTACTTTATGCTTTCATGTAAAGATGCTAGGCTGCCAAGCAGGTTAATAGGTTCCTTATCGTTAGCGCGTAAAGAGACTTAACTTCGCTAGGAGTAAAGGGGTAGATCCTCTAATTTTTTATAAGCTTATTAAGGTTCTTTAATACCTCTTCCTTTAAAACGTAAATTTTGAGGATATTCTTTAAGCTGAGCTAAGTTGAAAAGGGTTTTCATCAGTTTGATAGAGCTTTTTTATACAACGTAAATCCCTAGTCTTTTAAATTTTCCCTTTAACCTTAACTTGATACCCTTTTAAACGTTTTTCCACAGAATTAATAGTTTAGTCCTCGAAAAGCTTACGGTATTTGTGAAAAGCGCTGTCGCTATAATCAAGTTCTTCGCCTCCTTCATGGTCGATTTTGTAAAAGCTAACGACGTTAACTAAATACCTTTCCGTTAAGTCTTCGTCGACATCGCACCCTTATATCTTTTCATTGAATGTTTTGAAAATTGAGGTCCGAGGGTTTTAGTTGCGTTCATTTGATTTTAAATAAATGCCATTTTGAGCTTTTAGCTTACGTAAAACTTAGTGGGCGTACAGGGAATGTAGGGCGAGAAACATGGTAATCTTGTGGTGTTTTGGGATAAAGTCGTGTGGGAAATTAATAACTTAATATTAAATTGTGCGACGGGGCATTTTCGGTGCGACTTGGCGATTCTTGACGTTTTGGCTTAAAGAAACGATTTTAACGATTGAATTAGCGTAGAGAAAATGTAAAGAGTAAAATAGGAGAAATGGTTTGATGTAGAGGGTAAGGTAGAAGGTTGTTTTTTATTAATAAAAGGAAAAGATTGAAAGTTGTCGACCGTAGTACTAAGTCGTTTTTGTAGTGGTAACACTCGCAGTAGTATTGACTTATCTATTTGTTAACATTCCAATTGGAGAATTTTAGCGGTTAATCTTAACGCTTTTAAAGAAGAATCCGTAAATATTTCTTAATGTTTTTTAAGTAGCGATACCGTCGCTTACTTCCAGATTGCTGTTGTAAACTAACACAATGAAAAAGTCTTCTCTGTTTTCCTATCGTTGTAGACTGACGCAGTACTAATAGAGGCTCTTTGCAAGAATCTTTCATCTACCCTAACGATAACGCAAAACGTAGCAACCAGAAAGTAGCTTCTTCTCCTACTTAGATAATCTATGCTTAACACAATAATCACTGATCAGTGTTGGTAAAACTTTGGACATTATAACATTGTCGATTCGATTTGATGAATTAACAGTAGTATTGTTATAGTTAGATAGTTAATGTATTTTTTTAAATTTCACAGTCCGCTAGCCGGTTTGCGCAGTAATTTTTATTACCAACTGCTTGGCACGTGCCCTAATGGGAAGTTAGCGCATACTTTACTTACTTTGCAGCCAATACGGTAGGCCCGCACAAAATAATACACTTTACTTGCAATCAGTATAGTCAACTTTACTTACAGTAAAATTAACTTACTGCACTGCAAATACTACTTTTCTAATAGATAAAATCTTTACAAAAATATTTATAAGGATTATAATAAAATTTGCATTGACAGTTGGTAAGATTACGACAAAAATGGTGCAAGTTAACAAGAAAAAAAACCCATAAATATACAATTCATATCGGTAATAATATGTATAACTGGTTTTCTAAACGATAATACAAAGTATATCTCACTTGTGTGAATACTAAATTTAGGTCTTATGGTTGTTTTAAAGGTCATTTAGAATATTCTTTTAAGAAATTACTTATTTCAAAATCTATGTGAACTTCTTTTTATTACAGTTTTCCATTATAATGAGGGTACCATCAAATTATTCAAAAACCTTGAATGTTATGATTATTTACAGTATACTCTTTTGAAGAAATATTTTATCAAAGATAATGTAAAACTAAGTTCAACACAAATTAAATAAGGTTTTATTTATATGTATTGTGTGGGTAAGGTCTCTATTACGTTAACGTAGCAGAAGAGTAATCATAAATATTAGTGTATATTGAAGTAGTAAAGAGATAAGTTCTCAAGGGAGAAGAAGCGTTTTGAGAGTGTATGTTATTGGTAAGAGGCTATAAACCTCTCACCCAGGAAGTGGCACTTTACCTCTACTCTGCTAATCTCTCTTCTGGGCAGTGTCACTTTATCATGCACTTTTCAAATGCCAATTGGAGTTAGTGCAACGCTATTATACACTTTACAGGAATACACCTTACAAAGTAATATGTTACCGTGAATTTTGTTAAGGTGTACTTCATAACGTATCCACTTAATAACTTTAAGGATATATGGTAATATCCATAAAATGAATATTTTCTTTTCCCTATTGTAGCCCATATTCGTTATTTAGTAAAAATAGTTGAATTTGTAACGCAATCCGGATTCGTAATTTGGTAAAAAATAGTTAGGTTATGGTATAGTATATATCCAGTCTTCAGTAATAATAGTGTAGTTACGGTAAAAATTATAAACGTTTCAATTTGTAGTTTTTGGTTGCGGCAATAATTATAATAGAGGCCTGGTTAGTTTAGATAATCGATGGTGACATGGTTATTAATAGCGTTTTTTTTTTATTTCCAATAAGAGTGTGATTACGTAGGTATTACGTGGGAATAATTGCGTAATGGTAATTATAGTATCACTTATTTTGAGGTTAGTATAAAAATATTTATCGCTGTTAATCTAAGCAAAACTTTTTTTGCCTTTCACGATGTATAACTATGACTAACGTTAGTACTAATCAATTAATGGGTATATGTAAACTTAACCTATTGTTTTAATTTCCTATCTCAAACCGTTTCGATAGCTGAGTTATTCAACTAATTCCTATATACTAACCTTGCCTGTAAATGGATATTGCGTAAAAATAGATTCCTTAGGCGCCGTTTGGCGTGTAAGCGTAAGCGGGCAGAAGCTGCCGCCACTACCGCTAACCGCATCGTCGCCGCTATCACTATTATTACCAACCCCACCTCTTTAGGCACAATATCCTTAATCCCTACCTCCCTCTTCGCTTTACCTCCCGCCACCGCCGTCGCCGAAGCTATTACCCCATTTCTCTTTTTTTACCTTCCCTCTTTCCCTTGAACCCCCAAGAGAAAAAGCTGAAGTCTCTTAGAGTTATAAACCTTTTCTTTTCCCCGCGATTAAAAACCTAATTACCTGTAGTGCCCCCCCCCCCCCCGGCCACCGTAAACGTAACTTAGCGAAGATATAACGCGGTTCGTATCTTTAATCCTTTCTTTTTATTTAGTTATACAAATATTCCTATAAACTAAATAGTCGAGGCGGATCTCCTTCGTCGCTACGAGTTATATATTACTAGGGTACATCGTGAGGCCTCTTTAACGTGTAAGGTTTTAAAGTAGCGCACCCAGGTTCGCAGTCCCGGGCTGTTGATAAGCACTTTTTACGTATAGTAAATCGCGTCCGAGGCTGCGGGTAAGTTTATTAACGATGACTATTAAAACATGGGTCGGTCGGCTCGCTATTACTGTTACAAACGAACTAATTGAAGATAGGTTCTTATTTCGATAGTTTTAAAGTCGTAGGCTAAATCCGTATTTCGAGCCCACCAGATTTATGTTAAACTCACTTTAAATTTATAATTTCAACCGCGACTTCAATTCTTTTACTTTGACAATATATCGTTTAAGGCGCTTTCAAAACTAATTGTTGCGATAAATAAGGAAAATAAACTGATAATAATTAGCAGCAAACGTTAACCAGTGGATTCAGGAATCAGTAGTTGTTATTACCTTTTAAAAGCGGGGCCTATATATATACTATGTCGGCGAATTTGACGACGTTTTTTCGCGTCGCCATAAAAAAGGTAAAGACTCCCCGTGCCTTTACCTAAGGGCATATGGCCTAAAGTGTGGGGTCACCCTTTAGGCAGCACCGATAACGGCATCGATTGAGGTAATAGCGATAACACTAATACAAAGGGGGAGGGTGGTGAGGAGAGGGATAGTAGAGACGCGAAGATGTCGCCTTTTCCTTCTCCTTTCAGCAACGAATAGCTACTTCTTTTTGCCCGGCAAGCGTGCCCGGTTATAATACAATACGTTGTACAGTAATAAAAGTTCTTTTTGAAAAGTAGTAACGTAAATGATAAATATAAAAGGTAAGGATCAAAGAAAATACAGTAAAGTTGAAATATATGAAATGAAAAGTAATAATATGTTGGAATACATGCGAAAAGCAAATCCAAATAAAGGAAAATATCGTAAATGAGGTTCAAGTAACGAATCAAAATAAAGAAACTTTCGTAAAAGCGGTTTAAATAACGCGTCTCAACTGTAACTAAATTTTTACAGCAGTAACATTAAATAAAATAATAGTAATAGATGTATGGCGTAAAATGTTTAACCTAAAAAACGTCGTAAACCCTTCTGAGTAATCCTAACGAAAAGAATATTTGTTAATATAAACGCCTTTAATACCTCGTTTTAAGTACCCTTAATTATTATATTTACGGGTTTAACTTTCTATTGATCTTTTTTATTTCCTTAATTTTACGGCATCTATATTATTCGCATAAAGCTTTAATATCGATTATAAACCTTTTTTTATTCATACTACCAAGTTTATCCAGGCTTTTTCCAAATGAAAACGAGTAAGTATAAACGACGAAATGGAAGGGTTTCAAACTAAGGTTTAAAATGATCATCCGAACCGTTTTCGCTATAGTAATTTTTAAGTCGAACTTTTTACTCATATTATAAACTTTGAAGGCCAAAAGTTTTTGTATAACTCGTTTATACTTAGTACAAATTTAATTAATAATATTTTCACGAAACTTAACTCCGTTTTGTACCAGTATTTCGTTACCGAAAACAAAAACAACCAATAAATACAAACTATAGTCGGTATTATTAGCGAAAAACAAATTAGTAAAAACAAATAGTGGAGCCATACGTATGCTAAATGGTACAACTTACAAACCGCACTTTAAATTATGTATTTATTACGTAAGGCTCTTATCAAACGCTTTGTATACATCGTTCAAAAGGGCGTTCTAGCTCTAAACGTCAACCGAAAAGTTTAACGCCGCCTGTAATTATACTATAAAAACAACTTAAGCGTTACGTACGCGTTAATATTCGTATTTGTTAGCCCGTTTGACGCTATATAAAGCGACAAGGGCCACTTTATTCAATTACATCTTTTATATAAGGCCTAAAACGCCGCTTCGAAAAGTGCTTATCGTGCCGTCAAAGTCGATTATACGATCCTCCGTTAACTACGTCTTAGGTTTTACCTTTAGGCCGGCTTTTATAAACTTTCTCTTTTTAAACACATAGAAAGAGGCTTTAGATAGTATGAATGTATTATCTATTTACATACCCGATAATTTCAAGTCTTTAAAACGTATTATTGAAAATAATAAATATAGGCCAAAGATTGAGCTAGTTATTCCGAACCTCTTCTCGTAATACACTTTTGAATTGTTATATTAATATATACCAGCCTTAATCAATCCGTAAAGTGGTTTCATAATTCGTAAAATCGTTTCGGGTATATGGTATTTGTTGGAATCCGTAGGTATATAGGCATAAATACGCCGTTAAAACCGTTCCTCGGACTTTGTGTAAGCCTACGTAATATTACGAAGTTTAATATATAGGTTGTACAAGGTACTAAAGAAAGCGGTAAACTTAAGGATTAGACGGTGTCTTACTCGTTATAAGGTGGGCCACTAGGTTATAATATCCGTTTCACCCTCATTATTATACCTTTTTAAAGTAAAACGACTTTTTTTAAACGGTTTTCCAGTTTTATTTTTCAATTTATATACGGGGCGTATAAGAACAATATTATAGGTGCTGTAAATCGTTGATTCAAACCTTTTAAAGTGAAAAACTCTTTGTTAGATTAAGGCAAACATTTCTGTTTAGGTGGATTATTCGAATGGAGTATTTAGGGCGGAAATGATACCTCCGCAGCGAAGCTTCAAGTTAAACTTATAATTTGCCATTTCCTTTTAAAAGATAAATATTTCATGGCGTTTTTTATTTTTTAATTCGAGTAGACGGCTTCGGTAGTGAGGTGTTGGTACCGTTAGTATAGGAGAATCACTTTCATATAGTGGTAACTGTTTAAAAGTGTTATTTAGATAGTATATTAGATTTTAGGGCGGCTTGGATCCATTATTATACAAGTGATATCGTCGGTGCCGTTAATTGAAGTATGGTTTCAGGCCGCTTCTTTTAACTTTTTCCCTTTTATACTTTCGTACTATTATTTAGCAAAACGAACTTAAACCATTTGGTAAGTTAATAAGTACATTATAGCCTTGAAACCCGTTAATGCTTTAAGTGCTAATTTATCTTTTTTTTTATTCTTCGAACTAAAACCTTAAACGGTAATAATAAGTTTAAAACTCTGGTCTTATGAGGGCCGTTCCTTATATCAAATGCTTTCGAAACATTATTCTTAGCCTTTAAAGAACGTAACAATGCTAAAGTTTTTGCCGTAGCATTCGCCTCTTATAAAAAATTTGGTAATAGTGTAAAGTCCATATGGATCCTTGGGTAAACATTAAAAACAAAAAGCGTAAGGATTAGCTTATTCAGGCTGAAATTGTTATTAATGTCGTTAACCGCTATTTATAAAATAGATTCTTTGAAACTAATACCGTTTAGCTTTTGAGTCAGTACTGTATACGTTTTTTAAACGGTTTATAATACTGTTCACACTTTCTAATACCTCATACTACTTTTACTGTTATCTATTTATATTTACTTCCAACGATTCTAACCTTAATACGCTAATTAGTCGAGACGACGGCCGTGCCTACGTGATAGGTAATCTAGTATAACAGCCCTAAGTAAACGGTTCAGTAAAAATTTACCGAGGAATTCCAGCAGTTCGTAACGAAAACACTTCGCGTAAACTTCGCGACTTAAAATGATATTACTAAATAAACGTTATATAACACTGGCTGGCGATTAAAGTATATTATATCCATAATATCTTCGAAACTAAAGTCCATATCATTTTGAAGGCGGAATTTAAATCTTCGTAAGGCTTACGAATATAATCAATACTTATAGCAAAACTTTTCAATGAATTCGAACGCTTTATTTTCTATATTTATATAGCATCCTACGTAGAGTACACGTAAAAAGCGTTCCTAAACTAGGCATCCGAGCCGTCGGTAAAATATCCGCAATTCTGGCTACGTTGGGTAAACGGCTTTAATTGTACGTATTTTGGGGGAAACCCATAAATAGCTGAATTTAAGACTAAGTGGTATGGATACGATGTTCAAAACGCGATTAAGTTGGTTAGTTATATTCCGAATCTCGATTCCCAGCTTATTTATATTAAGTAACAATAATTAAATTAACGTTTTAAAATTCATTATATAAACTTTAACTGGTGCGAATCGGGTATTTACAAAAACCGTTCTAAGCGACTAGGCTTTTCTTTTTTCGAACAGGACATTTCGATAATTTCCTATCCGGTCGAGCTAGAATTTCGAAATTGTCGCCGCAAACGCATCAAATTATCGTTTTCCGTATCTATCCCAAAACGTAAACTACAGATGTTGGAACAGTATTGTAATGGTATTGCATGTAGTGCAGTAGATCAACTTTACTTGCAGTAAAGTTGACCGTACTGCAAGTGTATTGCTTTGTGCGGACTTACCGTATTGGATGTAAGTCGAGTGCAGTACGCTACACTTCATTTTAGGGCACGATATAAGCACTTGGCCATATAATTTACAGTGTAGACCGGCTAGCGGTCTGCCAAACCTAGAACAATACATCTACTATTTGACTACTGTAATACTACTGTTACTTCGAAGACCAATCTAATCGACAACGTTGTAACATTTGAGGCCTACTAACACTAATAATTGCTTATTAAAATAAGTACAGATTGGCTAAGTAGAAGAAGAAGCTGTTTTCCGGTTACGCTTTATTAAGTAAGGTAGAGGAAAGGTTTTTATGAAGTGCCCTTATAGTATTGTGTCGTCTTCACGGCAGTACGTAGGGAAGGCTTTTGAATTGTATTGTCTTCGCGGAAATTAAGAAGTAAGCGTTGGTATCACCATTGAAAACACCAAGAAATCTTTACTAATCTTTTTTAAAAAGCGTTGAAATTGAACGTTAAAAGTCTTAGACGACAAGTTGATAAACGATAAAGTTAATACTACTGCGGGTAATACTACTATAAAAAAACGACTAAGTCTCTATGCTAAACAACCTCCACCACCAACAACGACCTCCGACTGTACCACTTACACCAAATCTCTGCCTATACTTCACTCTTTTTCACTCCTTCTACCTTAATTCAATTGTTAAGTTCGCTATTCCAAGCAAAAATACCAAGTTGCGCTAAAAAAGCTACGTTGCGCAACTTTACGTTGAAACTCTAATTCTATCCACCCCGAATCGCTAAGTCCACCACTAAGCCTTACATTAACCAGATAGTTACGATAGCGTTAGAATATATTAGAATGAATACCATTAAGGAGCACGAACGAAAAAAGGCAATTAATGACCTCGGCAACATTTTCGAAAAGCACTACAATGAAGAGCTATAGTACACCGAAGCCATGAAAAACTCTACTTCAAAGCACCTGACCAACGTCATTAGCTAATTTATCCTCGACACAAATACTATTGAAACCTGTCATGGACCTTTAGCTCTCGACGATTTTCAAGAATGGTTTCGAAACTAGAGTTTAAATATGTGGAAAAAGGCGGAAAAGCAGGTAAATATAAGGCTGAAGATAAACCTGGTGGATCAATGTATCGAATTCTAGGCGAATAGAGGAAAAAAAGGTAGCCTAGCTAAATTACTTGACGAATGCGTCACGAATTAAAACCCTTAATGAACTTCGGTTACGGACAAAAAGGTTGCTGGCAACATTAACCTATAACAACCATATACACGCTCGTAAAAATCTATCTAAGAGGAATTAGTGGATCTAGGCCCCTTAAGACCTTAGATACACTAATCCATTAAGTAGAAGTCTCGCCGTACCCCTTAACATCAAGAAGATTATCGCTAACCTTTTCACGGCGGATAACACCAGACCCACTTTCCCAAAACTCTTTAGTACGTTTAGTTTTAATAGATAATTTAAGGAAGGACCAGATTTACATGTAAGCTGACTGTGGGTAAGACTATTGGCTTTTCCCTTTTAAACTTGGTTAAAGGTAGTTATTCTACCCATTAGTATTAATAGTAAGCTTAATCCTTTCTCCGGATTAGTAAAAAAGATTCCTATGACGAGTACATTACACTTTCCTCTCGCCGCGTCCCTATAAAAGATACGCAGTGTACGGAAATTACCACATTCGTTAAGATTTGGGGAAGCAAAAAAAAGGTATATCGGTAAGCTGTATAACCTCGACGTCAAGTTACGCCCATTTTTCAACATTTGCCGTTAGATAAGAGTTAAGTTACCAGATTTTTACTTATCATTTCCTAATATCCATACCGGTTAAACTAAGATCTATTGCCTCTAATACCTTACGAATTATACCTTTTTCAGAGAATTCTACGATTATATAAATGGTTAATTTGAATACGATGTTAACCACGCCCAGTACCATTCGGATTGAAGCATTATTAAGTGGGTTTATATATTAAATTATAAAAAAGAGTCTGAAAGTAAAACATACCTTTTTAATTAGATTCTTAATAAGCTGATGCTTTGCTAACGGATAATGGGGAACGTAGAAGCTAGAGAGAACACTTTATGCCAACAGGTTCGGTAAGTAGTTACGGGTTACAAAAAGTTCGAATACGCCTTGTAATGCCTTAATGCCACTTACGAAGGGTTTTGTTGGCTAATTACGTTTCTTGCTAGCGACCATAACTGATCGAGTCTCCGGTTCGACTGGTATATACCCATAAGCTCCGGAATTTAGTGAAGAAAAAGATTATTTCAGTTCGTATTACATTAATCGATGGTATGGACGGCCCGGCAAGTACGGTTAACAAAAGGTCCGGATCTTTACCCACGGAGGAGGGTATTTATCCTCTTTAAGATTTTGAAGTAGATTAAGTAAATTTAACTTAAACGTTAAGAAATATTAGATTCACAGTAAAAAGGGCTGTTGGTTAACACGTTATATTACTGCCGAGCGTAACGTAAAATGGGTTATATATTACATATAGTATCTCTCTGCCTTAAAATGGGATGACATAGAGCATGTTACGCAATTTAAAAAAAGTAAAGTTAAGAATGAGGAAAACAAACCGAAGGCTATTGGCTGGCACAAAGATACCAGCGTTAACACCGGTATTGACCCGGAATCCATGTAATAACTAGCCGAATTAGTATTCCTATACCGTCTTATAGGTAAAGACCCCTACCGCCATTATAACAATAAAGACCCTGGCTCTACATACCTTTTTACCATTCAAAACCAGCACGCGAGGTAAGTTTTTTAGGGGATTATGTCAGATTTGGGGTAACATGATACTTAATAAAAGGCCATTCGTAATATATCGCGTTGCGAAAGGATACAGATACTGTTACGGAACTTGACCATACGGATGTTGGTAAGGCTAGGGTTGGATTTAACCCTGGGAAAAAGATATCTTTACTGGGATCGATGACAGTAAAAACTGTTATTAGCCCTGTTATTTTATGTATTTTCGAATCCCCTATCCCTTTCCTACTTTACCTCGAAAATAGGAAAAATCTTAGCGTTAACATTAATATTGAGAATAATAAGCTAATATATGTTAAGGCTGGTAAATGGTTTCCATTGAGCTTTAAATAGGGGTATTCTTGGTTCTATTTTTAAGGACCAAAGGCAATGGTATTAAACTTAATAGAGGCAAAACTTCGTTAATTATATCATAGGTTTAACGAGACAACAACTAATAAGCTTAATAAGGTTTTAAAGGCAATTAGTTACGAAGATATATATTTATTAATACTAAAGGTATTTAAACTTCTTTTCTACTATTATCAAATATACTCCAAAGCACTTTTAAGGTTTAAGTTTAAGTTGAAAAAAGATTAAAACTTTAATTAGGAAATCTTCGTAAACGTATTTTATTTAAATGGGAAACCAGTATTATACGTCGTAGACTTTGCCACGGCTTTTTACGATGTTAAGTCCCTTAAAATCATTATAACCAAAGACATTAAAAAAGTATTACGTATTTTGTAATTTAATACGTACCTTATTTTCCTAAACGTATTAGGTTAAGGTGTCAGTATTGACTTTATTACGATACAATTTCAAATTAATATAAAGTTAATAGGGATTTAGTACAAACAAGTCCTTGTAAAAGCTTACTAGGGTATATGTAAGGTTAAAAGAGTATACGCATTCCTACTAAAGGCCTACGATATCTTTATATTGGAAATCGGGAGTTTTACAAGATAAGAGACATGGCTTTAAATGGCGGTAAAAGGTTTTAACGATACTATTCGCCCTAACAGACTTGTACCAACTTTTCTGGTATTTAAAGCTTACCCACATAAAACAGCTAAGTAGCTACCCTCGTGAAGCACCTAAAAGCGTACCATAACATATAGTAAAGCGTTAAAGAAATTGAAAAAGGAATTGGCACGCCGTCAGGTTAACGATGCCCTTAATACCAAAAACGGACCGTTAATAATAAATATGTTTTTACTTCACCGTTAAAATAAAGTCTTTATGTAATGCGAGCCTATCAAATGGGATAGATTATATAATATCTTTAGTATTACCAACTTAAACGTAGTGGTTTAAACTAATAATGGGCCCGTAACCTTCCGAGTTATATAAGTTAAGCTATATAAAATACCCATTCAGTTTAATAAAGATCTTAACGTTGATTACCCCTAAGCTGAGCGAATTAGTTAATATAATCCATCCTAACCGAATATTAATAAACAGATAAAATGCCAATGGCGCGGAAAACCACCTAAAGAAAGGATATATATTAAAAAGGAGCAAGATAAAAACTATAGGCCTAGTAGGGCATATACAAAGACGTGAGTATCTTATAAGAAAAGTTTAAAGAAGAACTCATCTTTAAGTTGCGTAACAAAAGCATTATTATTACGCCGGGTAAGCCTTTTCAAAAAAGTAACTAAGTGAATATTAACGGCTTCCTGTTACGAGAGGTTATATAATTTATACCATGAACGGAATTTAGAGCCAATAATATCACTATTTTTTGAGTTAAAGATAATTTACAAGGTTAAGAACAAAATCACGGACCGGCCGTACGAAAAGTTACAGCTAATTACTTAAGAATACAGTGATAAAGGTAAGGACTGGATCCTCATTTCATCGCCTTCAATCTAAGAGATTAGCTAACGTTTAATCGTTACTATTACTACCATTTTAACTGTTGGTAAAAAAGGTTAGTTTACACTTAATAGCTGAGATATTACGAAAGTGTATAAATAATCTGCCACCTATCTTTAGCGGATTATACTATTAAAACTATCATAAAAACAAAGGGATAAGTTTCCGGCTAACACGATAATACATTATATTAAGCCTCTATATAGATTGGCTAAAGTTGGCGTCCGCTGGTTTTTAACGTACCAGGTATACTTTAGAAACAGGTCAGGTGTAAAAACTTTAACATTTAACCCGTACCTATTGATTATAAATGGTAAAGACTTTGGTATTATGGGTATATAAACTAACGATACCTTTTCCCTCGGCGATACTGGATTTGTGGCGGCGAAATAACGAATTATCGAAAAGTTAGGCATCTAAAAATGTAAACCAGTTAAAATATTAGTTAAGGGTATATAACTTAACTTTAACGGCTCGTTACTCCGTATACAAGGTATTAAAACTAAAATCGGCACTTATATTAACCTAAGCTAAAAGGAACAAGTCACGAGCCGAAAAACCATCGATAAGGCTGACAAGAGAAATGTATAAAGATACCTAGAGTAAAGGGTCCATGCGTCTACATCGCCACGTTGTGATAACTGGAGACATCGTACAACCTTTTCATTACGACATAGGCACACAACCCATAAGATAAAGACTTTAACAGGTTAAATAAGCAGATCTAGTAGCAAATGGATTAAATAAAAAAGTAATTAATATAATCTCTATAAATTTAACGAAAGCGAAGCTAATAATCTTTACAAACGGATTATTTACCAATAATACTAACCTTACATTACAAATCAGCTTCTTGATAAAGTTTGTCAACAAGGATATATTTAAATAGTAATTTACGATTACCGGAAACCCCTTATGCTGGATATTTATTAAATATAAGCGCATAAATTGAAATTCATTAGCCCTTAAAGTCTACAGCATAATGGCAGGCTTTGATATCGATATGGCAACTAAAGGCACAATAAGGCTTGTCACCAAATAGTTGAGTTTACCACTGATACCTGTAATAAGATATATCGATTCCCGAAGCCTTTACGAATGTTTATCAAAATTAGGTACCACCAATAAAAAACGACTAATAATAGATTTGATAAAGTTAAGGGAGGTATACAAAGCCTGAGAAATCGATAAGTTCCGGTTGATAAACGGTAAAGATAACCCTACCGATAATATAACTAAAGCTACTCTCAATAGCGCCATAAAAAGGTTTGTAAATAGCAATACATTAACTATACGAATCGAAGGATACGTGGACCGCCTAACACTTAACATGAAGGAATGACCCGGCAAATTGAAAGACCGCCAGGACAATGGTAGCGATGGTAGAAATTTGAATTCCTGGAAAAAGGTACGCAAGTGGTGGCGTACTTAATTTAGGCAGATTTGTGGTGAAGGATCTATACACGGGATTTGAGTAATGAAGGCCTCGGAGGGGTAAAGTAAAAGGGCGATAAGGGGCCGTATTTAAGGTTGTTTTCAGCACAGATTAATTGAAATTGATAGGGGTCTGGCTTGTGCATTGAGGAGAGATTTCAGAGGTTGCCACCAATTGATGGCAAGCTATGCTAGCGTATAGGCACAAAACAAAAAGCCGCCAGTATTGAAACAGTATTGTAATGGTATTGCATACAGTACATTAAGTCAACTTTACTTGTAGTAAAGTTAACCGTGCTACAAGCATATTGCTTTATACGGTCTTACCGCATTGGATATAAGTCGAGTGTAGTACACTACACTTCACTCTAGTGCACGGGCCAAGTACTTGGCTATTCAATTTACAGTGCAGACCGGCTAGCGGTCTGCCAAACCTAAAACAATACATCCACCATCTTACAACTGCAATACTACTGTTACTTCGAAGACCAATCGAATCGACAACGTTACAAAGTCTAAGGCCTACCAACAACAGCTCTATATAGGTGTTTAATACCCCGTTTACGTAATCTAAACCTATACTATATAGGAAGAAAGCATCCTATAAACCTGTAAAAATTCACTACCCAGCTTCTTTAGTATAAGCTCTTAGGTAAGTGTTATTCCTTTTACAATTATTTTTAGTAGTATATTCGTAAGAGTAGGCGTAAGCTTATTCTTTACGCCTTTATATTCGGATATATATATTGTAAAATTAACTTTAGTTTAGTTTTTCAATTTTTGATGAGCCTAAATCTATCCTTCAATTAAAATTCACTTGTATATTATATAGTTAGTCATTTACTAGCCGATTTTACCATATGTAATATAGTGTTTTCAGGAACCCTTAAAGGTCCATATATTATTTCGCGTGTATCATTAAAATGGTGGTAAATGTCGCCTTTAGCTATAGATTCACCGTCGATAAAAACTACCTTACCCTCGGTCTCCGGGGCTCTTTCTTTAATACTTCTTTTGGGTAGCAGTATTGAAGGCGATTGTTTTACATTAAATATACTTTAAATCTTCGGTTTAAAACGTAATAAATAGTTCCGAAGATATTGATTTTGATAATTTAGTACTCGCCTGCAATTGTATTGTTGACAAATACCGATCCAAGGCTTTGTTGTCAGCGTATCCAGGTTTTAAACAATATTATAAGGCTTATATAAAATCTTTTAGGTTTTTTCTTGTTTGAATAATATAATGTCATTAAACCTAAGTTTTTAATGTACTTTTACTACTATTCAAAAAAAAAAATACCTTGTTACTTATCTATTCCGATTTAAGGGCCTCCTGGCTTCTTTGGAACTACGTTAATAAGGTGGTCAACACATTTTATAAGCTATTGTAAATATTTTTACGCTGCCGTTTTACGGATTTGCAATTGGTATTAGTTGAGTGTTTATCGTAAAGTTCGTGATTAATTTCTGTGTAGAAATGCGATTTTAGGTGGTTGTCATGGTTCAAGAATGTACTTCTCTACGTAAGGTGGTTTACACACCGTTTTTAGCCTGTCTAAATAGTATACCAAATAGTATAACGTGGATTTGTAACGGCTTAATATCTAGTTTTTTTTTACACGTATTTAATATTAGACGTATGTTGTCATTTAACACGTCGTATAGTTTGTCGTTGTAATTTTCGTTTTTACTTTGTAGTCTGGCAAAGTTGGAAAGTTTAGTCGGATAGCTCCTCTTAGTTGGTAAAAGATACGGTGGAAGGTTACAGTTAGAGTTGGGGTTAGCGGAAATTAGTTTGTAAGATACGTATTAGCGTTTTACGCTGTTTATATTATTTTTGGCCGAGACGTTTTCTTTATTTGGGCGGCTTTTATTATAGTTGAGCTGGTTGTCAACGGTATCTAGGGTATAGTTTTGTCTTTTTCTTTATTTAAAAATGCGTTCTGGGTAAGGTTCTTATTCGACCCGCGTTGTAAATAATCTCTGTAACACTTCCTTTTTTCCCGTCGATTTCTCTAGTTTCGTTTCCACTTCGAGGCGAATGTTTAGTTTTGTTAAACGCTTGATTCGTTATATTTAAGAAGTCTTCTTTCATTTATTATCTTTTATTTCGAAAAGGCGATTCTGGCGCATTTTTGACTAATATCCCTTCATGAACTTCACCTTTAACACTTTATCGTCGGTTTACTTTAAAATTTAAATAAAATAGGCTATTTCTAATAAGGCTTTTATAATATGTCTATTATTGATACCGGTCGTATTAATACCTTTATTCCGTAGTTATGTTAGTCGTGTTTTGAGGATTATACCATTATATAAACGTCACATATTCGGCGTCCAGTTTGAATATTTCTTTTCAAAATAGTCGAATACGTCGCGTCTCTTAATATATGCATTATAATACTTAAAAATATATTAATAACATACGTATTTACTTTAATATTGTCTCAATCATTGACTAATAATTCGATTTGATCATTTCGTAGGTTAAGGTTATAGTAATTTAAAATGCTACTACGAAACAACGTATTCACAAATAGGTAGTTTATACATTCATTATCTTTTACCAGGTCTGTTATTAATAAATCTATAATTATGATAATTCCAAGTATATTGGTACGACGATAATATCCATTTTCACGTATACCTGAAATTATTGAGCCGTATCAATGTCGTTTTTACGTAGTAAATAGGATTGAGGTACGTTCGGAATATAATGTTTAAGGCGATTTAGTCCAAGCAATTAAAAATGAAAAGCGTATGCATATGTAAATGTCAAGTAAATAAGGTACAATAAAGCGGCTAGAATAAGGCATTTAGCGCTTAAAAGAATAGGTGAAATCCAAATAAAGCGTAAATAAGACCTAACTACAAGTTAATTAGGTGTTTTCAATACGTGTTTTTTTTATAAAAAAAACGTTTTATTAACATTATCCTATCTAGTAGCTAGTAAACCAAAACGTGGTAAGTCATAAATTTAAAATAAGCGCTATACGGCGAGTAAGTGAACGCAAACTTGGTAATAGAATGGGGGGAGAAATATATGGAGGTTCGTTTAATACGGTATATAAGGCTCGGTTCGCGTTGGGTAGGATGTTTAAATATCGTTTAGTACCTGTTTTCATTATTTTCGAACGGTTGAAGTGATAAGTCTTAGCCGCTTCCGAAATATATAAACGGTTTGGATGCTATATTTAAATCGAATAGGCTTTAAAGTGGTCTGAAACTTGGTGGTTTTGGTTTACGTAGTCTGTTGCATTATAGGACGCTTCCTAAAAAGTGCCCGGATGCGTTTAAAATGATACAGCGAGTTATAAAGTTACGTAACAGGGCTTCTAGTAAACAAGGCACTGACATATTAATAATATAGTACTAAAGTTATATTTCAAAAATCAAATTTACTTTTATAATCTTATTACGCTTCGGGTTTTAAAGGCGCTCTCACGTCATTTCACACTCTTATTATGGATATTACTATATAGCCTCATAGATAGTATACATAAGGCAAGTAGCAGTACACTGTATTGCAGGGTGCGCTCTTACAGATTGCACGATAACGTGTCACGCTGCAGGCTACACTCTTGCAAGATGCAAAGTGCATCATGCGTGGATCGGGTTCGAATAGCTATACCAAACCGAATGGCAATGCATGGAACGGTTAAGAGTGGAACGCTTTGGGAGAGGACTTAGAAACCCTTACCGGTGGCGTACACCTCTAGATGCTTCTTCCGTTGTATTTATCATTTTCGTTTTATACTAAAATACCAATTTAACAATTATCGGCTAAATACCTCATTTTTACATAAACTTAAAGGTTTTACACCTTACCAACACTAATCAGTAGCCGACTCGGTCGACTACAGACAGCTTAGGAAAAAAGAGATAAATATGAGCTAAATACATTCAATGGCATATGATAACGGTTCTAATTATTCGTGATTTAATATTTCGTTTTTATGAAAATTATACGTCAACGTATGTAGAGATTGTAAAGATTAAAAAACTTTGGAAAGAAAAATTAATACAATACCATTAACTCTTATTTAGCGCTTTATCTGCTAAAAGCTCTGTTACGCCACTATTGAGCCTTATTTAGCGTTTTAACATACCTGGGCACTTCTTGGAAAGCGTTTTATCACGAATCAGGCCACGGAATTACTAAGTGTCGAAACCCTTCATTAAAACCCATTCGATTTTTAATGATTCATACTATATACCTTGACAAAAGCGGTTACATATAAAGCAATTAAACCGATTAATTTACTAAAATCGGTTACAAACTAAGTAACTAAACCTATTCCTTTACGAAGTTCGGTTACGATACGCAGACCCGTAACAACTACTAAATACCACATATTACACCTCTTATTACTTACATTTCTGTTTCCCTACCTACTTTCCCCTCGTTCGCCCTATATATTTTAAGCTTACTCAAGATTCTACCTATATATTTCAAACTTCAAACTTTTAGCGTTTTCGATTTTTTCAACTACTTAACTAATGTAACTTTATCGGGCGTTAACAAAAATAAAATGAAACGTCTGACTAACCTCGACCTTCCTTTTATTTACGTTTTATTTGAAATTTATTCGTGCTAGTAAGCGTTAGTCAGCCATATTTCAAACATTTTTATTGTTTCATTTACTTTAAGTTTGCCGTTTAAAGGTATTCAAATCCTATTTCGACCCCAAATCACGAATTTAAACTGTTCTAATATACTAAATACGCTTAGCAACCACTATCCCTAACCACCTTAAAACACTTACAACTATAGTACCAAACCTAATAACACTAGAGAAAGCTAATGTTTACTTTAATTACCTGGTTGAATATAAGGGAATTAGAAAAGCCATAATGTATAAAATCAACCTGTGCCTTTGCAATAATACTATATATTCTCTAGTTAAGTAATTCAAACCATATATCGTAAACACATACCTTTTAGCCGTTATATTACGTTACTAAAAGGGTAAAATCGAATTTGACATTAGATATATGGCAAATATTAAATCTTACTACGACCTAAGCATAACATATTCAACTAAAAATAAAATCCATTAATACTCTAGGAGTTAGAAAAAGTCGCTTTACAAAAGCTTTATTCGAAATAATGTAACTTACCAATGTACCGAATTGAAAGGATAAATATTTGTACTGAACAGAATTTGTAAAGGGGTATTACCTTACCGAGTAAAAGGACAATTATTAGAAAGATGGGGACATTGCTTAAAATAACCTAATCCTATAATTATACCACAAGTTAAAAGTAAGGTCCCGAAAAAAAAACGATTATAATTTTCATTCACCATATAATTATAATATACTCCTATATCGGCATACCCTGTGAAATAAAACCGGATACCAAACTTTTCTCCGAACGAAAGAAACAGCCCGCTTATCTATAGTGAGATCGGCCGAAAGACTGAAAACACTCTGATCGATTATAAACGGATCGACTAAAACATAAAAAATAGTCCGCTCCATGAATTAACAAGCGGCGCAAAACGCTAATACAGGCCTTACGAGTTAATACCCGTTAACAACAACCCTTATCGTAACCTCCTACTATACCGCTTTCCAACTAATAAAAGTAACCATATAAAATGAACTAAATTTACCAGACTTTAAAATAAGGATAACACTTACAACGGTAAGCCGTACAATGTAATTGATAACAAAATACGCGTGATACTTAATACATGCAAGAAATTAAACATTAAACTATCTCAATTTTATATTATTTTATCTGGTATACTTTTCGGGTAGGCTAATCAATTTTCTATATATCATTTTATATAGGTAGTTGTATTTACGGAGTATTATAATCGCCTGTAATCTCACCTCAATACAAAAATTAACCACGAACTTTATTACAAGGACTAAACTAACACAATTTAGAAATGCGTAAAAAAACAGTGAAAAAACTTTGATAAAAACCTATTGGAAATCCTTACCACCCTATTAGCTAAGTTTCGAAAGTTTTAGGCAGCACTTAAACGGGAATATAAAGTCGACAAACTGTTTATCCAAATAGTGACAAAGACTAACCGCAAAAACCCAGATTTTAATCTTATACTTTTTAAATTAGAAATATATTTAAAAGCCATTTATATAAGCTTTAAAATATCGTTTAAAACCTTTCTACGCCGAAAAATAAGCCTCGAATTAGTATTTATAGTGAATGAAACTATAGGCGAAAGCTAAATTACTCAAATAAACCTCGTCAAAACTATATACTTTGTTTTAAATCGAATATATAAGGTTTACCTAAAGTAAAACGAGCGCCCAAAGTTTAGGTATCAAAAAGGGATCTCTGGTAATAAGAGATGGGTATAATTGTTCGGAAACGTAAAAACCATACTGCGACCACAGCAATACTTACGAAAAGGCATACGAAGCTCCGTGGGTTTGCGAAAGCGGTATATCGTATACGGTAAAGTCGGCAGTTAATTTACAAATATTCCCGTTTACGAGTATATTCGGATTGAACGACAATTTCAGGCCGAATATACATTTGAAAATCGAATAAAGGCCAATTTTACAATATAGGTAGCCGAGTATAAAGGTACAAATAACGGATTCGACAACTACTTTTACGAAAACATATTTGAAAAAGACGATCCTAAGTATAATAATTCCTACCTGTTAATCTACAACGATAAAAAATGCCTAAAGTAAATTCGCTGGCCTATATGACGCCTCATTTATAGATATTACAGGTCTGGAATAGGTAAAAAAAGTTTTTAACGCTAATATAATGTTATAATTTACACTTTTTAACAGATATAAAGACAGGCTTCAAGGCATTATACCTGACAATAACGTATCCAAAATCATAACGGCCGGTAAGCGATAATTCGACGTTCATACGAAGAAATTCCTGAAGTTTTAGCTAAACCGATTAGGATAATACCAAATGGTCTTGTTTAGTAAAAGTAAAACGTTATCGCTTGGAACGGTGGTTATAAATACGTGTTTAGGACAGATTAATTTTTATATAATAGGCTTTAAAATACCATTTCTATATTTATGAATTAATATAAAAAAAAACCACGAAGTAAGGTCCGGAATACGACTAACTAACTTATCCGCACCTTGAATAACGTATCTGTACCGTTTCGACTTAAGTTCAAACACTTGTAGTTTTCCCCTGAAATACGTATAACTAAGGTTATTTACCTCAATTAGCCAGAATTATGGACTTTATACCGACGATTCGGATACCCGGTTGTAAAACGCCTTTTACGTTTAATTTACACTGTAGGCTATATAGATATAAGAAAAGTCGTATTTAAAGCTATTGAAAAGTTTTGCTATAAATGTTAGCTATACTTATAAGCCCTACGACGATTCAAGTTTCGCTTTTAAAACGATATGAGTTTCAATTAAGAAGTAATTATTGATATTATATATTGAAATGTCCAACCTGTTTTTCACGCTGTCGAGGCGGTAACGTCGTTTTAAAACGCTTAATTCATACAAAGCGCTTTCGTTACAAAATATTAGGATTTTTTAGTTAACTATTGATTTAACGTCTACTTGAGGCCCTTAAATTAAATTACATACGATATTGATACGGCCTTCAACTTTAAAGAGTGGCGTATTAAAGCTCGGATAGTCGGTAACGAGTATAAATAAATTCTAGTAAAATTCTTATAAGGTATTAAAAAGTGTAATCGGTATTAGAGACCATTTGAGAAAACGTATACAAGATTGTTAAAAAACCTAAAGGGTACTGGTTTTAAGGAATCAATCTTTTAAAAGATGGTTAACGTTGTTAATGACACTTTTATCCCAAATAAGCCTATCGCCACACTCTCTATCCTTGGTGCCTATTCGAGGATCCATACAAACTCTATCTCATCACCATCTACAATATAAAGGGCCAATGTTATAGCGAAAGCTATAGCGGTATTACGCTCCTTACGGGCGAAGAATGATACGTCTAAAACGATGGTTATGAAGGATAGCCCACGTAAAGCGAACGTTTTGAATCAATTATTACAATCAAAAGATTTGGTTTAGAAACTGAAAGATACATAAATTGGCTTTTAAAAGATTCACGGGTTTAAAGATTATAATGTACGTGTTAATTTTCCAAATAGTATAAGTTCGTTTCGTTAGAAAATGGTACGCGAATACAAAAAAAATATGAAAAGAATCGGCCTGAAACCGTAAAACAAATAAAACCGCCTATAAGATATCATCCAAAATGACGAATTTGAACCGAACTTAACTCTAGTCCTCCCCTCGAAAACACGATTTCGTCCCAATTACTTTAAATAAAAGCAACCTGTTTATACTCACCCCACAAAAACATCGACACTAAAGGCTCTCTCTCGACTCGAAAACCCACAAACGCCTTAAAAACTTGATTACGAATTTCTTCATTACGTAAAAGGAAATGGTAAACCGCGAACTTTGTCTGAAGTTTCGTTACAAAGGTATTATTACTACCCCAGATTCTTTATTCTAATGATATACCTAAATGAAAATCTTAGCTTTAATCCACAAAGGCGTATTTCGTTTTAAAAGTTTCGACCCGGCTACCTACGGTAACCATAGGATTTTTCAACCCGCTTCGTTTACGAATTTAAGAATGAAACAGGAAAACCTTACGATAAAACTCGCTTGATCGTTAAGGAATATAATGATAAAGGTAAAAAGGATACTATAACCTAATTACTTAAGTTATAACGAGTTACCTATCGCCTTATTTTTACACTTGCGATCTTTTTTAACGTATTGTATATCTTATATATCTAGTATCGTGACATCATAAAGTTATATATATAATTTTAAAAACGGTTCAACCAACGAATGTATGCCAATATACCAAAATATTCTAAATAATACCACACATTTGAGCCGATTTTATGTATTATGAAACTACTTTACGGTTTAGTTAAAGTCGGTATTTACTGGTATAACACTTACTAAAGGCATTATAAAAAACGATTAGAAATAACAAGCTTCACCTTTAACCCGTGCTTATTAGTATCAATAGCTCTATCGAAAGGCTTTGTATTAACAGGTATATAAATAGACAACACTTTAACGTTATGTAATACCTTGTTTTCTGCTTTTAAAAAGAGGAAACTTTTCGAAGACGGTTTCAAAGTGAAACCTAATACGTACCTAATAGAGGATCATATAATCGATTTTAATGGCGCTACAATTACCCTTAGAAACGGAGTTTTAGGCCTTATATAAAAGGAATAGCTAAATAAAATTACCTTTATCATTCTAAATAACGTAAAATAAGTCGACGAATACAAATTCCCACGCGTAAGTGGCATTTAAATCGCTTTTAGGGTAAAATCAAAGGCTATATTGAACCATTCGGTCGCCGCATACTAAAAAACCGATCCGATAGACGATACATACAAAGCGTTTAATAAAAGTCTTTTGTAGTAATTATATAATTTGAAGCAGGATTTGCATTTTATACCGTTAAATATATAAATTATAATACTATTTGTTCTTAATAATGTCTTTTTCGCCAATGATAGCGATTATAACTTATAAATACGTTTCATCCTAATCTTTGGTAATGAAACACTGGCCCGAAACAGTTTTACGCTTTATAGAAATATTATATATTAAAGAATTATTGAATATAAAAAGGTTACGAAAAATTTCTTGCTGATGAAAATTTATAACATATTTGAAAGTTTAGATTGGGTATTATTATAACGATAATGGTACGAATGATTATTTTTGACCTTAATTTACGCTTCATCCTTTTTATAGTATGTACTAACTGTTTTTTTTGCTTTAAGAATATTTAGTTAAATTGGGGATTAAGATTGAGAAACGACTGATAATTAATATTATAACTTTATGTAAGTCGTACAAACTACGTAAAATCGAAAAAATTAGGAAAACCGATATCAAGTTTAACTTCATAAACGCGATAACTAAAGCTGCCCCGAAGGAATTATTAGACATACTTATATTAATAACTATATTATTTGTGAGGTTTGTTCAATATGTTTTACGAAATTGATTAATTATTGTTCCATTTTCTGCTAATTTTAATCGGCCCGCATTATATTATTCGCGCCAATCCCCGATTTTGCCTTTATTTGACCCTAATATTTACCTTCAATCCTAATATTCTAGAACGCTTTGCTTTATACGCCTCGACCCAAAGGAATTTCCTATTCAGGTCATTTTCTTTATAATTCTATTATTTACGTCAACCTCCATTTTTACCTTAAATTTCATTTATGATATCGCGATAATATTAAGGCATTATCCTTTTTGTTTTATATATTTAGAAGTTACTAATAACAGATTGTTTTCTAAAAAGGCATAATATTATCATACAACGTATTGCACTATAGCCAGGCATACCGGCCCAGCCTAAGGGCATCTATCCACTAATAAAGGGAAAAGGTGACGTTGTTGCGTCCCTACCGTCCTCCCCATTACACTTCCCCTTTGTGCTAGCGCTACCACTCTTACCGCGATCGACGTTATTAATGCTAATAGGGATATAGCCTTATACCTTGTTGGTTATTCCCTTAAGAAAAGGTGTAAGGAGGGGATTACCCTCCTTACGGCAACGTACGATAACGTTGTTAAATTCGCCTTCGTAGCATATACGTAGGCCCTGTTTTTAGGCTATAACGGCGGCTACCATCTCCTTAAATTGCCGGTTAGCGCTTATTATTGATTAGTATCGGCTTATTTTGGTTATTTACGACCGCGATTATTTTTAAATCATACTAAACGGTATATTTTTATTAAAGGGAATTTTCAAGGATCGGTTAAAACTTACTAAAACGTCGGCGAGCGCGTAACAAAGCCTCGGCCTATGGCTTCAAAACCACCGAAACAGGAGCATACGAAATGTTAATCCATTCGTAACGGTAGCAGAGGTCGATCGACCCCCGTTTTCATAACAGTTGTTAACGGATTTACCTGCAGCCGCAGACACGATACACGTCACGTAATGTGTGTTTATTAACGACCCAAGGCTACCGACTTGGGTACGTTGCTTTAACGCCTTCTGCGTTAGAAAGGCCTTACGGTGCATCTTAATGATATGAAACTTGAAGTGGTGAAAAAGATTCACCTTATAATTTTTATTTTAAAGGAGTAAGATAAAAGGATATAAAAAGGAAAACTTAGGATATACGTGCCTTAACGTAATTACGCCAGGCTATGTTTACGGATTAAAGGAGCCTTTACGGGTAATAAGGTCTTTACCCGTTGAGAGAGGGTAAAGTTTATAAATTTAGGAGCCCCTTACTCCTCCCCTTAAGAGCTGGGAAGTGGGGAAGGAGAAGGAAGGAGGGGAAGGGTGGCGGCGGCGGCGGGAAAGGGAGTGGTGGCGACGACAGGGGTAGGCGGGGCCGATAAAAAGGAGAAAGCGACGACGGCAGATGGCAACGTGGCGGCAAGCGGCGGGGTAACGGCTGTAAAGGATATTGTGCCAGATAATAGTGGGTTGGTAGAGACGGCGGCAGCAGATATGGTAGCGGCGGCGCGCCGATGCTTTCGTGTTAAACGACGCCTTACCGTCCTATTTTTATGCGGCATTTATTCGAAGGAAAGGTTAGTATATGAGTATTATCTAAAAACCTACCTATTGAAGTGGCTCAGTTTAATTAAATGAAACAAAGGTTAAATTGAGGTAGGGATTTGTATCGGCTTAGACTACGCACCTTTAAAAGAAAAAGATTTGTTTTTTTTATCTTGACAAATAGCGATATATCTTTTTATACTAATGTAATATGTAATTACGCAATCATCTTTACCAAATTTCTCCTATGCAATTAAACACTATAACGCCTACAATTACCCATATTAACTACGAAAAACGCTATTACTTACTATACCACCCTCATTTCGGCTACACTAATTAGGGCCGAACTACAATTACTACTATTACCATACTTTATTAATTTCATCCGAATTACAACTACAACCGCGGTTAGACCCTGCTAATCCTAGCCGAACTTGTTAATTTGAACCTTTTGCAATCAATGCGACAATATTATCATTACTAAGGAAACTTACCAATTTGGACCTTTTATAATTAATACGGCAATAACACTATTATTACGAAAACTGTTGATTTGGATCTTTATAACCACACTGTCATTACAGGACGATATATAAAGGGAAAAGAAAAGGTTACCTATATGGATATTACTATATACCCTTATAAATAGTATATATGGAGCAAGTAACGATGTACTGTATTACAGGATATGTTTCTGCAAAGTGTACGATAACGTGTCACGCTGTGGTCAACACTATTACAAGATGTAAAATGCATTCTGCATGGATTGATTTGGAATTGCTATACCAAAACGAACGACAATGCATGGATCGATCTAAAATAGATATATCAGACCGAACGGCAATACGTGGAGTGGTTTAGAGTGGTACGCTCCAGGCGAGGGCTTATAAACCCTTTCATGTGGCTTCCACCTTTGGATGCTTCTCCCGTTGCATCTATCATCTTCACTTTATACTACAATACCAATCTAATGATTACTCTTCTAAATACCTTGTTTTTACGTGAACCCAAAGGTTTTAGACCTTACCGACACTTATATTGTTTTTTTAAATCTTAGTATGAAAGCATAAACAGTTGGGTCCGTTACAGTATCCCGTCATAGGTATTTTTTTAAACTTCGGTTTATCTTTTCTTTGCTAAGCTGTCTGTAGTCTACTTAGTCAGCTACTCATTAGCATCGGTAAGATTTTTATTACGTTAACGTATTAAAAGAGTATTTATAAAAATTGGTGTATATTAAAGTATTCAAGAGATAAGGTTTTAAGGGAGAAGAAACATTCAGAGGGTGTACGCCGTAGGTGAGAAGTTATAAACCTCTCACTCAGGTAGTGGCACTTTACCATGCACTCTGCTAATCTCTCTTCTGGGTAGTGGCACTTTATCGTGCAATTTGCAAATGCCACTTCTAGGCAGTTTCACGTTATCATACACTCTACAGGAATTTACCTTGCAGAGTGGTAAGTTACCGTGCACTCAGCAAAGGTGCACTCCGCAGATTGGCCACTTACTAACTATAGAGATATATTGTAATATCTACACAATGAGCTATCGGTTTTATAATAGCATTACCCGGGGTAAAACACGAGATGATGATGTAAAATTATGGATTATTGAAGTTCAATAACGTTAGCTATTAATGGATTGCATATTCTTTTGTTTTGAAATACTTGTGTTATTATGAGTATTAAATAATAATATGGTTGTTATTATAAATATTGAAAGTATTGAAAAAAGATTATAGTCGAATGTTATCGGTTTAAATGGTATTACGCAAATCATTTTTATTTTTACATTTACTGATTTATAATTCCACATTAAGTATCCTTCATTTTTCACTTCGACTTTCTTTTTTTCCTCCTCTTTCCTCGTGTTACGTTAAGAAGATTACCTTTTGATAGAGTATATTAAAATATAATAAGCAAAGTACTTACTTAGGATATCATAACACCTGACATAAGAGACTCTTCGTAAATGAGGATTTCGACCGAAGTATTAATAAAAACACTAGTAAGTGTACAAAATGTTAAATCTATCTTTAGGCAATAGTATACTAAGATGCATAGTATGATATAGATAGATATTATAGCTAGTTTCAGCAATATGTATTAATATTTACTGGTATAAGGTCTCGATCGTCATTATCGTAATTTATGAGGATTCTTTTGAGTATATATCAGGAAGCTTTCCAAGGAGATACTATTCAAGTCTCATTCTTAGTTTCACAAGCTTATATAATATAATATCGCGAAAAAATCAATTTGTTATCCGTACGACTATACGCTATTATTTAATTCAATAAAATCCGTCGTTAATTTATTACAGACTAGATTAATATATCTAGATATTCAATCTCTTTTCATACTTTTAAGTATTCTCAAGTTTTATCATCCTTAGAATCACATATATTTCATTTCTAATACCAAGCTAGTTTTCAAGCAAAGATAGTGATAATGGTCTTTTTTCTCAAAGAATTCTTATTACTTCCGGCTCCTTTCATTCTTTAGTTTTTTTGTTTTTATACCTAAATAACCGGGTTTTTTTTATTTATCGCTTTGAAGGAACCTAAGTTACTAAAGACAAACAAGAGTTAAATCTTAGGACTATATTAAAGATTAGATGAAGAGGGTTTCGTAATGCTTGTAAAGTTAAAACAATAGTATTTACAATATATTGGTATTATAATAAGTTTTAATGAAGACTTGAAATATAAATTTATAAAGGTTTTTAATAACCCTAACAGATAAGATGTCAAGTTTGTTATAAATTTATAGGAACAACTGTTAACTAACTTAAAAAAAGATTTCAAATCTTTCTTTAAACGCCTAAACCAGAATATAAGATGAAGTTGATAAAGATGATATTTGTTGGTAAGGTCTTTACCTATTCACGTGAAATTAAACGTGTAGAAGAGTAATCATAAGATTGTTATAGTTGTAGTAAAAGATAGATAGGTCGCAAGAAGTATTCCAGAGTATACGCTACGGATGGGAGTTTATAAACCTCCCATCCAGATAGCGGCCTTTTTGCCGTACGCTCTGGAAACCCCATTCTAGACCGCTTCATGCATTGCTGTGGGGTTTGGAATACCCATTTCAGATCGCTCCATGCATGATATACTTTACGTTTTGTAAAAGTAAAGCCTACAACGTGACATGTTATCGTTTATATTGCAGGAGTACAACTTACAATATAATATATTGCCACTTGGCCTATATATACTATTTATAAGGGTATATAGAAATATTCAAACAGGTAATCTTTTCTTCCTTCCTTATGTGCCTATAGCCTAGTAGTGACAGTGTAGTTGTGGTATAAATTTCAAAGGTCCAAATAAACAGGTTTTATAGTGACAGTATGGTTGCGGTACAAATTGTCAAGGTTTGAATTAGTAACTCCTGGTCTCAGTGGTAATGGTAGGTTCAAATTAGTAATTCCTGGCCACGGTGGTAATTATAATAAGGGCCTGGCTGATGTAGTTAATCAGTAGCAATATGGGTGTTAATAGCGTTTTTTGTTAGTCTCGATAAATATCAACTACAAATGCTTATTGGAAGCTCGCCTATCAGAGTATAAAGTTCTAAGCGATATTTCAAAACTTGCATAAAAGGTTTTTAAGCTCTTTTGGGGCTTAGAAAGTATAAACTCGAAATCTAAGTTTTCGCGGTATGCTTTTGTTACTACTTAAATAAACAGTTTATCTCCTTTATATTCCAGTTCAAAAGCTGCCTAGCTTTTCTAGAAGTTAACTAACAGGGCAAAGAAAACTTCCTATAGATTTTTATCGGTATTTTCCTATGAGTTTTTCATATATTTGCAAATCGTATCAGTCTAATTCTTATCGTGCAGTTTGTAGTCAATTTATATATCAAAGTGGCATTTTAAGCGGTGGCAATACTTCATAAATATATCCACCTACGTAAGGTAGTATATATAACATTTTTTTGGCTTACCCGAATAATATATCGAGTAAGATAACATAAAATTGGGACGGTTTGATATCTAGTTCCATATATGTATTAAGTATAGTACATATCTTGTTCTCGAGTATATCGTATAGTTTACCGCTGAAATTTTGTCACTATCACAAAGCCTGGTGAAATTGGTAAAATTTATAGGATCGCTTTTATCAATGGGAAAGCGGTGCGGTAAAAGATTAGTTAAGGGTCTTGGTTAACGGGTATTAGTCCATAAGATACGTATTGGCGTTTCATATCGCTTGTTAAATTTTGGAATGGGGCGTTTTCGTTATTTGGTCCGTTTTTTTAGTAACTAAACTGGTTATCAACGGTAATAGGGGTACAGTTTTGTCTCGGTTTCTGTTCGAAATTGCGTTTTAAGTAGGGTTCGTATTCAACCTTAGTTGTAGATAATCGTTACAGTACTTCCTTCTCTTCCGTTTATATCTTTAACTTTATTTCTATTTTGCGGCGGGCGTTCAGCCTTCCTAACCTCCGTATATTCTAGGGATTTTCTCTTTTCCTGCCCGTTATCTCAAGTAGGAGTTCCTGGCGTTTCTTTAGCCAATGTCCTTTTACGAATTTCACTTTCATCACTTCTTCATTTATCTATTTTGGCATTTTTACAAGTTTGGCTGTTGTTAATAGGGCTTTTATAATTCGGCTGTTGTTTTCACCGGTCGTATTAATACATCTACTTAGTAATTGCTTTCGTAGAATTTTCGAAATTATATTATCGACTATACGCTATATGGCCGGTATCTAATCTGCAAAATCCTCTTTAAAATCATTAAATAAGTTGTCTCTTTTGATTTCGCCGCTACAATAGTTGAAGATTATGTTAATCACATATGTATTTACCGAATGGAGGTCTAAATCCTCGACTGGTACCACGATTTTGTTGTCCTATAAGTTGAAGTACAAGTATTTCAAAATATTGCTACGAAATGACGTATTGGTAATTTCGCGCGGCTATTGGATTTAGATACGTTTGTAATTTAAAGAAAACGTTAAAAATCGGAAATATGAGGGAAATAAGGTTTTTAACACTTTTCAATACCAAAAAGATTGAATGAATACGAAAATAAAACGTAACGATAAGCTAGTCAAGCGTCTCAAATAATCTTTGTTAACGCTTAGTAGCGCCCCACCAGCCAAACAGCTAAGAAAACTTAGACGTCGTAAATACTAAACTTAGAACATATAGGGCTATCAAACTTTAAATATATAGTTCGAACTAACTTAGAATACATAGGGAGAATGTGGGGAAACGGATAGAGCAATCTTAAAAAAGGTGGAGAAAAAATGTAGGTGTAGGGAAGTGTACTGAGTAATCCAGTATGTGGGTTCTGGTTCGTCTTTGGCGAATGGTCCGGATTGTTATTTCGTGACCGCTCTTGTTAAAGCAAGCTGTGTGGTTATTACGTTCGTAACCGCTTTTAAATTAAACGAGCGGTTTGGATATTGTATTCTTAACCGCTCCTATATTTTACGAACGGCGTGGATAGTAGAGTCCAAATCGAATGGGTTTTAACGAAGGGTTTCGAAACTTGGTGGTTTTGACTTACGTGGTCTAATACGTGATAAGACGCTTTTTGAAAAGTGCCCGGGTGCGTCTAAAGCACCAAAATTAATCAACGGTTAACTCAACGGGGATTTTCAATAGATAGTACACTAACTGTTTAATAATATCGTATTAAAAGTGGTTCATTTTAAAGTTACTCCAGATCTTACAGTCTTGTTACGCTTCGGGTTTTTCGGCATTCCTGCCTAATTCTACACTCCCGTATAGTTTTTGTTAAACGTAATGGTAAATTACAAACAATTGGGACCGTTATAACATCCCGTTATAGGTATTTGACTTAGGTTTATGTCTTTTTTTCTTAACCATCTATTGTCGATCTAGTTGTTTACTAATCAGTATCGGTAAGGTCTTTACCTCTTTACCTAAAAGTAAACGAAAAAAAGAGTTACCATAAGATGGGTATGGTTATAGTAAAAGATTAATAGGTTGAATGAAGTATTCTAGAAAGTACTCGCTACAAATGGAAGGTTATAAACCCCTCATCCAGGCAGTGGTTTTTTGCCGTACGCTCTGAAATACACATTCTTAACCGCTCCATACATTTCCGTACGATCTGTAATACCCATTCCACACCGCTCTATGTATGATGCACTTTACATCTCACAAGAGTGAAGCCTGCAGCGTGATACGTTATCGTATATACTACAGGAGAGCACCTTGTAATAAAGTGCATTGCCACTTAGCCTAGGTATACTATCGATGAAAGTACATGGTAATATCCACAATATTATAAGAATTAAACAATAAACCGAGTAATAAGTTTGAAAAAATAAGTTTTAATTGAAACTTGAATTATGATAGTTGAAAAACTTTGAAAAGTTAAGCTCTTTGAATATAAAGATATAGCTAATAATAATTTACAAATGTGTTGTTGATAATACTCATCGAATAT
This sequence comes from Anisogramma anomala, assembly GCA_038502455.1. Taxonomy (NCBI): domain Eukaryota; kingdom Fungi; phylum Ascomycota; class Sordariomycetes; order Diaporthales; family Gnomoniaceae; genus Anisogramma; species Anisogramma anomala. The sequence goes on along the minus strand of JASMMZ010000002.1, from coordinate 29,969,808 downwards.
TGTGAAAGTCAATTTTCAAAACCAAATAAATTTGGTCATTACAATAACATATTCAACGTATTCGTTTACTCCTGTTATCTGTAATCTGACGAAAACAATTAAAATTATATGTACCCAAATTGGGGTATATAGAATAATTATTTTTTTATTGTATCAAATGTTTCATTCATTTCATTATCTTTGAAAAACCATATAAAACCATTTTAAAGTTAATTAGTATATTGTGGATACATATATATCCCTATAGATAGTAAGTGGTTACGGTGTGGAATGCACCTTTGCATCAGTATACAGTAACGTACCACTCTCCAAGGTATATTCCTGCAGATTATATGATAGCTTGCAACTGCCTGGAAGTGGTATTTGTAGAGTGCACGGTAAAGTGCCACTGCTAAGAAGGGAGATAAGCAAAGTATAAAGTACTACTGCCTGGGTGATATTTTACAATCTTTTGCCTTAGGCGTATACTTTTTGGATACTCGTCCCTTTATACTGATCAAATTATTATCACAATACCAATCTTTACGATCAATATTTTACTTTTTTACGTTTATGTAACTAAACAAACACTTTATCAACTTTATTTAGTAGCCGACTACGTCGATCATAAACAACCTAGAAAAAAAGATATAAAACGAAGTTAAATACCTGTAACAGGATATTGTAACGGTTCCAATTGTTTGTAATTTAATACTAATATTTATAAAATTAATACGGGAGTGTAAAATTATGCGGAAGCGCTTTTAAATACCTAAATATAATAAGACTATAAGTTTCGGAATAACTTTAAAGCCTACTTTAATAATGTATCATTTACTAGTTGGTGGCTTATTTACTAAAAGCTCCGTTATGTTATTCTTTAACTAGTTTTGGCGCTTTAAATACACCTGGACACTTTTTAAAGAGCGTCATATTATTTATTTAGTCCATGTAAGCTAAAACCTCCAAGTTTCGAAACCTTTCGTTAAGACCCGTCCGACCTAAACGTAGTATTTAAACCGTTTACGAAATCAAAGAGCGGCTAAGACGTAATATCCACACCATTCGCGAAACCCAAAAGCGGTTACGATATAATATTCAAACTGCTTATGAATAATAAAAACGATTATAACATGATATCCGAACCGCTTACCAAATACAACTCAAGCCATATATACCGGATTACACATATAAATACCTCCTTATATCATTTATCTCTTTTTATTACCCCGTTCACTTTTTCCCCCCTTACCATTACCCCGTTCGTTTTTCCTTTCCCGTTCAATACCATCTATTTTAGAATTAATTACTGTCGACGTTGATGCTTACTATCTGTTTAGATAGTATAAAGTTTGTAAAGCGTTGAAAGAACTAATTGAAGGAGCTTGACCAACCTGTGGTTACGCTTTATTTGCGCCTTATTTAAATTTAGTTCTTATTAGTACACGTTAAAATCCTTATTATACCGCTTTGTTATACCTTATTCGTTTTTTGTTTACGTATATATACGATTTTCATTTTGCTTATTTCAATATTATAGCCCGAATGCACCTTAATCTGGTCCACTACGTGAAACTAATATTGGTACCGCTTTGGTATTTTAGGTATACTTAAAAACCGCCTTACCAACCTCTTGAGTATACTTTACACTTTTATTACTATGCATTCACTAGTAATAGACCTGGCAAAAGTTAATCAATTTATGGATTACCTATTTATTAATATGTAGTTTTATAGTAGTATTTTAAAGTATTTCGACTTTCACCTGAAATATAATAAAATCGAAATACCAATGAAGAACTTAAAGCTTTTTGCGGAAAATGCATACGTTATTAACATAATCTTTAACTATTATAATGTCGATATTAAGGGGTGCAACTTGTTCGGTGATTTTAGAAAGAACTTTGCAAATTAGATGCCAGATAGAAAATGTATAACATATAATATAATCTCCGGAATATTACGAAAACAATTACAGAGAAAAGGTATTAATATAATGGGTAGTAACAATATCTGTATTATAAAATCCCTATTAGCAACGTCTCGACTGACGCAAATGTCGAAGTAAACCGACGATGAATGGATAAAAGTGAAGTTTATAAAGGGATATTAGCTGAAAAAGCGCGAGGATCATCACCTTAAAATAACAGATACGAAACGAAAAAAGACTTCGCAAATATAAGAAACAAAACTCTTAGTAAGACTAAAAGTACGCCGCGAAGCGGAAAAAGAGTTGGAGGAATTAACAAAAGAGGAGGAAATACCGCAGAAATCATCTACAACGCATGTAAAATACAAACCCTCCCCGAAATGCAATTTTGAACAAAGACTAAGGGAAAACCACGTTCCTAATACCGTTAATAACCAGCTTAGTCACGATAAAAGTAACCCGAATGAAAGAAAAAAAGCCTGTTAAAAGATAATATAAACGACGTAAAATACTAATACGTACCCTACGGACTAATATCCGCTAATTACTCCCGTTATCAAAAAATCTTACCGTACCTCTTTTTAATTGATAAAAGCGATTAAAAAAAACTCATCAATTTTACTAGGCTTTACGATAAGGATGTGAATTATAGTGGCGAACCTTACGATGTACAAGACAAGAAAATAAGTTTAATTTTAAATACGTATTAAAAATGAGACGTAAAACCGTTTTAATTTTACATAACTTTTCCCTGAAGAGTTGTAGGTTAGTCATTAAGTGGTATAAATATCACCTTTAATTAATAAATATATTTACAAAGTATTATAACAGACTGACGTCGTACTTTTATATAGAAATTGATTATGAACTTTACTATAGGTACTAAACTAATATTATGTGGGTATTCGTAAAAAAATAATGTAAAAGCATTAATAAAAACCCTTAAAAATTGTTTATTACCCTACTAACAAAGTATCGAAAATTCAAAGCGGTTGTAAAACTGAAATACAAAGGTAATAAACTATTTATTGAAATAATGACAAAGGTATATCGTAAAAACATAAATTTCGACAATGTATTATTCAAACTTCAAAAATTCTTAAAACCTTTTTATATAAATGTTAAAATATCGTTTAAAATCTTTTTATGTCGATATGCGAGCTTTTAGTTATTATTTGTAGCCGATAAAACTAAAGTTAAAGGCTAGATTATTAAGGAAAACCTCGTTAAAACTTTACATTACCTTTTCAACCGAAAATATTAAAGACCGAATTTCGGAAACCGAGGATAAGCCTATTACCCAAGATAACCCTATAGCTACGAACAAAATTTACTACGCCTATAATAATACTTACTAAAAGGTATACAAAGTTTTACGAGTTTTTAAAACCGTTATATTATATAGGGAAAAATCGACTATTAATTAACCAATAACTTAAAATACAAATGAATTTGGATTGAACAATATTTTCATGCTTTTTACCTACTTATAAACCAAATAATAGTTAATTTTATAATATAAGTAGGCGAATACGGAAGTATAAAATATTGATTTAACACCTTACCTTACAATTATGCCTTTAGTAAAAAAAACTTTTTATGTAATAATATTTTCCTATTAATTTAGGATAACGAAACCGCTTAACTAATTTTTACAAGTTTATAAGATATTTCCTTTGTATATAGTATAAATTTAGATTACGGAAATGGCGTATTAAACGCCTATATGGCGTCGTAGTTTACGCTTTCGAATAGGGACTGTAATCGATTTCATGGTATTATACCCAAAACCGACGCGGCAGAAATTTCAACCGCCGCAAAACGAAAATTCGACGCGTTTGCCGAGAAATTTCAGAACTTCAAACTCGACCGTACAGGAAAATATCTCAAGGTTCTATTAGGTTAAAGATAAAATATCATCACTTAAAACGGTTGTTGTAAATACGCGATTCGAACCGGTTAAGTTATACGTAATAAATTTTGAAGCGCCGTTCCCATTATGGTCAACTTATATGAACAAAGTCAAAAACGAGGTGCGGAATACGACTAATTAATTAATTCGGGTTTCGGATAATATATTCGTATTGTTTAGACGAAAACTGAGCAATCTATAGTTTCTTCCCAAAGTAAGTACGATCAAATTCGCTTACCTAACGTTACCGAAATTACGGATATTATATCGCCGATTAGGATACCTAATTACAAAGGGACTTTTACGGTTGTTTTACGTCGTAAATTATATGAATATAGGAAAGAATACGCTTAAAGATATCAAAACATTTTATTATTAATACTAATTATACTTATAAGCCACACAGAAATTTAAATAACGCTTTTCAAACTATATCAACTGTAATTACACCTTAATTACGAATATAATATACTTCGATAACTAACTCAAACTATACTTTATCGACGGAATAATACTATTCCAAGGCGCGAAATCTATGCGAAGCGTTTTTATTACAAATTACTAAGACGTTTTAATTAATTACTAGTTGAATATTTACTTAAAGCCTTCAAATTTAATTAACTACGAAGTCGACAAGGTTTTCAATTTTACTAAATAAAGTATTAAAGTTTGGATCGCCCGTGACGAATGTAAACAATTTTTTTTTACAAAAAACTATAAGGTATCAAAAAGTTTAAACGGTATTGAAAATCGTATTGAAGGGCGCACCCTATATTTTTTTAAATTTTTTTTATCAATTTTAAAAAATATGCTATATGAATAACGGTTAAAGTTATTGATTACATTCTCGGTACGAGTAAGCTATATTTTACGCCTTTTATTTTTAATACTTACTTCAAATTCCATATATATTTTTTACCTTTACCAATTATATTATTAGAAGTAAGTGTTATACAAGGTTTTATAATAAATTTGATTTTTTTACGAGTAAAAATAATATTTCAAAAGCTTTATTTATGGGGAACAAATTATATAAAACTGGTATTTCAAGTTTATAATTATAATTTCAAGTCACGACTAGAAGAATGAAAGACAGATAAAAAAGGTTCTGAAAATTATACCGGGTTAAAAAACTTTAATATATTTAATTAATTGCTAACTAGTATGAGTTCATTTCGTTTCAGCATAATATAAAAATATAAAAAGGAAAAGGTAAAACCAAACAGCTGAAAACCATATTTCGAATAACGGTACCGACGAAACTAATTTTATAATAACCGATTGAAATCCTACCTAAATCTAATATACCCTTCAGATAATACTTTTGAATCGTTATTATTACCAGAAAGAGACTCGCCTATACTAATATTACTAAAACCTCGTCGTCGAAAACTCCTTTTTAATTCGAAAAATTAGAAACCGTTTAAAACCTTTATTATAGTTTTTTTTATTACTTAAATGGAAGTAACAGACCGAAAAGTTAGTTTAAATCTTCGTTACAAATGTATTATTACTAGCTTAGACATTCCATTCAAATAATGTACCTAAACAGAAATCTTTACCTTAATGAAATTGGACGGATTTCGCTTAAAAAATTCAACTTAACGATTTTAAATATTTATAAATGAATTTTTATACGCCTCATATATAAAGTTAAGAAAAGACAAAAAATTTATACGAAAAGATTTTATAACTTAGTCACCCACCTTATAATGAATAAGCAACCTTCTAATTTTTACGTTCGTAATGTACCTTAATATATTTTTTAATTTATATGCTAAATTGAATAATATTATACAGGTTAATATATAATCCGAAAAGCGGTTCAAATAATGTATTTACGCCAATACGTCTACGGTTTTCCGGAAATACTACTTATCCGAAACAATATTACGTATGATAAAATCGTTCTCTGAGTTGATTAAGTTGATATATATTGATATAATATTTATTAAAGGTATTACTAGAAACGGTTTACAATGGCTAATTTCACCTTCGACCTATATTTTTCAATAACTTGTTTACATCGTTTTCCGCCTTCAAAAAGAAAAGGCTTTAAAAACCCGGTTTCAAAGCTGAACCTAAAACATACCTAATATAAAACCACGTAATCGACTTTAATGGCGCGACAATCCCTTTTCGGAACGGTATTATAAGTCCTATGTTAAGTGGGTAATTAAATAAAGTTCTCATATTGTTCTCAATGATACAAAACAGGCTGACGAATATAAATTCCAGTGCGTATATAGCGTTTACGTTACCTTAACAGTATAAGAAAAATAAGCTTTTAACCTTGTGGTTACCGCGTAGTATTAAATTACTCTTTTAAAAGATATATATAAAATGTGTAATGAACGTTTTACGTAACTAATACATAATTTATAACGCGAATTATAATTTCTATTATTTGAAATACGTATTATAAAGCTATTTGGTTTTACTGGCGGTTTTTTAGTTCATAATACCAATTATAACTTGCAAATAAGATTCGTTTTTGCTTTTAGTAACGTAATACCCATTCGAAACGGATTTATGTTTCGTAAAAATATTTTTTTAAGTTCTATTAAATGTAAGTGACTTATTCGAAGCGTTTCTTCCTCGAAAATCTATAATATGAGTAAACGTTTCGATTCGGGAATTATTATAACGATAACAACCCGGATAATTATTTTAAACCTTAATTTCAAACCATTTCCTCTCGTTATTTATATGAAATTTTTTACCTTTACCAATCCTTGGTTGAATTTGGTATTACGAAGGAAAAACGTCTTATAATCGATATTATAGCCTTTTTCAAATCGTATAAACGCCGCGAAATCAAGAAAACAATATATATTGATAAAATGTTCAACCTCAAAAATGCAATAACCAAAAGCAACTTAAATAGAGTGTTGAAAACGTTTATATTAACGAACCCACTTTTTGTTGGTGTTGTTAAAAAGGGTTTACTACCTTACCAGGGTTGGAATTTAACGTTTCGCTTTTGCCCTTTTTCTTTACATGATTGTATTACTTTGAACATTTTAAAGCGGTCCGAAATCAATCATTAACGCTACTCTCCGCATTTTACCGCGGTATATCTCTTTTATTTGCACCGCTCCTACGGAATTTTCTCTATGTTGATCTGATATTCATACTGCTTCTAATATGTTGTCAATTCTTTCGTTATATATTTTAATCATATTCGATTAACTGTTACTCTTTTCCTTTTACATTCATTACTTATATTACAATTTTCAAATCGTAATAAAATTATTGTATAACGTACTGTATTATGGTTAGATACGCCGGTTTGGCCGATGGGGTAGATATTTACTATTGAAAAGAAAGGGAGAAGGCGACGTCGTCGCATCGTTAGTATCCTTCCTGCCGCCCTCTCACTTTATGTTGGTATTACTTCTATCACCGTTATCGATGCTGTTATCGGCGTCGCTAAAATTGTGGCCCCACGCCTTATGTTGTATATCTTTAGGTCAAGGCATGGGGAGTCTTTACCCTATTTATGGTGACGCGCGATGAAGTCGTTGAATTCGCTTACATAGTATATACGTAGACTCCGGTTCCAGACGGTGATAACAGCTACCAATTTCTTAGTCCACCGGTTAGTACCTATTACTAATCAACATCGACGTATTTTAGTTATATATGATAGAAGTTGCTTTCGAAATCGCCCTAGTTTATATGTTTATAGGAGTAAAGAAAGTGAGTTCGCCGTTAAAAATATAATTTTAAAGTAAACTTACTATAACGCTGGCGGGCGCGTAATATGGCCTCAATCTACGGGCCTAAAACTACCGGAACTGGAGCGTATCCGTTATTATTCCACTTGTAATGGTGGCAACGAGCCGAACAATCCCCGCTTTAGTTGTAATAGCTGATAGATTTACCTGCGGTCGCGGACGCAATATACGGCACACAAGGTGTATTTATTAACTTCCCGGGTTTACAAACTCGGGTACGTCGTTTTATCGCCTTCTATGTTAAAAATTCCTCGTAACGCACCCTGACAATACGTAGCTTAAGGCGGCGAAAAAGGTTCGCCTCGATCACCTCGTTTATAAGACTATTAGAATAACGGATATGTTCTGGGAGAATTAACGATACGTATCGCGTTATAATTACACTGAGTTATATTTGCGGCAACAAACAGGGGGAGGGTGGGTCCATGCAAATAATGGGGTTTTCACCCGCATAGAAAGTGTAAGATCTATAACCTTAAAAGCTGCCTTCTCCTCCCCCTGTGGTTTAGGGGGAGGGGGTAGAGGATGGGGCAACGGTAGTAGCGGGCGAGATGATGAAGGAGATTGAGATAAATGCGGTGATGCCCGAAGAGGTAAGTTTAGTACTAGTGGTAGTGGTAACGGTAACGCGGCTGGCAGTGGTGGCGGTCTCAGGCGCTTACTTTTACGCGTTAGACGGCGCCTAAAGACTTGATTTTGACGCGATAGTAATTTACAGGCGAGGTTGATATGTATAAATTGATTAAGTAACCTATATATCAAAACGATTGAAAATAGGTAATTAAGATAATGTATTAAATATATATATATTGATTAACCAGTTAAGACGTATATTGAGTATATTTACGCGTCAGTAACGGGAAAAAAAAGGTTTTTCCGAGGCAGATAACGATTCATTTTCATACTAAACTCAAAACACATAATGATGTAAACACTCTTACATAATTACATCTTTATAACACCTACGTAATTATATCCTTATATGGAATAACAACAAATGTTATTAACAACCATATCACCACCGATTAACTAAACCAACCAGGACTTTACTATAATTACTATTACAGCTAAAATCTTTTACTTTAAACCTTACAATTTTACTGTAACGACACTATTATTACGAAGTGACGAATATAAATTAAGCTATATTCTGACTATCATGACTCAATTACGAATACGAATTATATAACAACCAAACTTTTATTACTAAATTACGGATACGAATTGCGTTTCAAACTCCACTATTATTACTTAGTAATGGATATGAGTCCTAATAAAAAATAATGTTATCTACGTCAATAAATATATATTCTTATAGTTGGTAAGTGGTTACAATACGGAATACACCTTTGTAATAGTATATGGTAACGTACTACTTTACAAGATGCATTCCTGCAGAATGTATAATAGTATGTCACTTCATAAAAGTGGTATTTGTAAAGTGCACGGTAATGTTGCACTCCTCAGAAGGGAGATTGGTAGAGTTTATAATAGAGTATCACTGACTGAGTGATAGGTTTATAACCTCTAACCTAAGTCGTGCACTCTATGGATGCTTCTCCATTATAATTCATCTACATACTACTACAATACCAATCTTTACGGTTACTCTTATACTCTTTTACGTTCACAAGAATAAGTTGCGAGCTTACTGACACATATACTGAATCATTGGACCGATTCATTCATAAAAATCTTTTAAAAAACTTCGTTTTTTACGCCCATGATGCTTCTCTACTTCTCATGTTATTGCAACAACTTTTCAAAATACTAAAGATTTTTCATTTATTAAAATCCTCAGATGAATAATATTCAATATTTCTTTGAATCCCTAACAAATATTAAACCAAAATCCTATATTCAAACAGTTTGCATTCGAAGTAAATTAAACGTAGCCGTTTACTCGACATTTTGAAAACTTCATTTCAATTTTGGAGATGAAAATCAATGATAAGGAGTACAAATACTAATGCTAGCCTTGAACAAAATATAAAATCTTTATTCATTATAACTAACTAATTATTAAGTAGAATAAAAACAGTATTATTGTTTTCTATAAAGGTCGTTTTTAGTAAAAACTCGTTAGAGTTTTCATCTCAATTTACGGCTTTCCTTTAATAAAAACGAAAATAATGGTAATGTTGCAATAGCAGTGAAATACCGCACATTAAAGTCAACTATACTCACAGTTAGTTGATTGTACTGGCTGAAAATTGACTGCAGTTTGTGGGATGCACTGCAAGTTCAGTGTAGTAGGTGCCAACTTCAAAGTGGGACACAAGCCAAAACATTTAGTCATTCAAATTAGCGTACAGATCGGTTAGCGGTCTGACAAACTTAAAACTTACAACATTTCAACCAATTTCAATGCAGAACCAGTTACTTTGCCTACAGTGATTCGAATTGACTACGTTGCTACGATAAAGGCCTACAAATAGCTAAAGTATTTATTAAGGGTGAAAACAAATTCTATTTCAATAAATAACCGTAAATTTAACTTCTGTTATAAATCACATCATAATTTTATAATTCTGTCAACTTAATCTAATAATTAATTCAACTTGATTACTCTACAAGAGGTGTTATAGGAATGAAATAGGCAATCAAAAGCCGTATTTTATGCGGACATTTCCGTTTCGAATTATTCACTTTTAACATCCGATTCTCCACTATTAACTTTAAAATATCCATATTTACCGTCAAAATATCCGCCTTTCAAGCAAATCCACCAAAAAAAAAATCAAAAGTTGTACTAAAAGCGGGTAATACCGCCTTATAAAACACACTTTCTGTTGGTAGGTCTTAGACGTTGCAACGTTGTCGATTAGATTGGTCGAAGTAACAGTAGTATTGCGTGGTCTGATGTTGGATGTATTTTTCTAGGTTTGGCAGACCGCTAGCCGGTCTACACTGTAATTTGTATGGCCAATTCTTTGGCTCGTGCCTTAGAGTGAAGTGCAGCGTTCTGTACTCTACTTACACTCAATACGGTAAGTTTCTACAAAGCAATACACCTAATTTTCAGTATAGCTAACTTTACTTCAAGTAAATCTGGCTTACTGCACTGCATGTAATACTATTTCAACACTGGCGGCTTCTTAATTTGTACGTATACGTCAGTGTAACTAACTAGTCTTTTCCGTTTGCTACTGAATTGCTTCTTCGTTACCTAGCTAGACCCCTGTCAATTCCAGTTGATTCCCATACTGAATTGCACCTAATTGTATGTAAATTAAGCTTATTTGATTTTAATTGCTCCGCCGCTCCGAGGTCGGAATTTGTCAACTCCTACAAAAAGTTCTTTCGCTACAAACCTTTGCAGGCCTTTACTTTAGCTATGCCACTCCAATAGATTACCATTATCAATCCCTTGGCAATTTTCCAGTTTGCCGGCATATCCCTGCCCGCCGTCATTTGATCTGGGACGTTTAGGTAGTCTGTTAATGTAGCCCTCGATTTGTATGATTAGCTTATTATTGTTTACAAGCCTTTTCAAAGCTGTTCAGCGATGCTTTTATCATAACGTTAGCAGGGTTGTCTTTGCCATCGATTTATCCGATTTTTTTAATCTCCCTCCCTTGTATACTTCACGGAGTGCTATTACGTCGATCATCTAGCGTTTTTCATTAGTAGTCCCGAGCTTCGAAACGCATTTAAAGAGACTTTTCGAGTCGATACATATTACCACTGGAATAAGAGGAATATTTAGCTGCCTGGTGATAATGTTGAGGGTTTCCCATACTGCTATACCTACGTCGAAGCTCGCCATTATGCTGTAGACCTCTGAAGCCAGCAAGTTTCGTGTAATCCTTTTACATTTGACGGAGGTCTAATGGATTAAGTTTCTGATAATACCAAATTAGTTTTCCTGCCTATTTTCATTGATGAAGATTATCAGGAAGCCGATTTGTAAAAATAGGTCGGTGTTATTTGTAAAAGATCTATCCGTGAAGATTATTCACTTAGCATTTGAAAGATCGATTGGGATTATATTAATACTGCGGTCCAAATCTCGCATTCTCTATTCAAGCCTTTTGTTTGACCGGCAAAAGTCCTTAACCGTTGGTGTTTGTGCTTGTACTGTAATAAATAGGTCGTAAGAGGCTTTCAGTTAGTATAAGGTAGCAATATTGCTACCTCTAGCACGTTGTTCCAGGTACTGTTAAGCCCTGACCTCGTTAGCTTTATTAATTATAGCTAAACCAGCGCCCTGGCCCTTTTGGCAAAAGCTAAGGCCGGCGTTAAAACAAAGTATACAGATTGACGATCTATTGAAGTCCAATTAGATATTTTCCGTTAACGTCGTTATCGGCTTGCAATTTTAAAACTTAGAATCTTTAATCTCTTGTTGTTCCAATACTATAAAGCTAGCCGTTTCAACGAAAAGGGTATCATTAGTTTGTATGCCTACTATACCGAAGTTCTTCTCGTACGTTATCAGTGAATATAGTTTATATGTTAAAGCTTTCATCGTTAGTCGTAGTTTAAAATGCGATTAGTAAGTTAGGAACCAGTAAACGCCTGTTTTAGCTAATCCGTATAGTGACTTGATACAATGTATTACCGTACCTAAAGGGTAAATGGTACAGAGTTCTTATGGTAGTTTTAGCAGTACAATCCGCTATAGATTCGTTGTTGATTACGTATAGGCTTGTGTTATATTACAGCTACTAAGGGTGAACTTACCTTTAATTTTGGCTAATAAACTTGTTACTAAAGTGACTACCAAACGTTTGCTTATCTTTTAAATCATTAAATATTATATAAGGATCCAGCTTTTACTTTTATTACCGTATCTTTATGCGATTAAACGTGATTTTGCGTACGGAAACCCCGTGGTTTTGTCTTTAACCTCGTAAATAATCTTGAACTTGAAGATTGTAATGTTTAGGTCTTAATGGTTAAATTCGGTCTTCGGTACGAATTGTACAACCCCTCGATTCATTAGGCTGTTAATCTTGACTTTGTCGTTTTCCTTAAAAGCCCTCTTGAAGGTCTTGGTAATTCCTTGTACCCGGAGTTTTATTGTCAAGTCTTCGTTATCCTTTTCTTTCCTGCTTACCCATGTAGTATTATATATGAGGGCTGGTACGTATTCCTCTTTTTTAACGTTGTTTTTCTTTTTCGGAGGTTGTCTCCGCCGATGAAGTTCCATCAGCTTGTCGATGACGGGTAAAGGAAGTTCGTATTAACTCGGTCGCTTGGCTTAAGGGTCTTCATCTTTAATAACCCTGATATAAGGCTTGACCTAAGTGATTCGAAAGGATAAAGGACTGTTAGCAGTTTTAATAATTACTTTAAAGTTTGTAATACTTAATATTTTGTATGGGTCCTTCTTTTTTCCCTGCTCCTATTATACGAGGACTTTACTCTATAAAGATAAAGTAAACACGTTGATTGTTAAAGAGCCTTTTTTGATATTAAGGGCGTTATTAATTTGGCGGCATACCGGTTTTCTTCGTAATTCCATTAAAGCTTTTCTACAAGCCGTAACACGTTTTTAAGTACCTACCGAGGGCAGAGATTCACTCGTTAGGCGTGGGTACGCTTTAAAGATTAGGGGTGATGGTACTAAGCCGTTAGGGCCCAAAGTGTCGTTAAAGCCTTTAATTGCCATTAATAGACGTGCCTCCGGATTCGTAAAGCTTTCAATTTCCAATGTAATGATATTATACGCTCGGCGAATAGAGTATATGCCTTTTTAACTTTTCCAATACTCCAATCGGCTTCTATAGATACCTATTTACATTGGATACCCATTATTTCAACGTCTTTTTGAAATTCCACCGCGGCAAAGTTTATATCTGTATCGTAGACGACGACGTTAGGTAGGTCCAGATACATCTTAATCTATAAAATCCTTAACGTTTTTTATATATTCTTGCCGATAGGGATTTGAGAAACTTAGTTTCGTAAAAAGAAGTTTCAGAATTAACAATGTAAAAAACAAGCTTATTGTTTCAATAAAACACATTAATAAAGATGTTTTAGTTGAAATAATTATCGTTCTTTAGTATAAACTTCAATCTTGGGGGGTCTTAGGTATATATTTAGTAGTAATATCAAAGCCTTTCGATGACTTTTAGGGCAAAGTATTCCACAAAGTTATACCATACGGACTTTAGGACTTTGTATAACCTATTAACAGCTAGATAATTAAACCTCAGGTATATTTAACGTATCTTTGGCTTTATTAGGTGTAATATCATTACTTCCGGATTTTGAAGGTAAAAACCTAGGTACCACTACTTAAAGGCGAATAGAAACCTTTAGCTGTTTTTAATCATTTCATCTACGTTAACGTCGATATTGACACCGAAAGTCTTTATGTCCTCCAAGTAAAGAAGGAAAAAGGTAAGGAACTTAAGTATATAGAATTTAATTGCCCTTTTAACAGTTTAAATAACCGTTGTCCCTAATAACAATAGTTATTTACCCGGATTAACGCTAACTTTGACCTTACTAGCATCGTGACGAGTAACTTTAGTGGTTGTAATGCTTTCCTTTTACAATGCTGCATACTACGAATAACCTCCTATTAAGTACCTTACTGACTTTGTGTCTAGTATAATGCCTTAAAATGTATGCTCCACGTAACAATCACAGATGTTAAATGTATATACGGGGTTAAGGGCTTAGTGGGGATAAAGGTAGGGGTCTTTAACACCTAAACGGTATAAAAAGGCGTAGTCGCCTAGTTATTAGGCCGTATTAGGAGTAATATTTTTTTCGTATTAATTAATTTACTTAGTGACGTTTACATTGTTAATTGATTCGTCGCCTTCAAAGTTTGAGATTTAATTCAAGTAGTTCTGTTTAAAAGCAATAGGATATTAAGCGTGGTATATTGTTTTTTCATTCTTTTTATCAATGCGGAAGTACCGAGTTAACTAATAGCCGAACTTACCATAAATTTAACAATTTTGCCACTATTACAACGACAATACTAACGGTTAACAATTCAGCCTAAAGCATAATCTTATTGAAGTCAATGTGGGTATTACCTTTAATCTAAGGCCGTGGCTGATGGGCCTAGTATTAAACGTTATAGGTGCCCGTACTTACGGTTGACGTAGTTAACTACTTTAAGGTTTTCTTTTTTATATGAACAAAAGTTACCGGCTTGGGAGTATATACCAAATGAGTTTGGTGTACGTGTTATTACGGTGGTAAGCAAAGAATATAACCAGCTAAAAAAATCCTTTTTAGGTGGTATTTAGGCGTTATAAGGTGTATTCGAACTTGTTGATGCCCGTGACTGCTACCCGTACCTGCTCGAAATGTATGGATTTGCTGATGTGAGCTTTCTACATTGCTTTTTAGTATAATATCAACTTGGTAATTATTTGGTTGAATATATCCATTGGCGTTTCCTTTTCTTTTTTTTTCTTTACTATTATTTTAATCCACCACGTGTTAGCTCAATTTTTATAGTATTACGCACAGTGAACGTCATGCTCGAAGTAGCCCTTTATACTATCGTAGATTTCGCGAAACGTAGTGGCACCAAGGAAAAAGGTCAGGTAATAGTCCTTGGCATACCCTGTGAGGATTCCGGGAAATAGTGAGTGAAAACCAAAAGGAGGGACCTCTATCCACTTGCAGATATTTAGGAAGGGTATTATCTTAGTGTTGAAAAGGTTGTAGGACTTCCCATAATACTTTTTTATGTTATCTTAAATCTTAGTAAAATTCGTAAGGAGTTTATAGTTAATATTAACTATCTTAACAGGCCTTGGAGAAAAGTCGCGATAATTATCCCGGCCTTGAATTGTATTTCTTAGTGGTTTAAGCCTTAACGCTTTCGAAATACGGTGTTAAGGGTAATTGATAGTCGACTAGACTAATGGGTAAAGATTTGTTATAGAACCTATAATAGGCCCGCGCACGTAAGCGAATCTAAAAGGGGAAGGTTCCTATGAGACTTGGCGATTAAATTGCTTAGTGGTAACGGATACTTAAAGGTTTTGGGAGGCTTAAAGATCTTTCTTAATCATTTAGTGTAAAGCGCTAATATTAATATCTTTGGCTGCATTAGCGGCAATTGCTTGACGTCCCCTGCCGCCATTAAGGAATTATTCCGCGTTTTCATGTAAAGGTACTAAATTACCGAGTAGGTTAATAGGTTCCTTATTGCTAGCATGTAAATAGGCTTTACTTAGCTAAGGGTAAGTTAAAGGTCCCTTAGATCGCGTATAAGGGTGGTAAAGTTTTTTAATATCCTTTTTTTTAGGCCGTGGATTATAAAGGTATTTGTTAAGCTGTGCTGAATTAAAAAGTGCTTGGGCTAACGTTGTAACGCCTTATACTTGAATGAAAATCCCTCTTTTTTCCAATTCAGACCTAAGTTTTAACTTAGCCACTTTTTAAATTGTTTTCTATATGTTAATTGTCTAGTTATCAAATAACTTACGATATTTGCTGAAAGTGCGATCAGAGTCATGTCTGGTATTATGTTTAATGATAAAGCATCCGACGAAGTTAGTAATGTATTTTTCGGTCAATTCTTCGTTAATATCTAGCCCCTAAAGGTCTTCGTCGTAAAACTTGATAAAACCAGTTCAAAATGCTTTAATTTCTTCTTTTCTAACAGAGTTGTTAATAATTTCAAGGTGGAAGCTAACGGTAGATGTCTTGATAGGCGTGTAAGGCGAAGAACTTGGTAATCTTAGGCGTGGAGTCTCGGTTATTTGTCGTAAGATCGCATAGGAGTTTGGCGATTTGGCGAGGGGGCGCGTAACGTGGCTTTCTTAGCACGGCTTGGTATTTTCACTTAAAGTAATGAACTTAACGATCGGCGTAATGTAGGGAGTGAAAAGAATGAATTAGGATAAAGGTTTGGTGTAAAGGGTTAGGTCGAAGGTTGTTAGTAGTGGTAGAGTTCGAAGGATATTTATTGTAGTTGTTTAACGTAAGGATTTAGTCATTTTTTAAGTAGTAGTATCCGTAATAGTATTAACTTAGCCGTTTGCCAACTTGTCGAACTTTGAGACTTTTAACAGTCAATCTCAACGTTTTTCTTCTAGAAGTATTAATTAAGATTTTTTAGTGTTTTCCAGTAGCGATACAATCGCTTAATTCTAGATTGCCTTTAAGGACTAACACAACCCAAAAAGTCTTTTTTATTTTCCTGTCGTTGAAGATTGACGCAGTACTCATAAAGGCCCTTCACAAAAATCTTTCCACTACCTTAGCAGCTGTAGCTACAAAGTGTAACAACCAGAAAGTAGCTTCTTCTTTTACTTATTTTATCTATGCTTAACTTAATAGGTAGGCAAGTACTGATCAGTATTAGTAGGCTTTAGACGTTACAACGCGATCGATTCGATTATTCGAAATAACAGTAGTATTTCGTGGTCAGAAGGTAGATGTATTGTTACAGGTTTGGCTGACCGCTAGCCGGTCTGCACTGGAACTTGTATAGCCAATTGCTTGGCCCATGCCCTAAAGTGAAGTGCAGCGTACTGCACTCGACTTATATCCAATGCGGTAAGTTTCCACAGAGCAATACACTCAACTTGCAGTACAGCCAACTTTACTTACAGTAAAGTTGGCCTACTACACTACATGTAATACTATTCCAACACTTTCAACATTAAGCCATCGAAACTTAACGTAAAAGTTTATGAACTTCATTCCTTTTTTCATATCATTACATTATTTCAAAATCGATGAGCTTCAATTTGGAAATATTGGAAAAGTAATCTAGATTTATCTTGTTATATTTTCCACGACATGAAATGCTTGTTGCAAATCGAAATACAAAGTGATAATTGTCACAAACTACGAATAACGGGCATTATAATTCAACTTATAAGACAAATAATAATATTAATATTAGGTAAATTGAATAAAACTAATATTTTCTTAACTTTCAACAAATATTTTAATGAACCTCAATTTGTTATGTATCTAATTATCTGTTAAAAATTTCGTAACTTGGTTATGAAAGTTAGAAGTTCATTTTAGTTCATTGTTTAATTGAGAAAACAATGGTTAATATTTGTAGGAATTGATATGATGAAATATTGTCGATTCGATTGGTCAAAGTAACAGTAGTATTACTTAGTCAAGTGGTAGATGTATTGTTTTAGGTTTGGCAGACCGCTAGTCTGTCTGCACAGTAATTTGTATAGCTAATTGCTTGGCTTGTGCCCTAATGTGAATTAAGCGCATACTGTACTTAACTTACAGCTAGTTTAGTAGGCTCACATAACAATACACTCAACTTTCAATTATTATAGCCAAATTTATTGCAATTAAAGTTGACCTATAGAATTATAATTACTATTATTCCAACATTGGCAGATTATTTTTTTTGTGCGAGTACGCTTGTGTGGTAGAACGATATTTTACAGCAACCGCTCAATTACGTCCTTATTAACTGGATAGGGTCCTGCTAATTCCAGCTGACTTTTACACAAAACTAAACCCATTTTCACTTAAATTAAATCTATTTTCTTCGCATTATCCCGCGGCTCGAAAATCCGAGTTTATTGATCTTCGCAAAACAAATTTCCATTATAGGCTTTTTTAACTTCCAATTTAACCGTGTCAATTAAAAAGATCGGTATTTTTAGTTTTCTGGTAGTTTTCTAGCGTGCTAGCGCCTTCTTTTTAGCCGGCACATAACCTAACTTTGTTTGGTGGCCTATTAACGTATCCCTTGATGCGTATAGTCAGCCTATTAATGTCCATAAACCTTTTAAGGGCTTTATTTTATGATGCATTTGTTATAGCGTTAGTAGGATTGTTTTAACTATTCATTCATGGGAACTTCTCGATTTTCCTGCCATCATAGGCTTCACAAAGTATTATAACGTCGATTATTAAGCGTTTTTTACTATTGGTTCCTGTGTTTTAAAAGTCATTAAAATAATCTATTCGAGTCGGTATAGATTACTATCTAGATAGGGGGGTTCTTTAATTGCCTAGTAATGAAGTTAATGGTTTTTCATAATGTTATGCCTATATTAAAGCTGATATTATACCATAAACCTTTTAAACTAATACGATTCATGTAATACTTTTACATTTAACAAATATTCAATGGATCAGGATACCGTTAATACTAAATTGATCTTTCCATTTATCTTTATTAAAGAGGCTTATTTGGAAGCTAATCTATAAAGACAAGTCGGTAATGTTTACAAAACCTAATTGTAAATATTATTAACTTAGCTTTCGATAGATCGATCGTTGTAAAGAGAACGAGGCCGGAGCTGTCGCTTAAGGTGGTCGGATTATGTCTAGAAACCTTGATGAAGAGGTAAAGAAGAGGTCCCTGCTAAAGAGCTACTATAGAGCTAAGATAGTGCAATCCCGGTTACGTGACGTGTGGAAGCATGTTTCTATACAGCTTCCTCACTGCTTTAAATCATTGCAAAGGCGTTTAGAACTGCTAGGGTTGGATCCCTGGTAATACAAGCTAGGTACCAGCCTTTAACATTACTTTTCAAGACACCCTCCCTCCCTCCCCCTTTTTTTCTTAGTGTATTTGTTGTGCGCGGTGTGGAAAGTACGAAGGAAGGTAAGCGCATCGTCCCAAACGTCGTGGTGTTATGTAGAAAATATTAATCTAGAACGTCATGTAAAAGGTGCTCCAGCGCCCCTCTTATAAATAGACCTTAGACTTCAGTTTCAAAAAACAAAAGTTTTCCTTTAGCCTTTAACCTATAGCTTTTGATCTTTAGTATAGTATTATGTATTATAGCCCTTTTCGATATTAGCATTACAGTATCGGTTCAATATAACAAAAAAAACTTTATATCTGCCTTGTGGTCCTATGTAATGAATCTCTAACTTGCCGTTAAGGACGATAAGGCTAATAAAAATAATGGTTCGCTTATTCGAAATATATTTTGTTTTTAGTAACTAATAGAAATTTACTGTTCTACGAGCTAGTAACATATATTTCAACAGGATCTATAAACAAACATACTTCAAGTATATATACAAAATGGCGTATGTCCCGAGGAAATTATGTTAGGAGACCGAGGGTAAGTAATTTAGATAGCTGCGAGAAAGTTGCTGACAAGCGGTTAAATATTAATTTTTAATGTCGTCTTAATTTCGTTTGGGTTCTAAGTCACAGCTTCGGCCATTCCTGTACGCCTTTAGATTTGAATCCTAATATAAACGAAGCTGTCGAAGATTTATTTGAGGCGTATTTGGCGTTTAGTTTTCAGGACCGAAGTATGTCCAGTTTTCTATAAGCCGCTCTATAAATATTAACGAGCGGTTAAAACGCGTATCAATCTACGTAATTACTACGAAAATGGTTATAAATGTACGTTGTATTACGTAGCGGAAAGTAGACACCTGGAGCGGGGCAGGTTTTATCCCCGTTATCCCTATGCGCTCCAGGAGCCTACAGATTATATAATTAATAAAGAAGGATCGTAATGCTTAAATAAGATTTTCGTAATGAGGTAAAAACGTAAAGAACATAGCTAACGAGTGGTTAGGGAACGCTATTGAAAGCGATACAAAAAATTATTAAGGTTTCAGAGCGTATTAATGCGAATTTAGGTCGTATGGACGCTAAGTTAAGTAAAAAGGTCGAAATCGGTAGGAAGCTCCTAGGTAAGGTTTTAAACCAAGAGTTTAAAGATATATTCGAATGGGCTTCGTTGTTATTCGCTTTTCCGCTTTTATCAATATTTATACATTTATTTATTACCCGTTTATTAAATGCGTATACGCCGTTTTATTTCGTAAAGTAAAGTAAAAATGTCAAATCCACTTGCGGGTTAGGCGTAAAGGCCCGTCGTTGTATTTCGGTTCTGTCTAGCCGTCGTCGCCGATGATATTTACGGTTTACGATTGAAATTTTTGAGTTTTATGGTTTGAAAGCAGATTTGAAACAGCTCGTACGAGTTAATTTACGTGAAATCAGGGATATTTCCCATCCTAAACGTCGAGTTTACTAACATAGGAGTCGATTACACGCGTTATACGGTACTTGTTGTAAAGTTAACTTAAGATTTTTAAAAATTCGTCTGGCTTATTTTTTTAAAGAAAGCTAAACATCTTCGCCAACCCAGAAACTTTTTAAGGAGGAGCGCCTTTTATTAGCAGCTTCCCTTATACGCTGTTACGTACCCGTTATTATAGTTTGTACGAATTTCGTAACTTCGCGGATATTTGTAATGATCACACTAAATACTCGTGAGTATATAGAAAGTGTCAGAGGGTTTATGTTATCAAGAAGGTAGCAAAGATGCTAAGTGAACAATATCGCAACCGTGCAAGTAATGATCAAAAGCCGTGAAGCTATTCAGATATATGGACTGAATACTAAGATTGACAACTGAAGAACTATCTAATGAAGATAACTAACGTGTTGATGACCATGTACTTATATCTAGTTCCTTCAGTTGACGTGGTAGCGGGGGATATGTTGGATATGTACGCGATCCAACATATCCAGACTGGATTATTTGGATATGTAGCATATCCAACATATTCAGTCTCCGGTTCTCGGTGTGCCGAGTGGATCCCTAACAACCCTTACCCTGGGGGGTCTGTGGGACTAGATGCTGGCCGTCAGGCTGTGTCGAATGGATTTCCTTCATTAGTGCTATGGGCTGCTGCTGGTGTGACTTGCAGCTGTTGAGTCATAGGAATATGTTAAATAAAGTTTTTGGTCTTCGCGTGTAATATTGTAACCAAAACGAAAAAGCTTTATACCGATTATATAGAATCAATGCAGTCACCGTAGGTTATAAAAAAGGGTTAATATTAATAGTAGTCATATCCTTATTATTTAACGCTAATTAATAGACAGGTAACAAGCAACTTTAGTCGAATTAAGTGTAAATTAGGAATAAACGGAAATATGTTAAGACTCTTTAATTTACGCGTTTGATTACGTTATTGGTCTCTGGGTAAAAGGCATTATTTATATGTTACTTCACTTTAATTAGATCGTAAAGTCGTTCTTCAAACGTACCGGTCAAAATTAAACTATGATCGTTCATAAGCATACGAGGAAACCTATAAAATCGCCAATGATAGTTTAAAAATCACTTTACTTAAGCTTCGGTATCTAAAGTAATTATAGCCTCGAGGGTATTAGCTTTACTTAAACGGTCCGTAATAATTATAAGGTAACGTTGGTTACCAATATGTTCCTAAGGTAGGTTAATAATAAAGTCGATAAAAAGCTCGTTTTAAAACCGTTCGGAAACCGGAAGGCGTTTGAAAAATCCTTTTCGTCGGTATTTTCAATGATTAATACGCCTACCAATGTCTTAGTTACGGTAAAAAACGGCGCACCGTACGATATAAGCCGGTCTAAAAGTACGTTTTAAAAAGAATAGCAATAAAAATGTTGCGGCCGGGGTGGCGGGTAAGGAGTGAATTATGGGTAGCTTAAATTAATGCGGTAGTAGGCAGCTTATAATCAGGTACCAAGATACGGTCGCGAAACTGTAAAACTCCTTCTTCGTTTACCGAGTATTCCGAAATCGAAATCTTTAATGTCCGATCATCATCGGTACAGATATCCGTTAGGAAATATCGGTCGCTTATATGTACCGCGCGTATCAGTCAGGGGTAGATAGAATTACGTATAATAGCGACGTTCTAACAAATTTAAAGACTAAAGTTGATAAAGGGTTTACGGCCCTTCAAAATAAATTCGCTGGCGACGGTTAACCAAGAGATACATGTATGTGGAAGCGGCTCGGAAGCGGATTATTCGGGGTGTAATAATTGGAGTTTTCGACTTAAATGATATGAATCGAAATGGATTTTATGAAAATCTTGGTTTCGTCGTAACAACATATTAGGTGGCGTAAAATTTGCCGCTGTATTATGAACCAACCGAAAACGGAAAGACGAAAGGCGTTTAAATCAACGAACGAATCATTTAAAAAACCACCGTAAAGTTACGAAATATTCCATGTTCTTATAACTTGTTAAAATCGTCAACGGGCGTGCCGTGCCCCGGAGCGTTGCGTTTTATGCTTTTAAATAGCGTCTAATTTCTAGTAGTTTTTCGTTATTGATTTCATAGTTATATTCTGCGAGAAATAAGCGATGATAATAATACATTACTGGGTGTAAGTTATCATAGTCGTCGCGTTAAAAAAGATAGCTTTTTAGGGCCTAATTAAAAAAGTTTGATTTTAAAAAGGTTTCGCGGTCAGGGTTTTATTAAGCGATTATAGGTTCGGGGAAAAAAAGCTTACTTTAAGCTGTTAGAAAACAGCCTTTTCCTCAGTCCTTTAATGAAAAGAGGTACCCTTACGGGTTAGCCGAAATAGTAGTTGAATAATCGTCGAGTTGTCGCGAATAAAATTCCCGTAAAAGTTCGCAAATTGAAAAAATCCTTGTACTTTTAAAAATGATGTAAAAGTCGTCTATTTCCGCATAGCACGCATCTTTTTCAGGTCTATACATACGCCGAAGCCAGCCTTGAAAACGAATTCCAGATAATCAGGTTTTTATACGTTGAATTCGTGTTGGGAAATGTTAAGGTTAAGTCCTACAGCTTTTAAAACTCTAAGAATTTATTCAATTTTAGCTATATAATTATCAAAGGTATCGTTGAAGTAAACGAAGATATTGTCTAGGCAAGCGGAGTAGAAAATGACGAGGAAAAGGCGTAGAAAATTGTTAATATGACGTTAAAAGGTGGCGCGAGCGCTATAAAGATTGAAAAAAGAGACAGGTTATTCGAAGGGTTCGAAACTTATACGAAATATAATCTTTTATTCGTCTCCCACTTCAATACAGAGTTTATAAAAAGAGGTTTTAATGGTTAACTTAACAACCCATTTAACTTTTAAGATATTTGAGAACATATTTTTAATAAAAGAACAAAGTTAACGATTCTTTTTCGTAATAGTATTAAGCCAGCGATAATCGACATGAAAAGGTAACCTATCTCTAGGGTTTTGGATACAAAACATGAGGGCACCCGTTAAGGAACTATTTGTTCGAATATAGTCCTAGTTTAATAACTCAGTTAAAGTATAATATGATATAAGAAGCTCTTTACGCGATATACTGTATAAAGTGCCCTACGGAATTTCCAAGGGTTAGCCCTGATTATTGGTATAAAGGACGATTTCGTAATTTTCTTCGAAATGGTAAGGTAGTAGATTATCGCTAAGGGCTTTATCGAATAAAGGGGCGAATTCCTTAAGGTCGCCGAAAGGTTTATCGTAATTAAAAATTAATAGTTTCGGTGGAAGTGTTTTAGTAATATCTTCGAGGGAAATGGCGGCGAATCGTATAATAACAACTCAATCTTTACGGGCTTTTCGTAAAATAGCGTGAAATGTAACGGCGCCAACCACTACGGTGTTTTTTAAACGGGTGCGAATCCTCGCTTTTGAACGCTATAGTTAACGGTTCGTTTTAAAAATATCATATGTATTGGTAGGGCTTTAGACGTTGCAATTTTGTGGATTCGATTAGTTGAAGTAACAGTAGTATTGCGTGGTCTGATGGTGGATGAATTGTTCTAGGTTTGGCAGACCACCAGCCGGTCTGCACTTTAATTTGTTTGGTCAGTTACTTGGCCCGTGCCCTAGAGTGAAGTGCAGAGTACTGCACTTAACTTACACCCAATACGGTAAGTCTCCACAAAGAAATACACTGAACTTGAAGTACAGTCAATTTTACGGTAAGTTGACCTACTGTACTGCATAAAGTACTATTCCAATAATATGCTTCAAAACGTTGTAAGTAACTTGCTAATGTTTTATCCAAGTTTTACCTAAAATAACCTTATATTGTAAAGAGGGAACGATATAAGTTTATATCAGGTGACGGTACCTATTGAGGTCTCTATTTAAAAAAGTAATAAAGCAAATTAATCGTGGAGAAAAACCGGGCGCGTGGTGTGTAACCTTGTTAAGTCATCGTAATGGGATAAAAAAGCGCGGTAACTTTAAGCGATCGGTAAGTTCTTTACTCACGGCGTTATTATATTTTCAACTTATTTCTACTAAATCGTGGAAAAAACGAATGGAATTACAAAGTAAATTTATTAGAAATAGGGAGCTGTTTAAAATTTGGAACGAAGTTACCTAGTCGAATTAAAGTGTTGCTAACTTTTGTATGCGATTATGTATAAAATTTAAGCTTTTCCCCCTTTAAGTTCGATAATATTTTCAGCTAAATAAACCGGATTTCCATAACGGCTTTATTTTTAGAGCCGTTGAGACGCTACGCCGGATCTTACGAGTTGGTACGGATACGGTAGCTATCCGCGCCGTAACGTAAGTATAACCCGAGGCTTTTATAGCGGGAAAGTTCCGAGTAATTGACCTAGGCGACGCGCCACTTGAAAGCAGCTCGAAAGTCATTTACGCTAATTATAATAACGTTGCCCTAACTATCTCAAACTGGCTCATCAACACTATTATTTCCATTACGTTGGACTCTCTTAATAGTAATGGTATTAATACTGTCGTAACTAGTACAAAGGTTATAAAAACGTCCGTCGATAAGTTAGGCGCAAACTACCTATTCATTGTAATCCGCGAGTATGTCCAAGGGAGGTAATATATTGGTAAGTATATCGTTAATAACTCCTTTTAAAATAGCGAGTCTAATAACGGATTTCCAGTATATGCTATTAGTTTTTGGCCAGTAGGGCCTCTTGAACATTTTTTAAAAAACGTAAAATATTTCGCGACCTTTTTATTATATACTCGTAAGCCGAACGATAATTATTTTAACCGCGTTAACGTCGTAGTAATAGGCGCGAAACATAGCTATAAAAGCGTTAAGGTCGATAATATCGCCGTCGCCTTCGCGGGAGTAATAACCTTTTATAACGATTTTTACGGAGCCTATTAAATATTAAAATATAGCATAAAAGTAATTTTTTTAGTACCGATAAACTTTCGGTTTCGATTTAATTTGAGTATTATCTTAGCTTTTCATACCGGAAATCGTAATTTAATATCGGAAAACTTTACCGGCTAATTAAAAGGTTTACGTTTAGGTCTTTAACTCCCTTTAGAAGGGGCGCTGGTATTGTAGTTAGAGTTAAAAAAATCCGAGTTTTCTTCGTTTAGGGAGTTAACGCGGTTTCCGGTAAAAAGCGATATAGTAATTACGTCATTCGTAATGTAGGTGGGGGGAATCTCAAAAGAGGGAAGTTATCCCAAAAACATAGGCGTATCGACAGCTTCGAGCTATCGTATTATATTCGTTAACGCGTTTAGTACATTAGAGCTCTATTGTTTTCAATACAAAGCGTGCCTCCAAGCGGTTTGGTTCTGTTCAATAAGTTCCACACGTAAGGCGTTGGTAAAACGTTCGTATTAAGTCTTAAGGTAATTATGCTAAGCCGTTAAGCCGTTTCAAAGTTGTTCTTTAACGCGAGCGTTGAGTAATTACTTTAATACCTAGTGGTTCAAATTTGGTAGATCGCAAAGTAATGACATATCCATAGGTCAAAGCCGTTAATAAGCAGTAAATACACCGCCGGTAAAGAATTAAAATTTACATGTAAAAGGATTAAGGATAGAGCTATCGTTTAATATGGTCTGACTTTATTTATAAACTTCGATAAAAAGGTAAAGAAGAGGTTCTTGTTAGAGGGCTACTACGGAGCTAAGATAGTGTAATCCTGGTTACGTAACGTGTGGTAACGTATCCACATGTGGCTTCCTCTCTGCTCCAAAGCATCGCAAGAGCGTGTAGACCTACCAGGGTTGGATCCCTAGTAATACTAGCTAGGCACTAGTCTGTAACAATCGGAACCATATTAATTCCTCGGTTTAAGTTTTGTATTTGCCATTTGAGCTTTTTGTTTAGCTGGCTAAAGTTCTACATATTAGGTCCTATATTTATACCGGAATACATAGGTTGTAGTAGGGTTTCCAGTTCGTATAAAGTGGTGATATAGTTGTTACAAGCGCGCTGTATGAGGTACTATTAAGCCTTAGCTACGTTAATCTTGTATATGATTATTAAATTAAAGATTTAAGCCTTTTGACAGGAAACAAGAACGATATTAATACTAAGTATACATATTGAATATCTGTTAAAGTTAAATTGATTACCCTTCTCTAACGGTGTATCCAGCTTATAAGTTCAGAACTTAAAGTTTTTTGTCGCTTGTTCTTCTAATGTTATAACGCCAGTTGTTTAAAGAAAAATGTATCATAAATTTATATAACTATTAGTCCAAAGTTATTTTCTTACGTTACCAGTAGGTACGGGTCGTATATAAAGAACTTTATGTCTAACTGTAACTTGAAGTATGATTAATAGATGAAAAACTAATGGACGCTTATAAAGATTGATTCGTATAATAGTTTAATATATCGTATTACCGTTCTTGGAGTGTAAACGGAACGCAGTTCTTATTTCAATTTAAATAAACCGATCTATATAGGTCGGTTACTAATTATATATATACTTATGTTATATTTTGGATATTGAATGTAGACCTACCTTTAGTTTTAGTGAGCAAATTTATTGTTCAAACGATCATTAAGCGTTAGCTGATTTTCTAAATTGTTATAGATTACGTAAGGATTTAATCTTTACCTTCGTTACTATAGCCTTAAGCGATTAAAAGTATGGTTGCCCCGTTGTTTTGCCTTCAACCTCGTAGATAATTCTCGATTTAAAGATCGTGACATTTGAGTTTTAAAGGTTAAAGTTGTACTTCGACACGAATTACATAAATTTTCGAATTAGTAGTTCGTTAATCTCAACTTTGTTGTTTTACTTAAAAGATTTATCGGAGGTTTGGATAATACCTTATATTCGAAGTTTTAACGCCAATTTTTTTTCGGTTTTTTTTTTTTCGCTTACCTCAATAGTATTATAGATGTAATTCAGTATATATTATCCTGAAGTTCTTTTTTTTTAGAGAGTCGTTCATACTGGCAAAGTCTTATCAAATTATCAATTACAGGTAAAAGAAGATCGTATTAACTCGGTTGTTCAGCCTCGAGGTTTTTAACGTTAATTGACTTTATATAAGGCTTAACCTAGGTGGTACGGAATGTTACATAGCTGTTATTAATTTGAATAATTACTTTAAAATTGGCTATATTCAAGATTTTGTTGGGCTCTTTTATCTACCTCACTTCCATTACATGTAGACTTTACTTTATAACGGAAAATTAAGTACTTCGATTATTGTAGGGCAGTTCCTAGTGTTAAGGACGCCGTTGACTAGGCGGCGTGTCGATTTCTTTTGTAATTCATTTAAGGCTTTGTCCTAAGCTATAACTCGCTCTTGGGTACTTACTAATAGCTGAGATTCACTTATGCGGTGTAGGTACGCTTTAATAACCAGTAGCGTTAGCATTAAGCCATTAGAGACTATAATATTATTTAGGCTATTCACCGACATCTAAAAGTGTGCTTCTGGGTTTATAAAGCTTTTAATCTTTAGTATAATGGTATTGTGCGTTCGGCGAAGTAGTGCGTGTTCTTTTTCAATCTTTTTAAGACTTTAATAAGCCTTTAAAAACACCTATTTTTACTTGATTCCCATTATATTTGTATTTTCCTGAAATTCTGTCATCGTAAATTTGGTGTCTCAATGGTTAATAACTATGGTTTGGGGGCCTAAATACGTATTCATTTATAATATACTTAGTATTTTATGTATATCCTTGTTTGATAGGGATTTTAAAAACTGAACTCCGCGAAAAAAGATTGCGGAATTAACGACGTGGAAATTAGGTTGATTATCTAAGTAAAATATATGAACAAAAACATTTTAGTTAAATTCCTTATCGGTTCTTTGTGTTAAATTAAATCTCTGGAAGGCTTAGGCGTGTTTTTAGCAGTAATAATACATCTTTTCGATAGCTTTAAAAGCAAAGGATTCTATATCTTGAGGTCTTTCAGACTTTGAGAATCTATATAGCCTATTAACAACTAGGTAATTCAACCGCCGGTGGAATTGAAGTATCTTTTTCTCCGTTAAGTTTAATATCATTGCCTCTAGGCTTTAAAGGTAAAACTATAGGTGCCTTTACTTAAAGGCGAAAGGAAACCTCTAACCGTTCTTAACCAGCTTATCAGCGAAAATATTAACGTAAATACCAAAGGTCTTTATATCCGTTAAGAAAAGGAGGAAAGTAGTCAGGGATTTAGAAAATATAAAATATAATGGACCTAATAATAGTTTTAAACTACCTTTATCACTAGTTACGATAGTCATTCGTCTGAGCTCAAGTTAACTTTAGCTTTGCTAGTATTGTAACTATTGATCATAGTGGCCGTAATAATTTCCCTTCTCAGTGCCATGTCCTAAGAATAGCCTTTTGTTAATTACTTTACTGCCCTTAAGTTTGGCATAATACTTTGAAGCTTTTAGTCCATGTAATAATCGCGAAGGTTAAAGGTATATCAGGGATTAAAGGCTAAATTAGGTTAAACGTAAGGGGTTTCACAGCCTAAATAGTATAGAAAAGCGTGGTCGACTAGTTACTAAACCGTATTAGGAGAAGGAATTTTATATTACTTCATGTACTTCGGGGTATCATTACCGTCAATAACCTCGTCACCCTCGAAGTCTACAATATAATCTAAATAGTTAAGTTCGGAAAAAGTAGGGTATTAGATGTAAAACGTTATATTTTTATTATTGCTTTAGGCGAGGAGGTAGTCAGTTATCTAATAACTAAACTTACTACAAATTCAACATTTTCGTTACTATTACGACTATAGTTCTTACGGTTAACGAGTAGGCTTAAATTTTTCCCCTATTAGTACCAGCGTGTTTGTTGACTCCAGTCCAAGGTCGTTGGGCCAAATCTTAGGCTTTGAGGGCGCTTATAACCGAATTACCGATCGACGTAATTAACTACCATATAGTCTTCTTTATCCACGTCACAGAAGTCGTTAGTTTAAGAATACATATCAAATGAATTTTGTATACGCGTTATCAAGGCTGCAAATGAAAAGTGAAACTAATTAAAAAAGCTTTTATAGGTGGCATCTAGGCGTTATAGGGTGTATTTAAACCCATTAACGACCGTAACTGCTACCTAAACCCATTCATAAAGTATGGCTTTTCTTGCATAGGTCTTTCACATTACCTATTGGTATTACATTAGCTTATCCAATATGTGATTTAGTACGTCTATTGGTATTTCCTTTGTCTTTTCTCGTTATTATCACAGTTTACCTCGTAGTGGCTTAGTTCGTATAATATTGGGTAAGTTGGATATCGTGTTTAAAATGGATGTTTATATTATTATAAATTTCGTAAAATTTGCTTATTCTGGTTAAAATAATAGGCATTAATCCCGGGGGTGACTTATAAGAATTCCGTAAAATAGTAAATAAAAACCCAAAGGCAAAACCTCTATTTATTTAGAAATGTTAAAAAAGGGTATTATCTTCCTATGAAAACCGTTTTAACTCTTTCCAATATACTTTTCTATATTATTTCAAATTTTTGAAAAATGTGTCAATAGCTTTTAGTTAATGTCAACCATTTTGATAGGTTTAAAGGGAAGGTCGCGATAATCGTTCCAGTCTTTATTGATATTTTCTTGTAATTTAAGCTTTGAGGCCTCTGAGACACGGTATTCAGGGTAATTACTAGTTTCCAAGCCCGAGGGGTAAAGTCTTATAGTAGGATCTGTAGTGGGCTTGCGCGTGTAGGTAAACCTGCCATAGAAAGATTTTGAAAGGGTTAGGCGATTTTAATTAAAAGGTTGGGGGGTAATAGGGACTAGGAGGTTTTAAGGGACTTAACGATCTTGTTTAATTGACTGGTGGAGGGTACCGACATTAATAACTCTTACCGAGTTAGTAACTACTGTTTTGCACGCTTTAATATTGCTGAGTACGTACTCCGCGCTATTACATAAGGGTGTTGGTTTACCGAACAGATGAACAGGTTTCTTATAGTCAACGTTTAAAGAGGATTAACTTAACTAGAGGTAATGGGGAGGTTCCCTAAAACGTGGGTAAGGGCGTTGATGTTCCTTAATACCCTTTCCCTTAAGGACGTGGGTTTCAAAGGCATTCCTCAAGTTGAGTCAAGTCGAAGAGAGTTTGTACTAGTTTTGCAGCACCTTATATTGGTACGTCAACCTCTCGTCGTTTAAGTTTTATCTTAAGCTTCAACTTGACCCCTTTTTGAATTGCCTTCCACATATTAATAGTCTAGTCTTTAAAGGAATCACGGTACCTGTACAAAGCGCGGTCAACGCGGTTAAGGTTTTCACCGTTGTTTTAATCAACCATATAACTGCCGATGAAGTTAATTAGGTGTTTTTCTATTAAGTTTTTATCGATATCTGACCCTTAAAGCTCTTTATTATTATAATATCTTAATAAAAAAGGTTAGAGGGTTTGTATTTCTTTTATTTTCTTTTGACTAGGTATTATTATGACGTGTTGGCCTGTGTAAGACTTGTTGATATAGGGATGTAAGAGCCTAATGTTTTGGTGTAAATTCGCGTGGAAATTAGGCGATTTGGCGTTAGATCACGCGACGTGTCTTTTTTGGTGTGACTTGGAAAATCATGGTGTTTTTGTTTAAGGTAGCGAACTTGGTGATTAAATTAGGATAGGGGACAAGGAAAAAGTATGGTAAGGGTAGATGTTTGGTGTAAAGGGCAGGGTTGAAGATCGTTTATTGTTGTAGGTAAAGGGTTAAGGTTATTGTTTTGGTTGTTTAGCCGTGAGATTTAGTCGTTTTTGCTGTAGTAGTAGCTGTAGTAGTATTTACTTAACCGTTTTCTAACTTGTTGATTTGAGACTTTTAGCGGTTAATTTCATCGATTTTCATGAAGGATTCGTGAATATTTCTTAGTATTTTTCAAGTAGCGATATCATCACTTATTTCCAGATTGCCGTTGTTGACTGGCGTAACCCAAAAGTCTTCTTTGTTTTCCTGCCATTGTGAACTGGAGTAGTATTAATAGAGGCCCTTCATAAGAATCTTTCTTTTACCTTAGCCGCCGTTTGTTAATGTAGAGCGTAACCAGACAGTGGCTTCTTTTTTTACTTAGCTTATTTGTGCTTAACCTAATAAATACTGATCAGCATTAGTAAAGCTTTAGACATTGCAACGTTGTCGATTCGATGGGTCGAAGTAATAGTAGTATTACGTATTTAAGTGGTGGATGTATTGTTTTAGCTTTAGTATACTGTTAGCCAGTCTGCACAGTAATTTATATAGCCAATTACTTGACCTGTGGCCTAGTATGAATTAGGGGCATACTGTACTTGACTTACAGCTAATATAGTAGGCCCACACAATAATACACTCTACCTGCAGTTAGTATAGCCAACTTTACTGTACGTAATATTAACCTACTGTACTGTAATTACTACTATTTCAACAGTTCCAATGATTGGCGATTATGTCAATATTGAAATAAAAAAAACTATTGGTAGGGCCTTAGATCTTTGCAACGTTATCGATTCGAATTGTGGTCGAAGTAACAGTAGTATTTCATTGGTCAAGTGGTGGATGTATTGTTCTAAGTTTGGCAGACCGCTAGCCGGTCTGCACTGTAATTTGTATGACAAATTGCTTAGCCCGTGCCCTAGGGTGTAGTGCAGCGTACTGCACTCGACTTACACCCAATGAGGTAAATATATATAAAGTAATACACTTAACTTGTAGTTTAGTATAGTTAACTTTACTGTAAGTAAAGTGAATCTATTACACTGTATATATTACTATTCCATTACTGGCGGTTTTTTAGTTTGTGCGCGCACGTTAGTGTGGCTAACCAATCTTTTCCGGTTCCTACTCAATTGCTCTCTTATTAACTCGCTAGACCCCAGTCCATTCCAGTTGACTTCTATACTGAATTATATCCAATTTCATGCAAATTGACCCTATTCAACCTTAATTTCTCCGTTGCTCCGAGGTCTGATTTTATCAACTTTTACAAAATATTATACCGTTACAACCCTTCGCAAACCTCCACTTTAGCCGTGTTAATCAAACAGATCGTTATCGCAGCCTTTTCTTTCCTAGCAGTCTTTTAGTCTGCTGGTATATCCCCGGTCGCTGGAACGCAACTTAGACTTTCCAGGCGGCCTATTAATGTAGCCTTCAATACGTATAGTAAGTCTATTGATATCTACAAACTTTTTCTGAATCTTATTTAGTATTGCCTTTGTTATAGCATTTACGGGATTGTCTTTACCGTTCATTTATTTAAATTCCTTAATCTCCTCTTTTTTGTATGCCTTTCGACGTACCATCACATCGATTATGAGTAGTTTTTTGTTAGTAGTTCCGAGCTTTAAAAGGTATTCGAAAAGGCTCCTTAAGTCGGTATAAATTACTACCGGTATAAGAAAATATTTAGTTAACTAGTAATTAGGTTAAGAGTTTTTTATAATGTTATACACACGTTAAAACCAGCTATTATACCATATACCTCCTAAGTAAACACGTTTCTTATAATTATTTTACATTTAATTAAGGTCTAGTTAATTGGGTTACTAGTAATATTCAATTTGTTGTCCTGCATATTTTCGTTAACGAAGGTTATTCAAAAGCAGATCTATAACGATTAGTCGGTATTATTTAGGAAGAACTCGTTCGTAAGGATTATTAACCAAGCCTTCGATAAAACGATTAAAACTATATGAATCTTTTTGTCCAAATTCTTTATTTATTACTTGTACCTTTTATTTAGCCGGTTAAAGTCTTTATTCATCCGGATTTATGTTTATGCCGCGACAAAAAGGTCTTAAAAAGCCCCTGGTTGGTATAAGGTAGTAATATAACTACCTTAAACTAGCTATTCCAGGTACCATTAAGCCTTAGCTATATTAATATTGATAATTATAACTAAAACAGTTCCCCGGCCTATTTAGCTAAAAATAAAGCCAATATTAATACCAAGTATGCGTATTGACTATTTGTTAAATTCAAGTTAATTGCCTTCCGTTAACGTCGTTACTAACTTACAATTCCAAAACTTGAAGTCCTTAATCGCCTGCTATTCCAATACTATAAAGCCAGCCGTTCTGGCGAAAAGGGTATCGTTAATTTGTATACCTATTACGCTGAAGTCATTTTCTTATATTACTAAAAAATACGTTTCGTACATTAAAAACTTAATCATTAGCCGTAATTTCAAATGCAACTATTAGGTTAAAAATCAATAAACGTTTATTTTTACTAATTCTTATAATAACTTACTTCATCGTATGACCGTCTCTGGAAAGTAGATAACATGTAGATCATACAGCAGTTTTAGTAATACGATCTGTTATAAATACGTTACTAACTACTCATCAGCCTATATTATATTACAATTATTAAGAGTAAACTTACCTTTACTTTTGGCTAATAAAATTACTGCTAAAGTTACTTCTATGCGATAGCTAATTTTCTAAATAATTGACCATTAAGTAAGAATTTAGTCCTCATCTTTATCGCCGCATGCTTAAATAATTTGGCCCAATTTTTTGTACGGCCGCCTTGTAGTCTTGCGTTTAACCTCTTAAATAATCCTCGACTTAAAGATCATAAAGTTTAGATTTTAAAGGTCAAAATCGGTTTTCGGTACAAATTATATATTCCCTAGAATTAGTAAGCCTTTAATCTCGACCTTATTACTTTTTCCAGAAAGGTTTGCCGAAGGTTTTGATAATCCCTTACGCTCGAAGTTTTAGGACCAAGTATTCGTTATCATTGTTTTTCTTATTAACCTAAAAATTATTATAAATACAGCGCGGTATCTATTCCTCCTTTTTAATGTTCCTCTTTCTCAAAGGTCATCCGCGTCGGCGGCATTCCATCGGCTTATGCATAAGGGGTAAAGGAGATTTGTATTAACTTGGTCGTTGAGCTTAAAGGTCTTCCTCATTAGTAACCTTAAAATAAGGCTTCACTTAAGTGATTCGAAAAAATATAATACTGTTAGCAATTTTAATAACCACTTCGGAATTCGCGATATTTAATATCTTATACGAGCTTTTTTATTTGCCTGGCTCCCACCATATAAAGTCTTTATTTTCTAAAGACAAAGCAAGTACGTCGATTGATAAAAGGTCTTTTATGATATTAAAAGTATTATTGACCTGGCTGTGTGCTGATTCTCTTTACAGTTCCCTTAAAGAGTTTCTCTAGGCTATAACACGTTTTTAAATATTTTCCGAGGGCGGTGATTCACTCGTTAGGTGTAGGTACTCTCCAAAAACGAATAGCGTTAGCATTAAGCCGTGAGGGCCTATAATATCGTTTAGGCTTTTTACCGCCATTTATAATCATGCCTCCACTCGTTAGGTATAGGTACTCTCCAAAAACCAATAGCGTTAGCATTAAGCCGTGAGGGCCTATAATCACCTTTAGGCCTTTAACCACCATTTATAATCGTGCCTCCGAATCCGTAAAGCTTTCGATTTCTAACATAAATATATTATACGTTCGGCGAAGTAGGGCGTTTACCCTTTTAATCTTTCCAATACTTTAGTAGGCTTCTATAGATACCTATTCACACTAAATACCTATTATTTTAATATATTTTTAAAACTCTGCCGCCGCAAAGTTGGTATGGTATCGTGGACGACGACGTTAGATAAACCAAAATGCGTGTTAATCTATACTATTGTTAACGTTTCCCACGTATTTTTAACCAAAAGGGATTGTAGAAACTCAACTTTATAAAAAAGGGTTACGGGGTTAACAAAGTAAAGAATAGGGTTATTATTTAAGTAAAACACATCAATAAAGATCTCGCAATTAAAATCCTTATCGTTTTTGAATATAAATTTAAATTTCCAGGGGTATTAGGTATATAGTAAGCAATAGAAACAAATTTTTTTAAAAGCTTTTAATGTAAAGTATTTTATATCCTTATACTTTACTGACTTTAAAACTTTCTATAACCTATCAACAGCTAAATAGTTATACCGCTAGTATAATTAACGTATCTCCGGTTCCATCAAGTTTAATACCACTACTTCTAAGCCTTAAAAATAAAACCATAAATGCTCATACTTGAAGACTAAGAAAATCTTTAGCCGTTTTTGACCAGTTTGTTTACATTAACGTCAATGTTAACGCCGAGGGTTTTCATATCCTTCAAATAAATAAAGAAGGGTAAAGAACTTCAAAATGTAAAATGTAAGTGCTCCTATAACAGTTTAAACTATCGTTATCCCTGATAAAGATAATCATTCGCCTAATCTAAATCTAACTTTAGCCCTAACAATATTGTAACGATTGATTCTAATTAGTGTAATGTTTCCTTTCGTAATACTATATAGTACTAATAGCCTTTAATTAAGTACCTTATTATTCTTATATAAAGCCTAATACCTTGAAACGTGTAATTCACGTAACTATCGTAAAGTTTAAAAGTATATAAGGGGTTAGGGACTTAATTAAGACAAATTTAAGGGTTTTTACCATCTAAATGGTATCGGAAGGCGTAGTGGACTAATTACTAAGCCGCGCCAATACTAGTATTTTAAAACCACTTTATCTGTTTAATGGCATTATTGCTATTGATTAGCTCGTTTCCTATAAAGTCTACGATATATTTTAAGTAGTCTTGCTTCAAAATGGTAGGTTATTACATATAATATATCACCTTTCTATTATTTGGCTCGGTAGAAGGATATCGAGTTAACCAATAACCTGACTTGCTACAAATCCCACATTTTTTGTTACTATTAAAACGATAGTATTTACGGTTAACATATTCGCTAAAATCTTGGTCTTATTAGCGCCAGCGTAGCTACTGCCTCTACTCTATAGCCGGTGAGCCAGACTTTAGGTGTTAAGGACTTCCATAACCATATTTGCAGTAGATATAATTAATCACCATAAATTCTTCTTTATCCACGGTAGGGAGGTTGCCGACTTAGGGGTATATATTAAGCTAGTTTGGTTTACGCGCCATTACAATAGTAAGAGAGGAACGCAACTAGCTAAAAAAAGCCTTCACAGGTAGTATCTGGGTGTTGTAAGGCGTATTCGAACTCGCTAACACCCATAACTGCTACGCATACCTACTCACGAAGTATAACTTTATCAACGTAGGTTTTACCTATCATTTGCTAACACAATATTAACTTATAAATTATGTGGTTATACAAATCTAGCGGTGTTTCCTCTATTATCTTTTATACTATTATCGTTGCTTATCTCGTGGTAACCCAATTTATATAATATTGCTTAAAGTGTACTTCATGTTCAAAATAGCCCTTTATACCGTTATAGATTTCTCAAAACGTGGTAGCTCTGGTGAGGATGGTCAGGTAGTAATCTCTTATGTGCCCTATAAGAATTCCGGGGAATAGTAGGTAAAAACTTAAAGGAGAAAACTTCATCTACTTATAAATGTTTAAAAATAGCATTTTTTAGTGTCAAAAAGGTTGTAAAGCTTCCCGTTATACTTCTCCACGACTTTCCAAATTTCATCGAAGTCCGTAAGGAATTTGTAATTCATATTAACTATTTTGATAAGTCATAAAGGCAGGTCACGGTAGTAATCCAAGTTTTGATTAATATTTCCTTCGCAATTTAAGTCTTGGATCCTCTAAAGCATTGTGTTAAGGGTAATTGCCAGTCTCTTGGACCGAGGGGTAAAGTCCTATTGTAAGAACTCTAGTAAACTTATATGTAAGCAAATCTAAAGGGTAAAGGTTTTTAAAGCGCCTGTCGATTAAATTATTAAGGGGGGATAGGTACTTAAATGTCTTTGAAGACCTAATGATTTTATTCAATTAACTGGATCAAAACGAAAATGTTAATACCTCTAGCCTCGTTATCTGCCCTTACTTCCCGTGTTCTACCACTGATAAAGAAGTACTTCGCGCTATTACATGAAAGTGTTATACTGCCGAACAGGTTTACAGGTTCCTTATCGCCAACGCTTAAAGAGGTTGAACTTAATTAAGACGAAATTGGAAGTCTCCTAAATTGCGTATAAAGGCGGTAAGGTTCCTTAATACCCTTTTTGGGGGGTATGGGTTTTAAGGATATTCCTAAAGCTATACTAAGTTATGGAGTTCTTATACCAGTTTTGTATTGACTTCAACTGGGAAATAGACCCCCTGCCGTTTAAGTTTTACCTTAAACTATATTTTAATCTCTTTTTAAACTAAAATATATATATATATATGGTCTAGTCATTGAAGAAATTACTGAAATTGATGAAAACGTTTTAGGGTTGTTAACAATACAGTATTTAACGATATAGTAGCCGCCGAAATTGATAAGATACTTTTCGATAAAGTTTTTATTAACGTCCTATCCCTAAAGGTCGTAGTTATAGTACTTAATACGAAAGTATCCAAGGTCCTTGATTGCTTCTTTCCTAGCAGGGTGGGAGATAGTTTCAAGGCGATCCCTTAAGATAGCCATTTTGACGAACTGGTTTGCGTAGGACGTATAGGACAAGGGAATTGGTAATATTTGAGCGTAGTGACTTAGTGTTTTGGCGTAAAGTCGCGTGGAAACGTGGCGACTTAGCGACTTGGTAGCTTGGTGTAAGGTCGCGTGACGTAGCTTTCTTAGCGCGACTCAACGATTCTTATTCTTTTCTCTTAAAGTAGCGAACTTGACGATTCAATCGGCGTAGGAGAAGTGAAAAAAGTGAAGTAGGGGAAAAGGTTTAGTATAAAAGGTAAGGTTAAAGGTTGTTTTTATTGGTAAAGGGAAAAGGTTATTTATTGTTTTTCCATAGGACTTAGTCGTTTTTCTTGTAATAGTAGTAGCCGTAGTAGTACTAACTAAGTCGTTTGCCAACTTGCCGAACTTTAAAACCTTTGCCAGTTAATCACAACGTCCTTGAAAGTATGAATCAAAATTTATTAGTGTTTCCAATAACTATACCTTCCCTACCTCTAGTTTAACGTAGAGATTACACAGCCTAAAGGTCTTTTTTAAGTATTGCCAAAAATAGTATACAGTAGTAAAGGCCTTTCATAAAAATATTTCCTCTACGATAACGATAACATAAAGAGAAACAACCGGAAATTAGCTTCTTCATTTACTTAGCTAATCTATGCTTAACTCAATAAGCACCTATCAGTATTGGTAGGGCCTTAGATCGTTGCAACGTTGTCAATTCGAATCGTGGTCGAAGTAACAGTAGTATTTCATTGGTCAAGTGGTAGATGTATTGTTGTAGATTTGGCAGACCGCTAGCCGGTATACACTGTAATTTGTATGGTAAATTGCTTATCTTGGCCCTGGATTG
Organism: Anisogramma anomala; assembly: GCA_038502455.1. Taxonomy (NCBI): domain Eukaryota; kingdom Fungi; phylum Ascomycota; class Sordariomycetes; order Diaporthales; family Gnomoniaceae; genus Anisogramma; species Anisogramma anomala. Next base: position 29,931,105 of record JASMMZ010000002.1, on the reverse strand, counting down.
AAGTTGCAGCGTACTGCACTCAACTTACACCTAATTTAGTAAGTCTACACAAAGAAATACACTCAACTTTCAGTTTAGTATAGTCAACTTTATTGTAAGTAAAGTTGACTTAATGCACTTCATGTATTACTATTCCAACAAAAGCATTATTACTCTATCGCTATAATTCCGTCAAAATATTTCCTTACTTACATTTTACACATTGAATAAGGTTACATTATCCCAAATTATTCAACAAATCCCTTTCATTGTTACATAATTTCTGAACCTCTCGGGAAAAAAATCCACTTTATTTTTATTTATAAGAAGTTTTCCAAATGATTTCGATAACAACCAAGTATTCAAGATAAAATCACGGAAAAAGAAATGTTCATTTGAATCCGTAACAACTTTCTGTAAACTACTACTAGTACATAAAGAGAAATTCACTGTCCAATATCTATAAGGGTTAAATAATGCTTCAGGGTCTACAATATAGAAATTACATCTTTAGGTGGAAACTTAAAAGCTGCTTTTTATATACTAAACGACATTATGGAACGTATTCAGTATATAATGATATTTTTCAATCCGTTACGAATTATATGGACTTCCTAACTATTTAATTATGAATAATTGTTACAAAATATGCATTTAATTTGAAATTTTCTTTACGATATACTGGTATGAAAAATTGGATTTTCAAATACTTTTATGAAATGATTTTGAGAAAAATAGGAACCTAAAACGCCACCGTAAAAAAGACATATTATCTGTAGCCCTACCTAATTTTGAAAATTGCTATTATATCCAACTTAATAGTTAACGGTGAAAGCAAAAGAAAATAAACTACACTATATAATGTTCTTTACTCAAATTAAAAATGTATTAAAATTATCAATTAAACGTTAAATTTTGTATTAACTCTCAGCTTTACTCTCATCGTACATATGCCCTCAACAAAACGAATAAACAGTCAAAAGGATTATTTTACATAAGAAAGGTGACCTCTGTTTTATGGCAGTTTTCTGGTATAACAAGACCTCAACATATTTTGACGATCTATTTGTTGAATCTATTAAAAATAGTTAGTACTTTTAATTTCAAAATTGTTCAAAAGAATATATTGAATTCGTGAAAAATCATTGCTATTAATAAAGAAGATATTATACTCAAATTCATTGAGGTAGGCATTTCTAATAATATATTAAGGATCAAACCAAATCTCAAAAAATAATTACCCTCAAAAAGTAATAAAAATAGCAAACAGTTTGCCAGTAAATATTGTTATTCATACATATATCATTCGCTTTATATTTCCAAATAAAAAAAAATTACTAAATATGAAAAAGGGTTTTGAAGACTCAGCTACTGGATACTAAAACAAAGCTCTCTACAATAAAATCTCAATCTAATATCCTTTGAAAACCTCAAACCTATAAAGATAAACAGTGATAGATACGATTAAATGGTAAACTAATTGTCTAAAATTAATACTCAAATTTATAATTCGATCGAAAGATATAAGATTGAAATTTTTATATGAGAACTCAACTAGTGATATGATAATAATTACAATAAAGGTTTCTTTATTAATACCAGGTTTTACATGTAGCAAATATTGGTTACACTCGTTAATTCCTATAATTAGAATGTTAAGTAAATAGAAATCTATTTAGAATTCTTTAATGGAAATATTAGTAATCGGATATTAACAAAATCCCAGCTATAATTAAAAATATTCCTTCAAGAATTGCGAGTGAAATAACATAGGTTTTAACGTTAAAGTTGACCAAAGTTTCTTCATTTTCGATTCTTTATACCAACTCAAAAAAACTTCAACATAATAGTTGAAAAATCAATAATAGTCTTTAAAACTTTTGAGTTTGAAAGGTGAAATTCAGACAATAATATATGCATTATTTATTGGTACCAGCTTATAAATTACATTTATATTAATTATTTGATTATTACATATCCTGATGCAAAGGCCATTGAAGATTTTACTGAGGAGAGAAAAAAGTTTTTCAAATATAGAACAGAATGAATGATAACAAAACCGCTAAAGATACGTCTTTTTCAAATAAAATCAAACATTTAATCGTCTTTATTTAGTACATCGACATAAAACATTATTGGATTTTAGGGTCAAATATTAAGTAAACTCTTAGCTTATATTTTCATTATACCTGCATTACCTGTTTATTATATACGTAAAAACCACGGAACTTGTATATTACAAGCCTAAAAATAACAATTTAATGTTAGGGCTCTTAACTATATAATATTCTGGACCAGGCTGGATATTGTGTTACTTATATTAGTACTTTTAGGTTTCGGATAAAATTCTTGATATAAAAATATCACATCCATTAATTTCGCGTTCAAATACCTTAAACAGTATAAAAACTATAGATCATAAGTGGAGGACCAGAAAGGTTTAATTATACCACGTTAAAAAGATACGAACTTTACCTTAAATAATTCGGGAAAATAAAATGAACTTTTAATAAACGACTGGTACGTTTGCGCCGAAAAGGGAGACAAAATGTCAGGAGAATAGACTTATAAATACACGATTAAAATTGTTAATATTACAGTCAATTGTATTTCCAAACGATAATCTAAAATATATATCTCTTGTGTAAATGTTAAATTGAAAGCTCTGATCAAAATCACATAAAACAATGGTTGGATAAGGAACTTATTATAAAAGTCACATAAACCTATTATCATCTCAATTTTCTATAATAAGAAGGATATCATCAAGTCATTTAGAAACTCTGCATATTAATGACGTAAACATTATATTCCTTCGAAATACCATTTTATTAGTGTTTATATTGCTATATACTCTTACAAATAGAATACATAGGCCAAAGGGTAGTGCACTGTATTGTAGGATGCTCTCCTGTAGTGTACACGATAACGTGTTACGCTGAAGGCTACACTTTTGCAAGACGTAAAGTTCATTATATATAAATCGGTTTATAATGCTATTTAAGGATAACGGAAATACGTGGAGCGGTCTAGAAGAAGTATTCTAAAGTAATACGCTTTGGGTGAAGGGTTTATAAGTCATAAACCGTGGCGTATACCTCTAGATGCTTCTTTTTAACTTAAACTATCTTGACTTACTTTATTAAAATACCAATTATCTTTTAATTACTCATTTATTTGCTTCATTCCACGTAAACAAATACTTAAACCTTACCGATACTGATTCATAACCGATTCAGTCGACTACAAATAAATTAGAAAAAAAAGATAAAAACACGTTAAATACCTATAGCAGGATGTTATAACGGTCTCAACTTCTTGTGCTCTAATACTACGCCTTATAAAAACCATACTTGAGTGTTGAATTACGCGAGAGAGTTGTAAGACAATAAGATCCGAAGTAATTTTGAAAAGATTAGCCTCGTTCCGTTAATCACCAACTTACATTGGCGCCCTCAATATACAACCTAGGTCTCTTTAAAAGGCGTGTTATTACGCATTAGGCCATGTAAGCTAAAACACCAAAATTCGGAACCCTTTACTGGAACCTACCGGATACCAGGCCACGCAAGGCAAAAACACCAAGTTTCGGAACCCTTCGCTAGGACCTACCCGATTTTCGGCAAAGCCAACATCGGTTATACACAAACAAACAACTCGATCGCCTTAGTAATATCGGTTATATACCAAACAACCGACCGATCCCTCCACCGATTTCAGTTACGGCACGTCAATATGGACCAACTTCCAAACACCGGATTATATAACTACATTCCCTTTACCTTATCCACTTTCCCACGTTCGCCCTATATATTCTAACTTAAGTACCTATAAAGTTTTATGTTTTACTAGCAACTTAATTGGTAAAACATTAACAACGTTAACAAAACCAATTTAAACCGTTTAATTGGTTTATAGTTACGCTTTACTTGCATATCATTTGAAATTCATTTGCGTTAATAAGCGTTAGTAAACTTTATTCCGACCTTTTTAATTACCTTATTTCCTTTGTATTTACCACATTGCCCGAAAATTGAACTACACTGGTTTACACACGAACAAAACTTTGTAAATACAAAATGTCCCTACTAGTGACTGGTCTGGTAAAAGCTAATGAATATATGAAATACCTTTTTACATACACTTCGTTTCGAAATAGTATCCTCAAATACTTAGACCTTAACCTTTAGAGTAACAAGATTAAAGATTTAAGAAAATATTTAAATCTATATACAGAAAATATTTACGATAAAAATATGATTTTCAACTACTACAGTAGCAAAATTAAAAGAAACAATTTATTCGAGAAATTGAGCGAAGACTTTTCGAATTGGACGCTCAACATATAGCGAATAGTGAATAGAAAAATTATAAGAATCCTACGAAGATAATTACGGTAGAAAGACGTTAATATACCCGGAAAAAGCATTAGCCATATTACAGGAGTCCTATCTATAACGACTCAGTTTACAAAATCTCTGAAATGGATAAACAAAGAAATGAAAGGAGAAAAGTTAATAAAAAGAAGTTACCTAAAGAAAAGGCAGGACCGTCTGATTAACGCTGTAAAAAAGGATAATAAAAATCCACCGCAAACTAAGATACGGCGCTTAACAAGGCTAAACGCCTGCCGAAAATTAGAAGAATCGTTAAAAGAGAAGGAGGCACCGTAACCATTATCTATAATAAGGGTAGAATATGAAAAACCCCCCAGAACGTAATTCTAAACGGATACAAAAACAAGAACATACTCCGAACGCTAAAAACAACGCGTTCAGTTAAGACAGGATCGGCTTAAACACAGAGAATAACCCGCACTAGGAAACAATAATCGGCCGGAATACGGAAAACAACCCGATCCAGGAAATAATAAACAACGTAAAAAGAATCAATTACCTTTAACCACAACCCCTACCACAACCTCCCACTACATAGCTTTTCCACGGATAAAAGCGACTATACAAAGTTAACCAACTTTGCCAAGCTATAGGATAATGATAAAAATTATAACGGTGAGCCGTACGACGTACTATATAACAAGATAAGTGTTATTATTAACAAATATAAAAAACTAGATATTAATCTATTATGATTTTACGTTATTTTACCCGGTATACTCTTCTAGTTAATTGAAAAGTGGTATATGTATTACCTAATATAAATGGATATACTCTCCAAGTGTTACAACCGCCTTAAATTCCACTTTAATAACGAAATTAGCCACAAGTTGTACGATAGAGACTAGATTAATACGAAGTAAAAATTTGTTAAAGAAAAATAGGAAAATACCCATAAAAACCCCTAGAAAATCTTTAACGCCCTATTAACGAAGTTTCTAAAGTACCAAACAGTCTTCGGACCAGAATATAAAGACGATAGATTGTTTATTGAGACAGTAATGAAAACTTTCCGTAAAAATCCGGATTTTAACCTTATATTTTTCAAACTAGAAAAATAACTAAAGGCTTCTTATATAAGCCTTAAAATATCGTTCAAAACGTTTATACGCCGATAAACAAGCTTCGGATTCGTATTTGTAACTGATAAAACCAGAGGAAAATCCCAAATTACCAAAGCAAACTTTGCCGAAATAATCCACCATGTTTGAAACCGGAGATTTAGAGTTTACCCAAAATTAAATAAGGGCTTGAAGTAAAAGTACCAAGGAGGAAGCCCTGGTATCAAAAGATAAAAACGATAGTACGGAAATGAAAGAAAAAAACCGAAACCACAGTAATATTTACGGAAAGATATACGGAGACTTATACGTTTGTAAAAACGGTGTATCGTATACGGTAAAGTCGGCTATTGGTTTATAAGCCACCCCGACCACGAGCAAATTTAAATTAAACGACAATTTTAAACGAAATGTAATTTTAGGGATCGGATAAAAACTAATTTTACAATATACGTAGCCGAATAAATATTATAGATAACGGATTCGACGTATACTCTTATGATAATATATCCAGAAAGGACAACCTGGAGGGTGATAATACTTATTTATTAACCCAAAACGATTCAACCGCCTACCGTATTTTTACTGTATTATAAAATATCTCCTTTAGGTATATAGCCGGACTGGATTACGCGAATGAAGTGTTAGACGCCCACGTAACATTACAATTTACGTTATTTAACAGGTACGAAAATATGTTTCAAAGTATTATACCTAATACTAAAATAAACAAAATTTTAACGGCCGGAAAACGTTAATTCGACGCGTTTACGGTAAATTTTTAAAAGTTTTAACTAAACCGAATTAGAAAATATCGCAAAGTATTATTTAGTTAAGGTACAGTGTTTTTACTTGGTATGGTCCTTATGAAGAAACGTTTGGGGCCGGTTAAGGTTCACGTAATAAACTTTAAAATGCTATTTTTTGCTTTTACTAGTTAATAAAAACAAATTCGGAATCGAAATCCGGAATATAACTAATTGGTTTATTCGCGCCTTAAATAACGTATCTATACCGCTCCAGTTTAAGTTCGGTTACTTGTAGTTTTTTTTTTAAAAGCACGTATAATCGAGGCCGTTTACTTAATACGGTCGGAAATACGGGTATTATACCGAAGATTCGAATACCTGGTTACAAAACGCCTTTTACACCTATTTTATATCGTAAGCTATACGGATATTAAAAATGGTGTAGTTAAGGTTATCGAAAAGTTTTGCTATAAGTACCAGTTACACTCACAGGTATTACGATAATTTAATTTTGGCCTTTAAAACGATGTGAATTTTACCTACTAAATAATTATTAATATTATATATTTAAACAGCTAATCAGTACTTTACTCTATCGACGTAATAATATAATTTTAAGTCGTTAAGTTTACACGAAACGCCTTCATCGCAAACTATGAGGACGTTTTGGTTAATTACTAAGTTAACGGTTACCTCGGGCTTTTAAATTAATTTATATAGGACGTTAACACGGCCTTCAATCTTACCGAGTATCGTATTAAAGCCCGGATAGCTGATAACGAATATAGGTAAATCCTAGTAAAAGCCCTCTGGAGTATCAAAAAAACGTTATTACGAAACCGTTAAAAAAAGCGTATATAATATTATCGAAAATTCTAAAGGGTATAAATTTTAAGGAATGCTTTTTTTCAATAACTATCAATGCTATTAACAACACTTTTAGTTTAAAAGGGCTTATTCCTACGCTTTGTATTTTCAGTGTTTACCTAACGATTTATATAGACTTTATACTATTACTATTTATGATATAAAGGGTTAATATTGTAGAAAGAACAAAGGTAACGTTACGATATTTACAGCTAAAAACAATGTGTTTAAAAAGTTAACTATAAGGAATATCCCACATAACGCCGGTGTTTTTAATGAACTATTATAATCGGAAGTTTTAGTCTAAAAACCGATGGATAAATAAATTAAACTTTAAAAAATTAACGGGTTTAAAGGCTATAATATGTTGGTCAATTTGCTGAACGGAATAAGTTCTTTCCGATAAACAATAGTACGTAAGTACAAAAAAAAAGGTGAAAGGAATCAGCTAGAAACCTTAGCAAAAATTAAACCTCCTATACGTTACCCTTTAAAACGACGGAAACGACCAAAATCGCCTATACACTACCCCCCGGTACGACGAAATCAAACCGACTCCAAATACAACTTAGCCTCTGAATTACGATTTTAACCCGACTATATCAAAAAAAGAACGATACATTTATACCAACACCACTAAAACCTCGTCGCCGAAGGCGACCTTTTAGCTATAAAACAAAAAAAACGCCATAAAAACTTTACCACGAACTCCTTTATTAATGTAAAAGAAATTGGCAAACCGCGAACTTAACTTAAAGCTTCTTGACGAAAGTATTATTACCACCTTAAGTGCCTTATTCGAATAATTTACCTAAAAAGAGATTTCAGCTTTAATCGACTAAAGGTTTTTTCGCTTTAAACAATTAGACCCTACCATTTACGGTACTTATAGGATTTTTTCAACTCGCCTTATCCACGAGGTAAAACATAAAAATAAAAAGCCTTATAAAAAGACGGGCCTAATTATTAGAAGATATAACAACCAAGGTAGAAAAGATATTATAACCTAACCACTTACATTATAACGAGTAATCTACCGCTTGATTTTTACGCTCATGGCCTTCTTTAACAAACTGTATAACGTACATGTCGAACTCCGACACATAATGTAAGCTTATACACAATTTAAAAAACGGCTAAAACGATGGATTTACGCAAACATATTAAAAGACCTTAAGTATTACTACCCTTCTAAAATATTGATAAGTATTTTAAAACCACTTTATGGCCTAGCTGAAATCGGTGTATATGGGTATAAAATTTATTATAAGAACTATAAAAAGCGATTCGAAATAACTAACTTTACCTTTAACCCGTGCCTATTGGTATAGATTACCCGTTTGATGGGCTTTACACTTATAGGAATACAAACAAACAACGTTTTAACCTTATTTAACATTTTGTTTTCCGCTTTGAAGAAAAGGAAACTTTTAAAAGCCGATATAAAAACGAAACCTAAAACCTACTTATCGGAGGATAATATAATTAAATTTAATAATGTTACGATTATACTTTAAAACGGTATTTTAGGGTTTACGTAAAAGAAATAGTTAAATAAGGTGACTTTTATCGTCCTAAATAACGTAAAACGAGTCGACGAATACAAATGACAACGTGTACACGAAGCTTAAATTACGTTTACAACACAACTAAAGGCGGCATTTAACCTTTTGGTCACCGCGTAATATTAAACCGACCTAAAGAACGATACGTATAAGGCGTTTAATAAATACCTTTTTTAATAAATACATAATTGAAAGCGAGGTTTAAAATTTGTATCGTTAGATATACGTATTATAAAACTGTTTGTTTTTACTAACAACTTTTTTACTAATAATAAAGACTATAGCTTACAAATCGACTTCGTTTTCGTTTTCGATGAAGAATTACCAACCTAAAACGGTTTTACGTTTCGTAAAAACATTATCCATTAAAACTCTACGAAATGTAAAAAAGTCACGAGAAACGTTTTCGCTTCCGAAATCTATAACATTGTTAGAGGTTTCGATTAGGGTATTACCATAAATTTAATAATCATGATAATTATTTTAACCTTCATTTACGCCCTATCCCTCAAACTATTTATGTTAATTACTTTTCGCTTCATAAATGCCTGGTTAAACTAGGTACTACGAATAAGAAACGATTAATAATCGACATTATAGCTTTATACGAGTTATACAAACGCCGGGAAATCGAGGAAACCAGATAAATCAATGGAAAGTGAAACCTTATAGACGTAATAATTAAGGTAACACCGAATGGCGCTTTAAAAATACTTATATCAACAAGTAAGTTCTTTATTAAGGTTGTTAGAAAATTTTTACAATCTTAATAGGCCGCTACACCGATTTTCGCCAACGTAAATCGACTTATATATATTATTCGCGCCGATTTATATTTTGCCTTTATGTAATACAACCATTCTTACCAATTTTAGAAAATTACCTTTGTTATTTTACATTTTATACATCGATTCTGGCTCATTACCTCCTTTATTTTATATTTATCACATTGATTCTGGTATATTAGACCTTTCATTATATATTTTATATAAATTTTATCATTTTAAACAATTAATTTGTAAAAAGCTTTAAAATTACTCTGTATCGTACTTCACTATAATCTAGCATGCCAGCTCGGTTGAAGAGGCATTTATCTATTACTAAAGGGAAAAGGCAACGCATTCGCGTTACCATCATCCTCCCCGTCGCTCTCCCCCTTTATACTAGCGCTACCACTATAACTGTTAACGATATTATTAACGTTAACGAAAATGTGGCCCTATACCTTATTAATTATATCTTTAGGCAAACGTGTAAGGGAGGAATTAGCCTTTTCGCGACGACATATAATAACGTTGTCGAACTCGTTTACGTAGTATATATATAAACCCTATTTCTAAACGGCAACGACGACTACTGTTTTCCAGGTCCGCTGGTTGGCGCCCATTACTAATTAATATCGATTTATTGTAGTTATTTACGGCGATTTATTTTTTCAAATCGCCCGGAACGGAGTTTTTTTGCTAAATGATATTTTTAAACTTCGGCTAAAACTTACTAAAAAGCCGGAGAGCATATAACACAGCCTCGACCTACGGCCCTAAAACTACCGAAATGGGGGCGTACAAGCTACTAATCTGCTCGTAGCGGTAATAACGAGCCGAACAGCCCCTGTTTTCGTGGCAATCTCCAATAAACCTACCCGCGGCCTCGAACACGACACACTATACGTAAGGCGTATTTATTAACGGCTTAGGGCTACGGATTCGTGTACGCCGTCCCAACGTTTAACGCGTTAAAGAGGCTTTACAGCGTATCCTAGCGATACGGAGCTCAAACCGATGGAGGAGATCCGCCTCGTACTTCTTATCTATCAAAAAATGGGTCAAAGACATATAAACGAAAAGACTAGGATTTACGTACCCTACTGTAACTACGTTAAGCTACGTTTACGGCGCAAAAAGTCTCTTACAGATAATGGGGTTTTTACCCGTAGGGAGAGGGTAAGGTTTATAACCTTAGGAACCCCCCACTTTTCCCCCTAAAATCTAGGGAAGGGGGAGGGAAAGGGGGGGGAGGAGGGTGTGGCGGCGACGGAAAAAGCGACGGCGTGGCGGGGCTTGGCGGTGTAGCGGCGAACGGAGTGACAGGGGATAACGACGTAGCGGCGATAAAGGAGATTTCGCTCGACGAAGGCGGACTACTACTATTGGTAGTGGTGATATTGAAGGCAGTAGCAACGGTAGCGGTGGTAACGGCAACGGCGGCGACGCGTTACCGCTTACGCGCCAGATGATGCCTTACAATTCAGTTCTTACGCGGTATCTATAACAAATCCTTTTATTTACCTTACCATTAAAGTACGTTAGACATTTTATGCACCCGGGTATAAGTTTAACGGCATTCCTAACTTATTATAAAAGATAACTAGAGCCTGGCTTATTAATCGCCTGAATATAGACGCTTTGTTAACAAATTATTAAATAAAGCCTCGCGTATAAATGTATTAATATCGAAGAATATAGTCTATTTTAAAAACAGCCACTTCGAAATTCTTTTTTTAATATGTAAAATGGCTATGCAACTAATAGTTTGTAAGGTTACTTCCAAATTCGGGGGCGTTATTTAACTTAAATAAAAGATACACGTCGCAGTCTAATATACTACCCTTTTTAAAGACAAATCCTTTATATTTACAACGTAATATTCAGGTGTTCATAATATTTCAGTCGACGTTACTACTCCTTATTTAATATAACTTTACAATCCTACCACTAAGGTAATACGCCTTATCAAATACACTCGTTTAAAAACCATCGCAAAATACGAAAACAATACTTACTTTTAGGTGAAGCGAACGAAAGCTATACAAACCCGCGTATAGGCTATAGGCGTTGTGAACGTATTATCTGTAATAGCATAACCTACCGAAATAGTTATTAATAATTATAAAATCTTTTTTACTTTTATTAAAACCTTAAATAATTCTACCCCCATTTCGCCGTAAATACCGAATTTAAATTGGATTTCTTTACTTTCCATGTTGTTGTCGCATCTGCGAATACGCCTTCTATTATTATAACCCTTATAAAGCCTTACTTTACTACCCCTTTTTGAACGTAGTAAAGTATTTGATTTAAAAATCTGAAATCCTTAGGGTGGTAAACCTTATTAACGAAAAAGCCAATTTCGATAAACCTCGCGACAAACTACGTTACCAAATTGCCTCCTTTAGTATAAAAACACCCGTAAAAAATACCTATGGTAAAAACCATACACGGCACTTATATCAACGCGATTAATCCAAGGCAATGTGTTTAATTAAAGCGTGTTTACGAATGATATCCAATAATGTGAAAGTACATCGGTCTGATTTAAAAACCTATGAATTAAATAATAAAGGTTCTACTAATTAATAGTTAATAATATGCAAAGTTTAAGCGTTATTCTTATCTGGTATCCAAATGAAACGAAAAAACTTCTCGATTGATAATTCGATATTCTTTACAAGTAATAACGTAAAAAATTTCTTAACAATATTTTACTATTCATATTACTGGTTTTAGTAATATAAAGAACTATATAAAAATATAGGAAAGTTAAATGGTAATAGATTTATAACTATTGAATAAATAAGATATTTCTAATTCTTATTTATTACCTTTATAAAAGGATGTTATTGAATTTATTCGCGGTCAAAATTGGATAATAGTTATAAACGTTACCAAGTTTTCCTTCTCATTTTTAATATATCCAGATTTTTGCGACTGATTTACTTTCTTTATCCATCGCGAACTCGAACAGAGTAAAGTTACTGCTATAGGTTTTCGCAATTCTCCTTCCTACGCTTAACGTTTTATAAATCGAATATTAAAGGAATTTCGGCCTTTTTATCGCGTTTTTATCGACGATGTTTTGTTTAATACGTTCGAGGTATAACATACTTATCTAAAATATGTATTTAAGTTTCTTACTAGTAAAGAAGTCTTTGAATCGCCAAATAAATCTTATAACGGCTTTTAATTAATGGAACTTTTAGGATTCTACGTAGACGCTTTCAGACTTTTAACCACAAAGAAGAGAATTTAAAGTTTTCGGAATCTTTCCTTTACTTATAAATAAAAATCCTTTGAGATATACTTTTGGATAACGGGGTTTTTAAGGCTAATAATACCATATTACAACCAATTATCAGGCCTACGTTAGGAACTTAAAACAAAACCTATTAGTAAAAGGGAAAAAATGAAGATAATTCGAAATCAACAATAGAAAAAAAAATGAAATTATACGTAATCTACTTTCATCTAACTTCCACCTAAACAATAATAGCTTTTCAAGAATGTATAAGCCTAATTTTGTAAATGGGTTAAATCATACCACCCAAATCCAACTCATTAACTTTTTTTTTTCAAATTTACGGAAGTTTTAAACACGGATTCGGTGTTATGCTTGTGTACCTAATAACAGGTAATTTTTGGTAACGGAACCAGTTAATTTTAGTATTTATTATCGAACGAATAACATTTTTAAATCGTAGATCAACTAGACATAAACATCATTATAATCCTTTAAAATATGGGGTTATATGTTTTATATAGGTATATAAACACCTATGAATAACCTTGATGAATAAACCTATACTTATTATTTTTTTACCTATTATAAAGTTACTCAAAACATGATAAATTCAACGTTGTTAAATACGATATTTATAAATAAAGTAAATCGACGACTAGTTAACACGTTAATTAACTTTAATTTATATTTATTAGATATGATTTATTCACTAAGACGTTTTAATTTAATATCAGATATCCATAGTCCATTGCTTTCCAATGAAGACTAATAACCTTATAAAAGTAATACATCGGTATTGGATTAAATTATTCATGACTTGCCAACAGTAAATTAAGTTAAATTATTTACCTCGTTAAGATGTAAATACCCGACGATATACGACTTCGATTTTAAACAGGTTATTATAAAGATACTATTTAACGTGGAATTTTACAAAATCTTGCAGATGATGAAAATAATAAGGACATATCTTCTAATACAAATAAACTTGGATATTCATTTCTATTAGTTAATCGTTTATTATATAATCGCGACGCGAGCGGTTGTAAAAGGCTTAAAGTTTCTATAACATTCGTATAGAAGCTTTTGTCGAAGGTATACGATGAAAAATACTATTTCAGACTTAAAAAAAATAATACTTACTTTGAACAAAATGTATTTTCATTAAAAATTTAAGCTTATAAAAGTATATATCGAAAGTTACATATTTTAAGACAAGTTAAGTAACGCGAATCAAAAACTACTTAGTCGTTTCAAATTTATTTTAACACCTAAGAACCCAATACATGCGATTTACATAGACTTTGTAGTCGTATTACTAATAGTATCTTTCAAAGGTATACTTTAAATGTTACCTAGTAGGGAATTTTTCGATGTTATAATGCCTATCATATGTAAAACATCCAAACTAACGCTTCTAATTCCTATTCATACAACTTATATGGCCGAAGATTAGGCAGCTATTTTTATTCGATAATTTCTACTATACGATTGACCTTATTCACAACAAATCATTTCGGATAAAAATATTAAATTTGAATTAGCTTTTTAACAAAGTTTATAAAAAGGATTTTTAATACGTTTAATAATAACAATAACCTATTATTTTGAGGCGGATGGGTAAGTAAAAAAGAAGAATTAGTTAGTTAAATCAGCGTTACGTCACTTTAACGCGAAATATCTTAAATAATATTAGGTTAATATTATACCGGTCTTATAATGAAACCTTAATTATACTTACTTAAGTACCTTAAAATCTAATTTATATAAGTATTTATTTGGATTTAAACTTACAGTACTAGTAGATATTCTTATAACAATTTTGCCTTGTCGACAAACAGAAAGTCGATTTATGCGGAAACATTGACAACGAGACGTACAAATGACGATAGATATTATAATTATTAGAGAAAAAAACCGATACGATCAAAATTATTATTAGTATAAATTTGAAGTAGGCGATAAAGTATAATTAAAGCTGGGAAAAACTTATAAATTACGATAAAAAAAGGCAAAATTGGTAACACTGCATATAAAGTTGTACATAATTGTAAAAAAAATTAATAATTTGGCTTTTACGTTAAACTTTCCACCAAACTTACGAGTTTACCCAATTATTAGTATTACTTATTTATTACCCAATCAAAATCTAACAAACAACCTATTTAATAAAAGTACGCTACCATACAAACCGGTCAAAAACGAGGACTACGTATTAAATGTCGAAAATAAGGAAGTGGAACGTATATTGGCTAAACGAGTGGATCGATGCCGCCATAAAGGGGATTAAGTATAATATATTTTTAGAAAAAAAGGCTGTATGGAACGTAACGACGAATTTAAACCGGTATTAAAGTTGAATTAACCGGAATTAATTAAGGCCTTTGAGGAGAACAATAGAAACATTACGAGGAATTAAGGAGGACTTGAATAACAAGGACATTATTGTTTCTTTTAGCCCCCAGCATTTTTTGTATTGCGGAGGGGGTGCTTGTACTGCTTAAGCCTGGTCGTTGTTATCTTGTGCCTTTTCACGAAACTGCCTGCTCATAAGTACGCCTTCTTTTATTATGAGTTATCTTTCTTATAAGTACTTATTGTTATGCATTCTCTAGTAGATTCCTCTTTTTACTTAGTCTTCAACTTCAAATATAGACCTGAATATCACCATACGTTCATACGTACACACAGTACAACACGGGGATTATGCGCCTTTAAAGAAAATGAAAAAAGGAAGTTTTACCTGGAGCGATGACAAGACATCTTTTTATGTTAACCTACCTCGTGATTACGTAATCACACTACGCAATTACCCCTACGCAATTACCACTGAAATAACAAAAGTTGACATCACCAATCATGTCGCCTCCATTTCGCTACACCAACCAGGGCCGACTTACAATTACCACCGCGGTCAAACTTTGCTAATCTCAACCGAGCTTACTAATTTAGCTACACCAACCAGGGCCGACTTACAATCACTACCGCGGCCAGAATTTGCTAGTCCCAGCTGAACTTACTGATTTTGGACCTTTTACAATTGATACGGCAACCATTACTACCACTACTACTAATTTGGACCTATTACGGATAATACGACAACCATTACTGTCACTATTACTAATTTAAACCTTTAACGATTGATACTAAAATAACACTGTCACTATTAGGCTATTAACACGAAATATACAAGGAAAAAAGGAAAGTATTACCTATGTAAATATTACTATATACCCTTACAAATAGTATACATAGGTCAAATGGTAATACACTATATTACAAGGTGCTTTTCTATAGTGTAAACAATAAAGTGTCACTCTACAGGCTACACTTTTGTAAGACGCAAAGTGCATCTTGCATAAATCGGGTTAAAATGCTATTTCAAGCTGACGGCAATACGTGGAGCGGTCTAGAAGAAGTATTCTAGAGTAATACTCTCTAGGTGGAGGGCTTATAAGTCCTCACCCGTGGCGTGCACCTCTGGATGCTTCTTCTTGACTTAGACCATGTTGACTTACTTTACTACAATGCCAATCATCTTTTGATTACTCTTCTACTTGCTTTGTTTCAAATGAACAAGTACTTAAACCCTACCAATAATTAGGGATAGAATGAAACATTTTACAATTTAGAAACAATTGGGTCATACGAATCAACAATTAGTAAATGGTTTAATTAAACTATTTCGTAGTATAAAATACGACTTAATAATACAAATGTATGGATAAATGGAGTTAAATAGAGTTAGAGATTAATGGTTTATATACTTTTGTATTTCGAATCACCTGTATCATTATAGGTGTGGTACAATAAAGTTTTCATTACTGCAAATTGTGAAATTATTAATGGGAGACTATTGTTAAAAGTCACCAGTTTAAATTACTATAAAATTACTTTTTCTTTTTATATTTACCAACTTACAACTTCATATTATGTTTCTTTTACCTTTCAATTCACCTTTCAATTGTTACTTTTCTTCTTCCTCTTTTTTTTTTATCAATGTATAGATAGTACTTTTTTAAATAGTTCGTTAAAATATAACAGACATAGTTATACTCAAAACAGTTTAACACCAAAGATAAAAAAATACTCAGGAAATGAGTATTCAAATCGAAGGCCTAGTAAAAACAATAGTTAGGGCACTAAAAGTTAAATCTATCTCTAGAGAATGGTATAATTAAAGATATAGGAGAATTGAGATGGAGATTATAGCTAGTTTCAGCCATATATATTAGTATTTAATAGTACGGGTTCTCGATTGTAAGAATCGAGATCTATGGGGATTCTTTTGACTATATGTTAATAGGTTCTCCAGGTCGATTATAGGTATTTCTCATTCTTGAATCTTTAGCCTATATAATATCTTCTTGTATCGTAACTTCAACAATGAAAATACTAGTTATTGGCCCTATTTTACCTATAATAACACCGAGATCCAAGATATTAAGAGTTCTTATTAATAGTAAGGTCTAAGGAGTTATTTTAGGCACATCGGCCAAAGGACTTATATCTAGCGCTTGAGCTACCATTTATGATAACGCTTTCGAAGGAGAATTATGAAGTCATTTTCAGATGAACAGATTTCAACCCTAAACTCAAATGTTAATGAAAAAGTTTAATTATGCAAATGAACCCAAAAGAGGATAAAACTAAAAAAACGTTGATATTAGTAACTAATAAGATGTTGGAGATGGATAACAATATACAGTTATTATAACTATTGCTTAAAGGGTGATAATAACGAAAATAAATCGAATAATAGTAATAAGGTCAGTCATTTTATTGAATATTACCAAAATAAAGGTAGTATCGTTTGAAATTCAAAGACTGTTACAGATTCTGTCATTGTAGAATTCATTACGACCGTTTTCATAGCAAATAAGTGCAACATATGTGAAAGATAAATTTTAACGTAGAAGTTTGGAAAACAAAAGATAAGAAACTTTTCATTTCAAACCTTTGAAAAATTCAAAGTTAAATTTAACACTATCTACTTTTATTAAACCATGTAGTAATTTCGATCCGAAAAAACCAGCTAGAAAACGCCTACCTCAAATTTCCTCTAAACCTGTAAAATAATCAAATGAAATTATTACACTCATAAAACATTCGCTCTATAAAGATTCAAGGTGAATGAATCACTGATTGTATAAGAAAAACCAAAAAGTCATTTCGAAGAAAAACCATTTGATTTTTTGTGAACTTTTAAGCGTTGTGCTAATTTTTCGATTCGAATCGTAATTGAAATAACAAATGGTATTACAAAGTTAAGTAGTGGATGTAAAACTTAAGTTGAGCAAGCTTCTAGCCAACTTGAAGACAAATTTATATACGCCTACGTTTAGCTTTTTCCTTTTATGAAACTGGTATCTAATAATCAACTTGTAGTTATTGAAATCAACTATTGTTCTAACATTGACTATTTTTTGTTTTGTGGTATTAATGTGTCTTGTAATATAGTTAATTGGTAACGATAATACTATTTTTATGTTCCACCCTACGATAGAGATCTAATAAAGTAGAAAATAGTGTTATCAATAGTGTTAATAAGGTAGACCAAAGGAATATGCAATGGGTTTCAACGCATAGCATAAGTGAGCAGAATATTACGAGCTTCGCTAAGTAACCTTTGTGAACCTCACCTTGATAGCGCCAGTATTTCTCCTGCATCAAACGCGTATCGCGTAGGATTCATATATTATATACGTACTATTTGTTACGTATATCGCCATATAAGTTATAAACTTCATAACTAATAACATGAATCAATAATATGCCCCTTTTTTGTAACTAAAATTCGCCGTTTTCTAATGAAAAGTGAATCGAGTAATCAACGTATGCAAATTATATAAAGTTATTTACAAATAGTATACGTAACTTCATAAAACCAAACTTTTTATAATTCACTTTATACACCAATCGTACATTTTAAATTGTTTTCTCTTTTTTGTAACAACCCACATTTTCCTTCAATACTATTCTCTAAATTTATACTATCGCATACCTATTCAAATAATAAATCTTTACAATAGTTATATAATATATAGAATGTTTTTAGTTAACCTATAATTCGTTATATTATTATAAGTATCTTTAATAGGCAAAATATACCGCCGCATAGAATAAACGAAGTATTTCTCTATTATTATTCCGTAATTAATAACTTATATATAACCCTCCAATACTATAAACGCCTTACCCGTTTTCTAAGACAATAACTATAAAAGGGATGTATCTCTTATATAAGTACAAACATCTATATACTTTATATCGAACGTTTTTTCAACTTTAGCGTTCGGTTAAAATACACGTGTATATACTATACTCTGGGTTTTCTCTTTTGCAAGGGGGAATACCGTAAAGTAAAAGGGTTCCACCCTTTTTTTTTAAAAAAAAAAGTAAGGTTTCTAATAAATTATCAATACTTACTAACTTTTTCGTATAATAATTTTAAAATATGTATCTATTATTTATATGTTTAGGTTTATATATCGTGTTACATTATGGTTCAATGCTCAGTTAAGGCCACATTTATATCAGGGTCCTAGTCTAGAGAAGGAACGAAAATCTTCGGGGTTGTTGTCTCATTTTCGCCTCCAAATTAAATTCTACCTAGATTAACTATACTCAATCTAATAAACACTAATCATTATTAGTTGGCCTTTATCTTCATAATGTAAACGATTCAAATCTCTAGTCGAAGTATTTGGTATTACATTGAAAGTGGTGATGTGTTACTTCTAAGTTTGAAAGACTGCTAGCAGATCTGAATACCAATTTGTATAGCCACTTACTTTCTATATACTTTAGTCTAAATTAGAAACTTATTTTACTTAACTTGCAGTTAGTAGAGTCAATCTACCGACAATTCAGGTAACTTGCAATCAGTACAATCAAGTTATATTTAGTGTAGTTGAATTTACAGCAGTATAATTAACTGCTATTCCAACACCCTTATATGTGATATTAGGGTTTTGAAGGGCGGGTTCGAATTCGTTTCCATTGACAACAACCTCTTGAACCTAACCCCAAATTATAACGTTGATGATATGAAATTATTCTATCGTTTTTAACACCAAAAAAAATTATCAATTATTTCATTTCAAACGTTCATCATCGTATTCTTCTTATCTTATTCGTTATTGTGATTATAAATTTTATTGTAACCTAATGCGTATAATACTACAAAAAACTGATATCGTATTCAACATATCATTAATTATTGTTATATATATACATTTAACCAATTCACATACTAACAAATAGATTATAAATATTAAAATATTTATTCTGTCGGTGAGGCCTTTATTGTACCAGGTACGTTAGAAGAGTAATCGTAAATATTGGTGCTTATATTGAAAATAGATAGTAAGATGAGGGGATAAAATGCACCCAGAGAGTGCACGCTACAGGTGAGAACTTATAACCTCTCATCCGGGTAGTGGCACTTTACTATATACTCTGCTAATCTCTATTTTGGGCAGTGGCACCTTACTATGCACTTTGCAAATACCACTTCTAGGTAGTGACACGCCTTTCTACACTTCATAGGAATACACTTTATAAGTGGTACTTTACTATGTACTTTCTAAAAGTGAGATTCCTAACGTGACCAATTACTAATTATAAATATATATAGTAATATCTAAATAGGCAATATTTTCTTTTTATAACGCAATCCGTATCCGTAATTTATTAGTAATGGGTAATATTAAAATGTAGTTTATATCCGTGGTTTAGTATTGATAACTTAGTTATTATATAGTTTGTATCCGTGGTTTAGTAGTAACAGTTCACTTATGGTATAGTTTGTATTCGTGGTTTCATAATAATAGTTTGGTTGCGGTATAAATTGTACAGGTTTGGATTAGTAATTTTTAACACTATACTGATTGTAGTAAGGTCCCAGTTGATTTATATAATTAGTGGCGATATAATAGTTCATAAAGTTTTTCGTTGATTCTTGTAGGGGTGCAATTGTTCAAGTGTGATAAGTGTATGATTGCGTAGGATTAATTGAAGTATAACGTATTTGAATATTGGTATAGAAATATATCGTTATCGGTTTAGGAAAAACTCTATTTTTCCTTTTAACAACACGCATTTTTTACTGACGGAAGTCCTAATTAATTAATCAACGTATATAAAGTTAACCTACTATTTTCATTAACTATTTTAAACGGCGTTAATAAGTAAGTTACTTAACCAACTGTTATAAGCTAGTGCCTGGCTAGTATTACCAGGGATCCAACCCTGGTAGTTCTACACGCTCCTGCGATGCTCTAGAGCAGAGAGAGAGCCGCTTAAGGACACGTTATATGACTGGAGAAAGGGTTATACCATCATAGCTTTATAGCCGCTCCCTAACAAGGAATTCTTCTTTTTCTTCATCGAGGTTTATGGATAGAATCCGACCACCTTAAGCAATAACTCCAGCCTTAGTCCCTTAATATATAAATTTCGATCCTTTTCTCGACAGTGTTTTAGTTATTTTCAGCGGGTATAATTTAAGGTTATGTCATTATCCTTCGACTTACCGAATATAAACCACAAGGCCCTAAAGAAATTCCTTAACGCGCGGGCTAAAAAAAAGTTTTAAAACGTTTTAACGGCTTAACACTATTAATTTACGAATTAATAGAACTTTTTACCGACATCTTATGTATAAAATTTATCGAACGGAATTAAATTATTCGAAAACATACTTCGAATTTAGAATGAAGAAATATTAATACATTGAACGCTTTAAATAATATAATCTGATATCTCGAAGCTACCGGCACGTTTACGTCCTCGGGTTAACTTCCCCCCTAAAAAGTTCTCTTTACGTACGTTACGAATGACGCCGCTATTATACCGCTCCTTACTAGGGATTACGATATCTCCTTAAATAACAAAGACTTTTTTAACTTCGACTACGATATTAACGCCATTTTAAACAGGTGTTACCGACCTAAACGTAAACCTTTCAATTAGCAAATTAAGATTTACGGTATTAAATTACTATTTCCGGCATAAACGATTACGATAATACATAAATTACGTCGAAATCGGACGTTTATAAATATAAAAGAAGACTGCTTTTACGTTATCTTTTAATAATTTGAAAGCCCCGCGAAAAATATTATAAAAAGCTATTATGTTTACAGAGGCGACAGCAATACTAACAACGCTAACACCTTTATAGCTATGTTGTACATCTATTACTAAAACCTTAACGCGATGAAAACAATTATCACTCGGTTGACAAATATAAAATAGGAAATTCATAAACAATTTTACGTTTTTTTTTAAAAAAAAAAAACGTTTAAAAAGCTTTATTCGCGAAAGTTAGCGACATAACCTGCAAATCCGCCGTTAAATTCGTTATTTTAAAGGGAATTATTAACAATATATTTGCTAATACTTTACTCCCCTTTAATATACCGGCGAATTACAATAAATATGTTACCCGCGTTTAACTTATCGACATACGCTTTTATAATTTCCGTATTCGTTACGGCGGTACTAATATTATTCTTACCGGAGGCGTTTTTCGCGGTAGGAATAACGACGGTAATACGACCGTTCGAAATAGTTAGAGCGATATTATTATAATTATCGTAAGTGCTTTTAGAGTCGTTGTTAAACGGCGCGCCGTTTAGGTTAACTACACGGAACTTTCCCGTCTTAAAAATTACGGGTTATATTTACGTTACGAAAGTGACAGTTACCGGATCCGTATCTACTAATAAGACCCAGTGTAACACTTGAACGACTCTAACAATAAATTTGTTATAAAAATTAATTTTACTTCAGCTAAATACCTTATCGAACTCGAAAATGAAAAAACATAACTTTTATGTATAGTCGCGTATGATAGTTGGTAAAACTTCAATTTAACCTAACGACTTCGCCTTAACTTTTAAACAATTTTCCATCTATAGTAAATTTACTTTAGAATTTTATTTATTTCAGTTATGTTTTAATAAATATAGGTTGTAAATATTATAACGTCGTAATTCAACAGTTTATTAACCGTTTAAAGTTACCGCATTTTCGCATTCCTTTATGATAATTCGGTAAAGTTACGTTTTATACACCAGGTTTTCCCCTACGACTTATTTTTTTATAACTTTTTTAAACGTTAACTTCGATAAATACTATTACCGGATATAAACTTAAGTTGTCTCTTTTTTATAATACGACGTTATTTTAGGTAAATAATAAGTAAAATAGTAATTAGTTACCTACAACGTTGCGAAATATATATTACTTTTAAAGCGAGCTGGTAACCTCCGCATTCAGAAACAAAGGTTTACGCTTGTTTAAAAAGTATCGAAAGGGGTTAGCGCCGTTATATTTTACGTTATTTTTCGATAAGCCCGTAAAAACCGGGCCGTTATTACGTAACATACCGCCGTCTCCTTTAAATATATTCATAAAATACTCACACTAAATATTTATCTCCGTTAAACATAAACTTTCCATTGATTCAAGGAAATTCGCACCTTTATTTGACAAAGCCGTTGGTGATAAATTACACTTTTATCGATTTAAATAGGATTACGATTGACGATAAAATTCCTATTGATTCAAGGAAATTCGCACCTTTATTCAACAAACCCGTCGGTGATAAATTACTCTTTTATCGATTTAAATCGAATTACGAAATCCCTTTTCGTACCGATGATTAAGACTAACCTTTAAAATTACCGTAAAATCTTTTATACGGTATATCACATAAAAAGCTTTTTATATTATGTAAAACGATAACCGAAGAACTTAATTAAAGTTATATTAGAATAAATGGCTTTGTAACGGGCCCTTTAATATTTTTCGTTAAAAACCCCGGAAAAAGGTTGCGATTTTATATCGATTATCGCCGGTTTAATATTATTATAAAGGCAAATCGATACCCGTTTTTTTTTTTTTTTTTTTTTTTTTTTTTTTTTTTTTCTTCGTCAAAGAAACCATTCGTTAATATTTTACAAATTGAGTAATTCATTAGATTAGATATTAAAACTGTTTTTTACAAGTTGTTTATTAAGGATGGAAATAAATGGAAAACTGTATTTCATATATATGTTGTATTTTTTAAATAATTTATTACTCCTTTGGAACTTTTTGACGCCCCCTTTTCCTTTTAATAATATATTAATAAGTTTTTACGCCTTTTTTCGATATTTTCTATTTTTTTTCACCTCGCCGACGTATTTATTTACTTTAATAAAATTTTCGACGACTATATAAGTAAAGTTAAATAAATCTTTAACGTATTGAACGTTGAAAAATTCAACCTAAATATTTATAAATACAAATTCGGTATTTGAAAGATTGAATACCTGGGATTCGTTATCAAAGTTAACGTCGAAGTTTGTATAAACCAAAACAAGTTACACGTTATCCGGAAATAAACGGCTTTTACAACGGCTTTAAAAGTACGAGGCTTTCTAAAGTCCGTAAATTTTTATCGTTATTTTATCCGCGATTATCTAACGATTATAGAATTATCATTACGGTTAATCCGTAAAATTACTCTTTTTTGTTAGGGACCAAAAAAAAAAAAGTTACTTTCGAACAGCTAAAGTTTAAATTTCTTTTCGAACCCGTATTCGCTGAATAGGATCCCGAACGCAATACTTTTTTCGAAACCAACTATTTTAGTTAAGCCATAGGAAACTAACTCCTTTAACTCGACAACCGCGGCAACCTACATCTAATAACGTATTACTATCCTCGTTTATCTCCTACCGAAGATAGCTAAAATATTTACGACAAAAAATTACTCGAGATTATAAGCTATTCAAAAGTATAAAACGTGGAGCTCTGAAGTACGGCGCGCCTGTTTATCATTTTAACAGGTTATAAAAACTTAAAATACTTTATAACAACACAGCTGCTCTCCAAACGATAAATCCGCTAATTTAAACAACTTTCTTAATTTCGCTTTCGGTTAATATATAATAAAGTAATAGATTACGCGCGATCCAACGTATTATTACGACGAAATCTAGATATTCCTAAGTGCCTTTTAAACTTACGTTACCTAAGTTAAGATTCCAATTATTACATCCCGAATAGTTTGTCTTCAAGCCGTTTTTACGTACGTACGTTTCCCGGTTAACCGTCGCCGGGGAATCAATTTTAAAAAGTCGTAAAAGTTTTACTAACGTCGACCTTTCAAGTTATTAGGATATCTTTATTATACGCGATACAATTTACTCCCGCCTAATACATACAATATGTATAGGCGACCGACACTTTTTAATGGATATTCCTACCGACGACAACCGTCCGTTAAAGGTTTTAATTTCGAAATATCTAGTAAACGACGATAAAGTTTTGAGGTTTAGCAACCGCATTTAGGTACCTGTTTACAAGCCGTTTAATATCGCGTTAATTTAAACTGTCTACAATTCACTTTTTGCCGGTCACCTAAGTCACAACGTTATTATCGCTATCTTTTTCAAAAAGTATTTTTAGTTGGGTTTATATTGTGAGGTCCGTCGCATTTGCCGTAACTACGACGTTCATAGCCCTACAATCTATTGGAAATACCTTCGAAAAAGGGTTTTCAAACCCCTTTCGGTTTCCCAACGATTTTAAAACGAGTTTTCCGTCGATTTTATAATTAATTTACCTTAATAATATTAAGATAACCTACGTCATTTTATAATTATTTCGGATCGTTTAAGTAAAGCCTTTATCTTGAAGGTTATAATTATTATAAACGTTGAAACTTATGCGGAACGGTTTTTCAGTTGTTATTAGCGGTTTCATAGGTTTTCACGTACTTTCATTAACAATCGTAATTCGAATTAGACCAATAAGTTTTAAAAACGATTTTACGACCTAATTAAGGTAAAGTAATGTCTTAATACCTCCTTTCATCCAGAAACTAACGGCGTAACCGAACGCGTAAATTAAACAGCTTTTAAGTATTTACGTTTATTTGTCGTTTATATATAACCCGACTAAAACCGTTTATTACCCGACTATTAATTAATACTAAATAATAAAAATACAAGGACCATCGGTATTAACCCGTTTTTATAACCTATAATTATTAAGTTAATCCTATTTAACTGGTATTACGTTTTCTCGTTTCGACAACGATATTACTCGTAAGAGCTAAAAACTTTATTTAACGAATTCGTAAATCTACGGAATTTTCATAAGCCGTAATATCGGTTACGTAACATAGTATAAATGAAGATATTATTAAACGACGTTCCCCCTCAAAACGTTTTCAAATCGGCGACAACGATTGACTTTTCCTTAAAAACCACAAGTTAAACTAATTCTTTAAAAAGTTAAGTTAAATTTACGATAAGTATCATGTAACGCGTATAATCAACTTTTACGTTATTAAACTTAATATAACAGGCGGAAAGAATTTTCGATTTTATGTAAATTAACTCGTTCGAACCGTTTCGAATCCGTTTTTAAATTAGTAAACTCGAGGCTTTTAACCGTAAGTTAAAATTATTGAAAACGATGATAGTAAATTGAAACCGAAATACCAATACGAAAATATATTACGGGTTCGTAATAAACCCTTAGTCGGACGTACTTGACTTTCTAACTAACTGAAACAGCACGTTTTAGTTAAATAAATAGGCTACATATATCCAACGCGAAAGCCGCTTTTAAAATTTTCTAATACTGTAACAATTGATAGCTTCGAATCGCGTTATAAATTAGTTAAACATAACGATAAGCCCTTACGCTCAGCCCACAAACAGGTATAATTTTACACTTTACTTTACCAAACGGAATGTCGTATAAAACGGTAATAAGTGTATATGAAATAAACGTATTAATATTAATAAAGACGAAAAACGAATAACTATAACCGGGCTTTTATTTAAACTTATCCTCGAAATTCTGGTCCGAATCCTTACCTAATATTCTTTTACTTATTTTAATAAGCTGTCTTAATTAATTATTTATACGACTTAACTTAGCTTTAATACGTTTCGAAACTTTAATAAGTTTCTGTATTATTTTCAATAACGCTCCCTAACTTCTCGTTAGCCGCGCCCTCTACGTTTTTAATTGGTTGTAAAAAACTTACCTAAGTATTACGTTTCTCTTTTATTCATTATATGGCCTGTAGGCCCCCAAACCATACGGGAGTAACAGAGATAATCCCCCCCTACCCCCCTGCCTCAGAAATTAACTTACGTTACGTAACGCATCGGATTTTCATGGTCTTTTCAACGGCGATAACCTAAGTTTACACGCTTTTTAACCACTCGTTAACACCTAGGGAGCGGCTTATGGTACTTGGACTTATCTCGGTCCTGAAATTCGAACGCCAGATACACTTTCGATAACTCCTTAATAGCCTTATTTATATCCGGGTTTAAATTCAACGGTGTATACGTATAATTAAAACTACGACCTATAACCCTAACGTAATAAAAGCGATATCGGGCTCTAGTATTTAGCTACTCGTTAACAGCTTTTTTTTTTAGCTATTGAAACCATTTACCCTTAGTTTTTTAGCTGAACATTCTGGAATTAAACGTTATTTTATAAACGTATTCGAAATATATTTATTTTTAAATCTCGTTATGGTATATATTGATAACCCTTAGGGCAAAATTTTTATACTCGTTAACAAGAACGAAGCAGCTTTAAAGCATGTAACCCATATTTTAATAGCTTTGTCTACCTTGGCGGCGAGCTATAGATTTATCGAAAAATTGCTAGTAAAGGGAATATTAAAATTACGAAATAAATAAGTCCTATATTATTAACTATAAGTATTAATATTGTATGGAAAAGTTAAAAGTTAAAGAAAGGAAAAAGTTCAATCTTTTGTATTTGGGACTTTAAGAATTATTTATAAAAAAGGGAATGCGTTAAAGCTCTTTTTACGTAACGTTAGCCTAGTGACTTCCACATGGAACCGTGTTGTGCTAAAAGGCGCGCGTACCTTCCTTATAATTACGGCGCCTTATACCATAATATCCAAAAAAAAAAAAAAAAAAAAAAAAAAACAAGAGGGAAGAAACGATAGGGGTGTCTTTAAGGGTAATTTTATAGGCTAGTGCCTGGCTATTATTACCAGGGATCCAACCCTAGTAGTTTTACATGCTCTTGTGATACTTCAAAACAGGGAGAGGGCCGCTTAAGAACACGTTACATAACTGGGGAGAGGGCTGTACCATCTTAGCTCCATAGCAGCTCCCTAGTAGAGACTTCTCTTTCTTCTTCATCGAGGTTTATAGATAGAATCCGACCACCTTGAGCGATAGCTCCGGCCTCAGTCCCTTTATTCCAACTCTATATATTAACTTATTTCGTAAATAGAACCTGTATAAAAATAGGAATATAAGGCTCTGTTTAGCGCGTTTGCGTAGAAAAGAAGATGCAGTCGCTGCCGCTATACGCCGCGCCGCCACCACCGTCACCCCTAGCCTTACGTCCTCCGGGTCGATGTCGTACATCCTCGCCTTTATCTTCGACCCGTCCTACATCGTCGCCGCCGCCGAAACCCCTACCCTTTCCCCCCCTTTCTCCCCTTTTCCTGTTCCCTCTAACCTTTAAGGGGAGGAGCGAGGGCTTTTTAAGGTTATAGAAAACCCTAACTTTTCGCTACGGGTAAAAAACCATATACCCGTAGCGACTACCCCCTCCCCCTCCTCCGCCTGCCGAAAGTGTAGCTTAACAGAATTGTAATTCGGTTTATATTACCAATTTTCTTTTTAATTTATATTATATTAATTTTTTTTAAACGAAGAGGAAGCGGCGAAACCAACCCATCGTTTCTATTTACAGCTCGTTAGGGTACTCTACGAAGCCTTTTTAGCACTTAAAATGTTTCAATAGCATACTGGGATTCGTAACCTCGGGCTGCTAATAAATACGCCTTACGTACCGTATATCGCGTCCGCTGCTACGGGTAAGTTTATTAACAATTGTTATTAAAACGGGGGTCGGTTGGCCCGTTATTACTGTTATGAACGGATTAATAGCGGATACGATTTCATTTTAGTAGTTGTAATGCCCTAAGCCGAAGCCTTATTAATCGCCCGTTGATTTTACGGTAAATTTACTTTCAATTCGTAATTCTAACCGTAAATACGAATTTTTCACTTATATAAATATATCGTTTGATACGCTTTTAAAACCAATTACTTTTGTGAAAAACTGAAATAAGTCGATATTGATTATTAATAAGAGTTAACCAGCGATTTGAAAAGATGGTAACAGTTATTACCGTTTAAAAGTAAGACCTAAATATATATTACATAAATGAATTCGATGATATTATTACGCGTTGCCGTAAAGAGAGTGGAAACCCCCCCGCTCTTTTGTCTAAAAGCATATAATCTAAAGCTTGGAGCTCTTTCGTCAGTAATTCCGGTGGCGGCGTCGATAGTGGCGATAGTGGTGGCATTAGTAGCGAGGGGAAAGGCGGCGAGGAAGAGGATGATGAGGACACGGCGCCGCCCTTTATTTTCCCCTTTGGCAACGATTAGTTGCATATTTCTATGCACGAGTCGGCGTGCTCGGCTTAAGTGTAGTTTGTTATATGATAATGTAATTTTTTTTTTCTAAAACAAGAAATCGTAATACAAGTGATAATCGTTGAAGGTAAGGAGTACAAGTAATTTTAGTAGGGTCTAAGTAAAAGAAATAAGCAGATGATAATATGTTGAAAGCGTCATAGAAAGTGAAAATAAAGATTGACAATATGTTAGAAGCGGTATGATCGTTCAATTTAAATGGTGATGAAATGTTAGGAGCGAAATCATGGATTCAAATCGAGATAAAATAATAAAAGCGGTGTAACTTTCTTAGCTGGAGTTAGGTCAAAAAACCCTTGAATAACGTTAATAAAAATAGTGTTCGTTAATACGAACGCTTTTAATTTTTCATTCGGGGCGCCTTTAGTTATTATAATTCTTAGGTATGATTTTTCGTTAATTTAGTTTTTTTACGGCTTTTATATAATATTCGTAAGGCCATTAAGTCGATTGTAAGGCGTTTTTTGTTTATGATACCAATTTTTGCAAGGTATTTGTAGAGGGAAAAATAGTTGGTATAAATTACTAAAGAGAGGGGTGTTAAATTAAGGTTGTAAATAATTGTTCAGACTATGATCGTTATGGTAATTTCGAAATCGAATATTTCAACCATGCTGTAGATTTTCGAGTCCAATACTCTTCGTATAATCCGTTTATATTTAGTCGAACTCTAATAAATAGTATTTTTATAAAGTGTGAACTCGTTTCTACCTGGTTCTTCCCTTTCAAAAATAAAAACTAATTTTATTTGCGTGTTATAATCTGTGGATATTGTTATATATCACTTTAGTTAGTATATTTAGGTGGCATTAAATCACGCTGCAAGGTGTACTCCTGCAGCGTGCACGATAACGTGGCACGCTGTAGGCTAAACTTTTGTAGAGTGCATAATAATGTGACACGCTGCAAATTTCACTTTCAAAGTGCATCATACATGGAGCGGTCTGGAAGTAGTATTCCAGAGCACATAGCAAGAAGGTCACTGCTCGGATAAGAGATTTATAACCTCCTATCCGTAGCGTGTACTCTCTGAAATACTTCTTCCTTTTATCTATCTTTTATTATAAATACCAATTTAACGATTACTTTTCTACTCTTTTACTTTACGTAAATTAGGTAGAAAACTTACCGATACTCATTAGTAGCCGATTCGGTCGACTATAAATAGCTTGAGAAAAAAAGAGATAGACACAAGTCAAATACCTATAATGGGATGCTATAACGGTCCCAATTATTTGAACCTAACATTACGGTTCTATAAAAATTATAAAAGATGTATATGAAGATTTTGAAAATGAAGTAACTTTAAGAAGAACAACTTCAGTACGATATTATTAACCCTTGTTTAGCGTTTGATCTACTAAATACCCTGTTACGCTATTATTAACCCTTGTTGAATGTTTTAACGTATCCGGGAACTTTTGGGAGAGCTTCCTATTACGTACCACGCTACGTAAGCCAAAACCACTAAGTTACGGAATCCTTCGTTGGGACCCGTCCGATCTAAAATAGACGTCTAAACAACTTACGAAATATATAAGGGGATACGAATATAAAATCCAAACCGCTTATGACATCTATAAGCGGTTACAAACGGAATTACCAAACCGCTTATTTTAGTAAAAACGGCTACGATACGATAATCTGGACCGCTTATCAAATGCAAACTAAAACCAATATACCGAACCACATAATATACTTCCTTATACCTACATTTATTTTCCCCTTTGTATGTTTACCCTATCCACTTTTTCACGTTCGCCTTATGTTTTTTAAATTCAATTTTTACGACAGTTAAGTTTTTATATCCGCTTGGCTAGTGTAGCATTACTAAGCGTTCATAAAACTCATTCCAAACGTCTCATTAATTTGTGGTTATGTTTTATTTACGTATTATTTGAAGTTTATTTATATTGGATAGCTTTAAATATCTTATTTCCTTTGTATGTACGTATTTGTACATTTTTAAACATACATAATTCCCAGTCACGGCGTGAAACCACAAATTTACGCCGTTGACATATACCAGATACATATAAAAACAACTATTCCTAACCGCCCTTAGATATTTACAATTATAGCCCTAATACCAATAATACCGGAGAAAGCTAGCGTTTACTTCTACCTTTTGGTCGAACGCATGGGAATCAAGAAGGCTATGATACATGAAATAGACATGGGTCTTTAGGACAATATTATCAATACACTAGTTGAGGAATTAGATCTATATACGGTAAACACGTATATTTTAACCGTGACTATTTGTTACAGGGAGGAGAAAACCTAAGGACCCAATATTTTGGATAATTTCTATAAAAACTTCGAATTAGACGTTAGATATATGGAAAATAGTAAACCCCTTTATTATCAAAGACTTACGAATTCAATTGCGAAGTAGGGGTATTAATACCTTAAAAGGTAGGAATAGCCGCAGTATAAGATCTTTATTAGAAATGACACGGTTTATGAACTCATAAAACTAGAAGTATAAAGATATATACTAAATGGAATTAGTAAAAAATATGACCTAACAGAATATAAGAAATAGGTGGTAAAATATATACGGATAAAACGATTAAATATACGAATACGAGGCGTGGTATGATCCAATACTGTACCCGTACCCCAAATCTGAAATATAGATCTCGAGGAGGAAGATTTAAATACGTAATCCGGGCTTCAACCTTGAGAGGAGGAAGGTCTAGATACGCAGTCTGGGATGCGAACTTAAGAGAAAGAAGGTCTGGATACGAAGTCCGGGCCGCGACCTGAAAAGAAGGAAGGTCTGGATACGCAATCCGGGTCGCAACCTCAAGAGAAGAAAGGTCTAGATACGTAATCTGGGCCGCGACCTTAAGAGGAAGAAAGTCTGGATACGCAATCTGGGCCGTAATATTAAAAAGAGGAATGGCTAGATATACCATACGTAGTTAAACCTTAACAAAAGGACGGGTTGTAATGGTACTTTAAGATGCGACCTGGAACACTAAACTGCACAAGAAACAACTAGCGCTTTAGAAATGGAATTTGAAACGCCCCTTACAGTTATATCAAACAACTTGAGAGCGCTCCCATTACTATAGAACGCTTTGGACTAGTATTCATAATATATGCCATACTTTTGATAGCTACTACGACTAATAATACTACGAAATAGTTCATGTAACCTGATCCGCAACTCCACTACTTTATTAAACAAAAGAAAAGATAAAGTAAAAAACGTTTTACCTAAAACAATAACATATACCATTATTATTATTGGATTACAGATACAGAGCATAGAAAATAAAAGAAATATACCATGATGATTACTAATTAAAAACGAACTTATATTATTATCGCTATTAAATGATTAATACGAACCGTATTACAGATATACTGTTACTACTAGATTTTGAATACGAACCGTACTAAAACTATACTGTCACTACTAGATTATGGATACGAAGCGTACAAAAAGAGAAGAAAATATTTCCGGTATGGATATTATTATATATCACTATAGTTAGTATATTCAGGTAGCAGTACATCATGTTATAAGGCGCATTCCTATAGCGTATACAATAACGTGACACGCTTTAGGCTGCACTCGTGCAGAGTGCATAATAACGTAACATGCTGCAAATTGAACTTTCAGAGTGCATCATACATGGAGTGGTCTGGAAGGGGTATTCTAGAGCGCATGGCAAGAGGTTCACTTCCTGGATGAGATGTTTATAACCTTCCATTCGTGGCGTACACTCTTTAGAATACTTCTTCCTATCATCTATCTTTTACTACAAATACCAATCTAATGATTACTCTTCTACTCTTGTACTTCACGTGAATTAGGCAGAAAGCTTACCAACATAATCGATATTATTAGCAGAAGATCAATTAATAAGGATAAAATATTATTTAATAGGTATATTAAACGCTATACATTATTAACCTCGTTTTGGATTGTATATTTGTTACGTAAGATGTTTTTAAGAGTTTTGTATACGTTGTCCAAAGGGTAGATTTAGTATTACGTAGTTATAAATAAGTTTAATACCGTTTCTCATTGTGTTATTTATATGATTTAAACGCCGTGTATACTCTGTCATTTGTATTCTTTGGCTCTTCTTATGTTATTTGGGTCAATAAAGGCAACTTTATTTAATTATCTTTTTTGGTAAGGTTCAAATCGCCGTTTTGGAAAGTGATTATCGCGTTGTTAAAGTAAATTATACGGTTTTCTGTTAGGTTCGTCTTAGGTTTTTCTTTTTTACCAGCGTCTAAACGATTTCTTTTTCTAATAACGGAAAACAACCTGTTATACAAAATTACCTTGTTATACTTTTATATACGTGTAAGTATAAATATTTTAAAACGTGTTATTAAAACTAACAGATATGGGTTTAAAGTCGAGTGAGCTATTTTCAACCGTTCCTTATAATACCTTTAGTAGGTATTATACCAGTATATGTCAACCTTAACGAATCCGTAAAGCGGTTTTATAACACGTAGAATCGTTTCGGATGGATAATACTTCCGAAGCTCCGCAGATATATGAGCGTAGATACGACGTTTAAACCGTTTTTCCGATTGCATATAAGCTTGTGTAATATTATAAATTTCGATATAAATGTTGTAAGTTGGACGTAAAACGGCGGAGAACGCTAAAATTAAGCGATAGCTTACTTTTTACAAAATAGGCTATTAAGTTATTGTATTATTTTTTCCGGCTTTATTGTATCTTTTAACTAGAATAAGGCTTTTTTATAAGGTTTGCCGGTCTTATTTTTTGCCTCATAAACTAAACGCATGGGAAAAAAATCTATGGACGTTATGAATTGGTATTTTGAACGTTTTAAGGTAGAAAACGCTTTGTTTGATTAAAGTAGAAATTTCCATTTGGTAAATTATTTGAACGTGGTACCTAAGGAGGTAATACTGCTTTTTCAGCGGAGCTTAAAACTTAATTCATAGTTTACCGCTTTTCTGGGGTAACTAAAAATTCTGTAACGAATTTTTTAAACCGTTTTTTGTTTTTCAAACTAAATGGACGCCTTCGGCGACGCGGTGTTAGTTTTAGTGGTTTAGGAGGGCCGGTTTCGTGTAGTGGTAAAGTTTTGGATGTGGTATCCAGGGTATATATAGGATTCGGAGGCAACTTGAATTTGTTATCTTAAAAGTTGTTTTTTTGGTGTCACTGGTTAAATTACGATTTCGGGCCGTTTTCGTACATTTATTTCCTTTTATATTCCCGTATTTTTATTTAGCGAAATGAACATGTGCCATTTGGCAAGTGTACAAGTATATTGTAGTCTTTCAACCTATTGATTTCTAAAAGCTAGTATATTTATCCTTTATTTTTTTTTAGTTCAGTACATTCACCTATAATGATACGTTTGAAACGCTAGTTTCACGCGAGCCTTTTTTTTGGGGGGGGGGGGTTAATTCTTTTGAAATATTACTTTTTGCCTGTAGAAAACGTAATATTATTATAATTTTAACCATAATATTCATTCTTTATATCGTAGCTACCGATGATATGAAATTCATGTTGACTTGGAGGTAAGTACCGATAATAAGGAGTGTTAAAATAAGTTTACTCAAACCGGATGTATTCTTTATGTGGTTGACTGTTATTTACAAAATTTATTCCCTGAAACTGGTAGCCTTTAGTTTCTGGGATAATTTTAAATATACTTTTCGAAACGGTTTATAGTATCGTTTGTATTTTAAATACCTTATTTTTTTTCTACCGGTATTTATTTACATTCATTTCCGGTGATTTTAACCCTAAAGCTTTATTGAGTCGAGTAGAAAATCGTGATTACGTTGTGGATAATTTCATCCAGATTCCCTAAATTGACGTTTCATTCATAGTTTATTAAAATATCTCAATTATTCGTAACTGAAGCGTTCCGCGTAAATTTCGCGGCTCGAAATAATATTGTTACATTGATGGCATATAATACCGACTGGCTGTCAAAGTATATTAAATTCATAATTACCTTGTAATTCAAGTTCATATAGTATTAAAGTTGCAATGTAAATCGCTGTAAGGCTTGTAAGTATAGTTAGTATTCGTGGCAGATTTTTAGATAGTTTTTAACGCTTCTTTATCTATATTAGTATTTCTTACAACGTAAAATAGCTGTAAAAAGCGTTTTGTATTTAGGTATTTGAATGGGTGGTATAATATCTTAAGTTTTGGTTACTTTAAGTAAACGGGTTTTATTTTATTGGTTTTAGGGAGAAATGATAGGTGTTTAAACCTAAGGCGAAGTAGTACGAATATTTTATCCGAGGCGCGGATAAGTTGGTTAGTCATATTCCAAACCTTAATTCCTAGTTTTTTTATATTAGGTAGCAATAGTAAAATTAAATTTGTAAAGTTTATTTCGTGAAATTTAACCGGTTTTAATCACGTATTCAAAACGATTTTATTAAGCGACGATGCTTTTCTTTTATTGAATAAAACTTTCCGGTGTTTTTTTATTTGATTAAGTTGGGATTTCGGGAATTTCGCCGCGAGCGTATCGAACTATCGTTTTGTGGTGATCTATATTTGAGTTACAATGGTGTATGGTATCATACCTTGGAATCGGTTGCCGTATCTATTAGAAAACGTGACTTGAAACGCTATGTAGGCGTTTAACACCTTGTTTTTGCAATCTAGGCCTACAATGTGTGGAAATAAGGTATTTTGTAGGCCTGTAAATATTAGTTAATAGTTTTTATCCTAGGTTATTAAGTAAAGCTTTTTTGTCTTAAAGTCTTCCTTTTTAAACGTATACTCGTAAGGGTAAGCGTCAAATTTATACTTTATGATTTCATAATTAGCTATATACGTTATAAAATGAACTTTCGTTTAGTTTTTAAGTAGTTAATCGGCCTAAAGTCAACGTTTCATCCCAATTTACGTCTTTACCGGGTGATTGGTTAACGAATAACCGACCTTATCATATATAATATAACGTTTTCAAAAACCTGGAAAGCTTTATATACTTTTCCGTATGTATAATTATCTACGCGGTAAGTTTCGTATTAAATTTTAAGGTTGTATTCGTTAATACACAATTCTTTTTAGGTTTTATGAACTATTTTCCCAATGTTTTCCACTCCGGTAACGTTTTTGAAGCGTTAATTTTATTTCGGTGACACTTTAAACCGTTGGTCCAAAACGTTGGAAATTATTTCAGTGAGGTTTACTTTAGTAATTTAGCCTTCAACTTAAGTCCTTTCGGCTATAAATATCTATCTAAAGTTTGTTTAACTGCGTATCAAGGTTTTGAACAAGGTTTCAAAGCTTACACAAAAAGCATTTAAGTCTTTTCCAGCTTAAATAACGTAAGTTTGAAGTTTAGGTTTTTGCGACACGCCTTTATAATCATTTGTATAAATAATTTTTCTCCCTTATATTTTGGTTAAAGAGCTGCCTAATATTTTCTAAATTTCTCTACTAAGGCGTTTAATACTTCTTACAAGGTTCTATTAACGTTTTTCGGTTAATTTCTTACGGATTTTGAGGTTATATTAGTACATATTTATCGTAAACCTTATAGTTCATTTACGTATAGAAATAAATTTTCAAACGATTATTGAACTTTGAAAATATATCTGTTTATTTGAAGTGGAATATATATATCACTTTTGGGCTCACCCAAAAAATATGTTGAGTAAAATAATATAAAACTATCATCATTTGATATGCAGGTTTTTATATATGTCTAACATTATACATATGTTATCATCGGACACTTTGTATTAATCGACAATATAATTTTGTTTTTATTTTATAATTTAGTAAAATTGATAGACTATATAGAATTACTTTTATTAGTGGGACAATGGTATAGTGAATGGTTTTGGTAAATGCCATAATTGTCGGATATTGTTCTGTAAAGTTCTTATTATCGTTTTATGCTGCTTATCTTGTTTTTGAACGGCTTGTTTTCTGTATTTTAGTTGCTTCCGTTACGGTCTAAAGTGACGTTAATATTATTTGGAAAATAGTCCGGTATTTATCTTTCCTTCAATATTTACATATTTGTAGGGGTATATTATACCCGCGTAGCGGATAACATTCGTGATTGTTTATCCTATTCTTCGTATAACTCTGTATACCTTATTTAGGGCGCGGGTACATCGCCTAAACGTTTTACACTTTATACCCGTATAGTGTTTACACGTTACCATTCTATCTGTTTGTTTTTTATAACTATTTTTTATATTCCTTTAAATACTAATTTTTTAAAAAGTCTATATAATATACGTCTTTATCTAGTTAGTTTAGTAGGTCAGTAAGTAATAGCATATCGAATAAGGCTTTCGTAAGGTAATCGTTTCGGTTTTTTTTTAAAATATTAATACATCCATTTTATGAATAAGTCCATGAAACTTCGAAAATTGAGTTATATACCCTATATTATATCCCTATCGTTCAATCCGAAAATATTTTACGAAAATTATTCAATATATTAGGTCTTTAGGCCTTTTCTTCACAATATCTAAAAATCATCGTTATAATATACGTATTTTCTGTATAAAAGTTTAAATCCTTTACCGGTACGTTAATAACATTATTTTATAGTTTTAGGTTATTTTTATAAAACTACTTTACTCATTCCTATATGTAAGAGTAAAAGGTTAAAGTTTTCGTTAACTTGATTCAGTCTTATTGTTATTGGAGTCATGATTGTAAGAGTACAAAGCGTATTTAAGTAGTTAGGAAGCCAATTTGTACGTATACAAGATAGATTTAAGTGGTGTAAAAGTTGGTTCTACGTAATAAATAATTTTCGTATACGTTTGAAATACAGTATTGAAAGATACATGATTCAGATTGAAGCGTATAATATATGAATAAAAAACCAAGTAAAGTGTAATAAAGCCTTTAAAACAAAGTGGTCAAGATCTGTTCATACAAATTATATATAATTCAGATACAAATGAAATGTAAATAAGTTGGTTAAACGTTCAAAATTATCCTTGAAACGCTTCGTAAACATTATATCAGTTAATGAACTAGTAAATTTAAACGTCGTAAGTAAAATATTTAATCAGACGGTGTAAAGGGAGCGAAGAAAGGTGAAGGGAGTAATGGAAAAAGGAAAAGAATGTGGTGAGATATATATATATATAAGATTCGAGATGGTGTATAAGTTTTGGTAAGTTTAAATTCCGTATTGAGCCCGTAAAGTATGCCTAGCTAACGCTTTGATTGTTGTTTTTAGGACGTGGAATAATTTTGTTGGCGTTTTAAAAGTTATTTCTTAGCCGTTATAGAAGTTTATAAACGATTTATATATTACATCTTAACC
Source organism: Anisogramma anomala (assembly GCA_038502455.1). NCBI lineage: Eukaryota > Fungi > Ascomycota > Sordariomycetes > Diaporthales > Gnomoniaceae > Anisogramma > Anisogramma anomala. Next base: position 29,892,651 of record JASMMZ010000002.1, on the reverse strand, counting down.
ATTCCCGAATTATACAAGCGTTGTGGATTCTTTTTTTCAATCGGATATGTCCTAATAAAGAATTCCAAAACTTAATGGTTTTAGCTTACATTGATTAATAAGTAATATGATACTTTTCAACAAATGCACGGGTACTTTGAAGCGCCAACCGAGTAAAGAATAGTTAAGGGTCTTTAAAAAGTTTAAAAAAACCAATCGAATTAATAATTTCGTATTAAAGGAGTTCTTTTTAAATTTACTTTGCTTTTATAATCTTCATATACTCCCGTGTAATTCTTACAAAAGAGTAGTGTTAAAATACAGATGATTGTGACCGTTATAATATTCAGCTATAGGCATTTAACTTAGGTTTGTATTTTTTTCCCTAATTTATTTATAATCAACTAAATTGGCTACTAATTAGTGTTGGTAAGGTTTTTATTATATCAAATACGTTAAAAGAGTAATCTTAAATATTAGTATTTGTATTAAAGACAGAAAAAAAGATTAAAGGAAGAAGAGGCACCCGGAAAATGCGCGTTATAGGTAAAAGCTTATAATCTCTTACTTGTGTAGTAATTTTATGGTCCGACCTACGATGGTAAGCTAAGTAGATATCAAATGGAGTTTACTATTGAGGTATAACGGAAGACTAGAAGAGGCTACCGTGGCCCATTGTATAGAACCTATGGACATAGCTAGTACCTAGCCTGTTACGTTTCCTTATACGTACCGTATACGGACCGCGCCCAGTTCCGCGCCCGAACTGGGCCTAAACCGGGTACTATATATCCCTTTACGTTTATAGTTACGAAACCTATAGACTTAATGTTTAATAGCCTAAGTCAATAATATGCCCCCCATTTTCTCGGATATTATAAGGGTAGCGGCGTCCCGTTAGTTAAACGTAGGACGCGGGCTTTACCCGCTTAGTAAGCGGGCCAAACGCAAGCTGATAACATACCGTTTAACGCACCGTATAACGTATCGGCCGGTTTAACCTTAGATCACCAGCACCGTATAACGCGCCCCTTAACATGCCGTATAAAGCATTAGCCGATTTAACCTTGGGCCGTCGGTGTCGTATAACGCGCCCTTTAACGTTCCGTATAATGTATCTTTTTTTCCGCCGGTATCTTGTAACGTACTTTTTAACGTATCATGTAATATATCACTTTTACCGCCGGTACCATATAACTTACCTCGTATAATACGTAACCCCTACCGAATCCGGTCCGCTAATATCTATAAATACGAACTCCCTCATAATCCTTAAAACTTCCTTTTTTTTCTTTTTACATCGCCAACTTTACTTTGTTATTCCATCTTCCCGTAACTTTTCGTAATAGCCTTACTACTACCTTTTATATTTAAACTGTAATTGCTTACCGATATCTCGTAACCCTTTCTCCTGTTCCTTATTTTTATAACTAACGTTTATAATGAACTTAGCCTAGGCTATACCGCTGCCAACCCTCCTAATAAAGATAATCAACCACTTCACAAAGTACGCTACCCTATTATATACGAATACCCTACCACTAATTACCTTTTATAACCTCCTCGTATTATAGGCAACTTAGTTATCCTTAATAATAGCGAAAATAAAAGCGAATACCCCCCCCCAATAGGTAAAGAATGCATATATATCGTATATTCATCGGTTTTTTTAATTACAGTATTTCTTTTATTTATATTCTAGTTCATCCGGCGTAAAGCTGTCGCGCGTACCGAAAGATCCACAATAAGGTAAGCTTATAAATTAACTTTATTAAAAACCCGATCGCAATTTAACCACTTTATATAATATATTTAAAAAAAGAAGTTTACCAACAGCCTTACCCGGTTTACGCACACTTTTACCTTAATTGGTTATTATTACTAAAAATAAAGGCCAAATTTAATTTTTTACTCGTAAGCGGTATGGAAATATCCCGGGTTACCGGCACGTTTTACGCCCATTTTCTTTAAATTGCTGAACTAATTCGCTCAACCCCAAAATGTTATTCGGGTATAAGGAATCATTACCGTACCAACCGTACAAGCCGTTACCCCTTTCGCTATACGTCTCCATCGCCTTTTCCTCTCGGGTCCGTCTTTTTTTAAATTCCTCTGTTACCTTTCACGGTATCGTCTTTTTACCATAACAAAACCCTTTTGGCTTACCGTAAATTAACGTGTAACGTTTTCAAGCCGACCCCTTTTAACGACAGCCGTATACCCTCTCTTAACTCTGGCTGAAATGGCCAGAATGATATAACTATACAAACTATATCTTTTATAGCTAATATAAGCTACGGCTTATAAAATATAGTAAACGATATTTAGAGCCTAATCATACGAGCCATGTTTTCTCCTGTATTTCATTTGTTAACATTAATGAAACGAGAATTAATCGGGTTAACCGCGAATAGGCGAAGGATCATACCCTGCTCAACCGCATCGTCCTGATTTAAACTAATATGTTATAGTTCTTAATAACCCGTCTAAAAGGTTGCTTTCGTCGCCTCGCCCGTTTTCCCGCCATTTACTAACCGTTATCATCGGCCTCCTTTAACATTCATCCCTTTTAACGGTGTCCGCTATTCTTGGCGTCTTTCCGTGCCCGTTCCGCCTTTTACTAGCCTCCTTCGTCGGCGCCTACTAATACCCATCACGCTCCTCATCTTTTTCCCTACCGGTGTCTATTAATACCTGAAACTAGTTATAATAGGGCCCCTAACGTTAACAACGCTGTTATTCATTAAACCTTAATAAGAATAATAATAACAAATAAGTAAATTTTGAGTAAATTGTAATAAAAGCTACCTCGCGATCAGATATTTATCCGAAACACTAGGGTAATATATACCCAGATTTACCTATCGTATCGAATTATAACAATAACGGATTTCCCCTTGTTTTTAAAATATTATATTAATTCCAAGGTGTAGGCGATTGGCCTTAAGTAAGTTAATTAATATACATTTAACTTCGACGTTGAAATACCAGGTTATCAAGAATTCGGGTATCCACTTATTCCGCCCAGAATTTATCCAAATTTATAATATATTAGCAATTTTTCAATAATATTCATTTCGTTCTATTATAACCCTTTTATTTAACCAATATAACACGAACCTCGTTTTTCCCTGGTTTTATTACGATTTTTTTTGAACTTCAAGGTCCTCATATATATCCTTTTTTATATTGTTAACGATTAAAATTGGTTTCGGGCGAATATCAAATTAAACCTACAAAGGAAAGAGGTTCGAAACTGTCCGTTCAACTAAATATACGTAAAATACAGGGTATTTGCTAAAAATATTCAAAACGATATTAAATAGGTTCGAAACGTCGACCAATCGATATTAATTATAAAGTTAATTAAACTTTTTACTTAAACGGTTAATTTTAATATCATAAACGTTAAGTTAAATTTAATCCCTTACCTCATACCCTTTCTCCGAAAGTCGCCGACGATTCGCTATCGTCTTTATTTATTACTAACTATATATTATCGTTACTTAAGCCAATTTCGAACCTTCGTTTAATTATATTAAAAACGTAACGACTCTCCTCGCAGGATTAATTAACGAATTTGTATCCCCATTTACCTTCGGCATAAATAACATTTTATACCTATTTACTGGAAAGTTAATATTAAACTCAGTAATTTTCGATTTTCGATTATCTAATTCAAATTGATAAATGGGTAAATATATGGCTTAATCGTATTACGAAAAGGCGACGATGATGCGTAAGTACTTTGAAACTTTTTAATTTATATATTGAATACTGTTATTAATTCATAGGTAATACGTTGTAAATAAAAGTTATTCAACTTTTACTAAAACATATAAACTTATTAAAAATATATTTACGTAATCTGAATCGCGATTACTAATTATAAAAACCGAAAATGTATAAAATCTCCAGCATATATCCCGAAAGAGTTTCGTATATGTATCGGCAGTTATAATTTATATAACTTAAAATTAGATAAACTTAAAAAGACAATTCGAAATAATTTCCAAATATCGACAACCACGAATAGTTATTAGCAAGTTGATTATAAAGTCGATGGAAATATAATAATAATATTGATTTAAAATATAGAGGGGTTAAAAAAAGCCTTATTATAAGGTACAACGAGGTATCGTACTATTATATTACGTATATATTCCATATAAACGTTGAATATTTACATCTATCTTCTTCGCATAATAATACCGTTGAAAAACCTGAAATTAAATGTTTTTATCCAGATAACTTATAATAGGCTAACTGTAGATTCGGTATCAAACTCTTATCGTTAATAATTTAAACTCACTGACGATAATCGATTATAGTAACGTAATGTACCCCGCGAATTAAATGTACAATTCATAATTTATACCGATTATTTTACGTTCACCGGGAAACCTTTAACGCCCTTAGAAACCACTAATAAGTAAGCCTTATATGAAGGATCGTTATCCTATTTTTAATTTTACAATTTTATTAGGGTACCCAGGCTAAAAAAAAAATACTACTTAATGTTAACAAAGTTGACTGGTTTAACGCGGGTCGGGTCCGAGACGATACCAGAGGCTTCGACGTATTAAAATCCCCTAACGTTAATTTAAATAACGACCCGAACGCGGGTCAAGCTCGAGGCTATCCCATTTACATCGACCTTTCCAAAACCTCCGACTTTTTTCTAAAGTGTATATTATGCGATTTAACAGATAAACTTTCGTGTTAACAAATCTATTCGTATAACCCGCCGTAATAAGCGTTTTTACAATATATAAGTTTATGATGACCACGTCTAATATAATAATGAAAATGGACAAAAATACTCGCGCGCGGCGCTTTTTAACTTCAGGCTTATTTTATAAATTGCGGGTTAATATATCTGGATGGGCGCCCTAAGTTATGGGCCCATATCGTAAGAAATAATAAAAAAGCAAAAGGAGTGTGACCTATCCAACTAAACAATTTCAAATTAAACGTAGTGAAAAGAATCTTTCAATTCCTTATAATTCATTAAAATCATTAACGGGGTATAAATGTTATGTAATTTTAAAAACCACGTTTTTAAACAAAATATTACCGCGAAAACCTTTTTATCGTAAATAGTATAATTATGTTCCGTATTTATTAATCGTACGAAATGGTAAATGACTAACTTTGAAATAATATACTTATCCCATTACGATAAATAACTTCCTAAAGCCGTTCCCGAATAATCGGTTTCCACTACTGTTAGCTAATTTTGGTCTTAATATACCAAAATCGGTGCCGTAATAAAGTTATATTTTAAGGTTTGGAATACTAATTTTTTTCGCTTCATGATAACTTAACGAATTTTTAACTTCGTCAATCGAATGAATGAGTTAGCTGTTTCGAAGAAAATACTAATAAAATCTCGATAAAAATTAACAAAACCTAAAAAACTTCAAACTTTTCGAATAGTACGTGGTATCTTCTATTTGCGTACTGCTTGGACTTTTTCGGGGTCGGCACGAATACTTACTTTAATTATTAAAATAAAGTCTATATAATTTACTTTGTTAACTACGAAGTTACAATTTTTGAAACTTAGATCTAATCCTATATTACAAAGACGTTCCGAAACTAATCAAACTTTTACTATATAATTTCATTTAATATCGGAAATAAAAACGAAAAGTCATTTGAGTAAGTCATAATATAATTGTTTAAAATACCCGCTACTATAAAATTAATATATCGTTATAACGTTGCCGGAGTTTCCGTTAACTTCAAAGGGGTAATGAATTACTTAAATAACTCAAATCGCGTATGAAACTCCATTTATTTTTTTATCCGGGTATAACCCATATACGATAAAAGGTCGTTCGAATATCCAACTTCGTAAGTTATATAAACTTTAACAACTTACGTACGGTCTCTTTAATTCAAGGTATAGAAAAATCTTATCCGGTAATTTTATTTAATACCCGGTAATTAACATAAACCCGTTATCCCCCCCCCCGGTTTCAAAATCAATAATACTGGCGTCGTAGCTAATAAAGAATTTAAATAAACCTAAAATTTATTTATTAATTCCCTAACCCATCGTTAAAGCTTAAAATTTTAATTTAGTAATATTAAGTATAATAACTCTTAAGATCGTTTTAACAAATATGTATCTTTATTTCATTCAATATAAATATATTAGTCGAGTTTTCCCCTATATAAAGGTAAAATAATAACCTTATCTTTATCGAATAGGTCGTAAATTTTACTAATTTTAATAAAATATATAACTAGTTGTTTTTATTTTCGACAATAATTGGCGTCATCGCTTGTAAAATCCATGTCATTTCGTAAAAAAAAAAAAATGTTAACCGGGATTAATCCTCTGTACGTTATAACTTCTTGTATGAATGTTTTACTAAATCTATAAAAACCGATTTTACCACGTTTCGTATATCTCCCGATTTAATGCGTATTATTACTACGTCAATAACTAGGTCGTTTTGATTATAAACTATTAAACTATTACTAATAACTTTTAAGATTACTTATTATTACAGTATTGAAGGTATTCCAAAAATTATATCCCATGTTATTCCGGGAATAATATATATCAATATCGGGTTCAACTATTTATTAATATTTATACGAAACTTAGCTATTCTAGTAATACTCGTATTTTACCGTAACCCTAATATTATATTTGAATTTCGAAGATATAATAACTGAATTTACTTTATCCTTAACCGTTATATTAAAACTTCGTTTACGATATAATAAATATTATAATTTAAATCTACTTAAGTATTTCAAAAGTACGCATTATAAAAAAGTAGCAGGATAAAGAATAAATCTTCGTTTATACGTATTTAAATTAAATTTAACTTTTTTATTCGATTTTATAATGACGCTATTAAAGTTATATAACTGCTGGTAAGCCTTTATCATTGCAACATAGTCAATTCAAATCACTGTGGTCGAAGTAACTAGTGTTGCGCTGATATTGTTGGATGATGTATAAGTTCTAAGTTTGGTAGACTGCTAGCCGGTCTGCACACTAATTCGTATAGCCAAACGATTTTTCCTGTGCCCCACTTTGAAGTGGGTACCTACTGCACTGCACTTATAGTGTAATCCCACAAACCGCAGTCAATTTGCAGTACATACAATCAACTTTACTGCAAGTAAAGTTGTCTTGACTGTACTGCACTTGACTGCTATTCCAACAATAACCTTTAAACAACATTATATCCAAAAATTAGGTTTTTCCCGTTACCATTAATGAAAAACCTTTATTTACCTTTTTGACTTAGATCGTATATATTTACGTCGGAAGTAATATCGGGCGAAGTTTATAACCACGTTAATAGTAATTTCTCAATCCATAACATACGTAAAGTTTCTTAATAAGTTTAATCGAAAGTTCCTTCGCCATTACTTACATCGTCTTACGTTCTTAATTTTAAATACATACTGGTCAATTTCGTAAAATAATTGGACACGATATTAAAATAATTAGCTGCAATTATTACGACCTTTTAACAAAGACATTTCAATGTTATAAACCAACGTTATAACTATATTTTTATTCAGTTGTTAAACTTATACGAGTCCTGCTAATTAGCTACCAAAACGTTGCTTTAAATCTAAGGACTTTAATTTTTCTGAGAGTACGCGGTATTTTTTTAAGGCTACGATATAGTTTACCCAGCTAACGCCTGCCATAATGGATTTGTCGCGGATATATAAGGATATACGAAAGCGTAAGTAATTATAGATTATAGCCGAAGACTAATTTAATCCGTCCGTTTAAACTAATGGTATTTCGAAACTAATAATAAATAATATCTATATGTAGATATTACTATATACCCTCATAGATAGTATATATATAGAAAGTATCAGTGCGCTGTATTGCAGGGTGCACTCCTACAGAGTACACGATAACGTGTCTCGTTGCAGGCTGCACTCTTGCAAGTGTAATGATCACACTAAATACCCGTGAGTATATAGAAGGTGTCAGAGAGTTTATGTTATCAAGAAGGTAGCAAAGGTGCTGAGTGAACAATATCGAAACCGTGCAAGTAATGATCAAAAGCCGTGAGGCTATTCAGAATATACTGAGACTGAATACTTAGATTGACAACTGAAGAGCTATGAAGGAAATACTATCTATGTGGTGCTGACCGTGTCCTTATATCCTTAATCCTTCATACGCCTTCAGTGCTGGATCATGTTGGATCGAAACATGATCCCAATGATCCTGGATCTGTTGGATCGAAACATGATCTCAATGATCCTTAGTGCGTAACCCTAGCCCTAAGTTTGCTGAAATAAGAGATATCCCCACGTAATGTGTTGGACATCAGGTTCTTAGTGGCTTAGCCCTATACTGGCCTGTTTTCTGACCCTCCGATGTTCTTGGGTCATAACAGCAAGATGTAAAGTATATCATGCATGGATCGGTCTGGAATAGCTATACCAACCCGAAAGGCAATGCATAGAGCGGTTTAGAGTGGTACGCTCTGGATGAGGGCTTATAAACCCTCACCTATGGTGTGAACCTCTAAATACTTCTTCCGTTACATTTATCATCTTTACTTTTTATATTATTATACTTATTTAATGATTACTCTTTCGAATACCTTATTTTACGTAAATAGGTTTTGAACTTTACCGATGCTAATTTGTAACCGACTCGGTCGATTATAAATAACCTAACGAAAAGAGATAAATACAAGTTAAATACCTATAATAGGATTCTATAACGGTTTAAACTATTTATACTTAAATAATTCGTTTTGAAAAAAATTATACGCCGACGTATATAAAGACTGTATAAATCGAGTAACTTTAAAGAGGAAAACTTTAGTATAATACTATTAACCCTTATTAGGCGCTTTATCTATTAAAAGCCCCATTACGCTATTATTGACTCTTTTTTGGCGTTTAACCGTAGCCAGACACTTTTTAAAAATCTTTTTATTACGTATCAAGCCACTTAACCACTAAGTTTCGAAATCCTTTATTAAAAACTATTCGATTTTCGATAATTTATACCGTTAATTATAACAAAAGCGGTTCTATATAAAGCAATCAAACCAAACAATTAAACCGATTCCCCTAAAATATTCAGTTACAATACGTCGATCCAAACCAACTGTCAAATACTACATATTACACCTCCCTATTACCTATATTTCTATTACTTTACCTACTTTCCCTACGTTAGCCTTATATGTTTTAAAGTTTCCTACGATTCGCCTTATATATTTTAAGTTTAATACCTATAATTTTTCAAGTTTTTTCAACTACTTAGTCAGTATAATGTTACCAAATGCTAATGAAACTAATTTTCAACGTTGAATTAACCCATAATTACGTTTTATTTACATATTATTTGAAAAAAATTCGTATTAGAAAACGTTCATGAGCCATTATTTGGACACTTCAATCATTCTAGTTTCTAAAAATTTGCCGCTTATAAATACCTAGATTCAATTGGCCCAAAATTATTAACTTAAACCGTTGAAATATACCAAATACTTATAATAACCACTATCCTTAGCCACTTGAAAATACCTATATTTATAGCCCTAAAACTAATGATATTAAAGGAAGTTAACGTTTACTTCGACTACCCGGTCGAATATATGAGAATTAGAAAAGCTATAATGTATAAAATCAACCTGTGCCTTTAGGACGATACTATTAATTCGTTAGTCAAAAAACTAAAACCTTATATCCAAAACATTTACATTTTAACCGTTATATTTTACTATTAAAAAGAGAGAATCCAAGGATCTGATTTAATGGATGATTTTTATAAAAAAATTCAAATTGGACGTTAAACATGTGGCAAATATTAAATCCTATTATTCCCAAAGTTTTACGGATTTAATTAAAAATCAAAGGTATTAATACCCTAAGAGATAAAAATAGGCTTTTTATTAAAGCACTATTCAAAATAATGCAACTTATCGATATGCCGAATTGAAAAGATGAAAACTTGTATCTAACGGAATTTATAAAGGGGGATTACCTGACGAAGTAAAAAAAAACTATTATTAAATCGAGGGGGACAAAACGTAAAACAACTTAATCTTATACCTATACCACAAATTAAGAGTAATAGCCTCAAGGGAAAAAATTAACCTTAATTACTATCAGATATATAAATACAATATACCCTTATACTAGCATATGTTATGAAATAAAACCGGATACCAAATCACTTTCTAAACGAAAATAATAACCCGTTCGGCTATAGAGAGATCAGCCGAAATACCGAAAACAATCCGATCGAAAATAAAAAAATTAGTTAAAATATAGAAAAACAACCTGCCCCAGGAATTGACGAGCGACGTACAACGTTAATACGTGTTTTACGGACAAATATCTATTAACCACGACCTTTACTGTAACCTTTTACTATACCGCTTCCTTCCTAATAAAAGTGACCTTACAAAGCTAATTAACTTTGCCAGACTTGAAAATGGGAACGACAACTAAAAAGGAAAACCGTACAAGGTATTTAATAATAAAATACAACTTATACTTAATACATGTAAAACAATAGATATTAAACTATTTTAATTTTATATCATTTTACCTAATATATTCTCTGGGTAAGGTAAAGACTGTTATATATCCTATTTTATGTAGGTAAATATATTTACGAAAAATTATAGCCACTTAAAATGTTCCTTCCATATAAACATTCATTGCGAATTTTAAGATAAAGATTAAATGAATATAACTTGGAAATACGTAAAAAAAATATGAGGAAAACGCCAAGAGAAACCTTGAGGAAGTCCTTACCGCATTATTAGCTAAGTTTCGAAAGTGTTAGGTAACCTTTAAATCGATATATGAAGTCAATAAACTATTTATCTAAGTAGTAATAAAAAATTGTCGTGAAAACCCAGATTTTAACTTTATACTTTTTAAATCGGAAAAAGATTTGGATGCTTTTTATGTAAGTCTTAAATATCGTTTAAATTCTTTTTATGTTAATAAACGAGTTTCGGATTAGTATTTGTAGCTAATAAAATTAAAAGAGAAAGTTAAATTACCAAAGTAAATTTCGTCGAAACTATATACCATGTTTTAAATCGAATATTTAAGGTTTACCGAAGGTAAAACAAGCGTTTAAAATACAGGTATCAAGAAGGGAACTTTAGTAATAAGGGATAGGAACAATCGTTAGAAAATGGAAAAAACGTACCACGACGATGATAATACTTACGAAAAGATATACGAAGCTCCGCGAGTTTACGAAAGCAGTATATCGTATATGACAAAGTCTGTTACTAGTTTATAAACCACTTTGCTTACGAGTAAATTCGAATTAAACGATAATATTAAGCCGAATATATATTTAAGGATCGTATGAAAGTTAACCTTACAATATATATAGCTGAATACGAAGGTACAGATAACGAACTCGACGCCAATTTTTACGAAAGCATGTCCGAAAAAGACGATCATAAGTATAATAATACCTACCTGTTAGCCTACGACAATGAAAACGCCTATAGTATTTTTTCCGGCTTATAAAACGCCTTTTTCATGTATATTATAGGTCTGGACTACGTAAACAAAGTGTTAAACATTTATGTAACGTCGTACATTACGCTTTTTCATCAATACGAAAATATTTTTCAGGTTATTATACCTAATTCACATGGAACCGAAATCTTAACGGCCGAAAACCGGTAATTCTACGTATTTGCGGCGAAGTTTCCGAAGTTTTAATTAAACTGAATAGGAAAACACCGAAAAGTCCTGGTTAATGAAAGTAAAGTGTTATTGTTTACAATGATCGTTGTAAATACGTGTTTCGAACCGACCAAGTTTTACGTAATAAATTTTAAAGTACTATTTTGAATTTTATTAGCTAATATAAATAAATTCGAAATTAAGGTTTGGACTACGATCAATCAACTTGTTTGCGCCTTAAATAGCATATGTATACTATTCCAACTTAAATTAAGCTACTTGTAGTTCTCCCCCGAAATACATATAATTAAGTTTACTTACTAAACTTAACCTAGATTTCGGATTTTATATAGATGATTTAAATACCCGGATACAAAACGCTTTTTACGTTTGTTTTACGCCGTAGGCTATACGAATATAGGAAAAGACATATTTAAAGCTAACGAAAAGTTTTACTATAAGTATTAATTACATTTATAGGCTTTACGATGGTTTAAGTTTCGTCTTCAAAACGATGTAAAGTTTAACTATAAAGTAATTTTCAATATTATATATCTAAATAACTAACTAGTTCTTCACGCCATATAGTTAGCAACGTAGTTTTAAGAAGTTAAATTTATACATAACGTTTTCATTATAAATGATTAAAACTTTTTAGTTAATTATTAATTTAAGGTTTACTTAGAGCCCTTGAATTAAATTATATATAACGTTAATACAACCTTCGACTTTATCGAATAACGTCTCAAGGTTCAGTTTGCTAATAACAAGTATGAAAAAACTTTAATAAAAACTTTATAAGATATTAAAAAGTGTAAACAGTATTATAGACCGTTCAAAAAAACGTATACAGTTTTAAGTAATCCATTCTTTAAATAATAGTTAACACTGTTAATAATACTTTTAGCCTAAATAGGTTTATCCTTACACCCTTTATTTTAATATCTACCCGAAAATCCATATAAACTATGTCTTATCATCGTCTACAATATAGAAGGCCAATGTTATAGCGAAAGCTATAATGGTATTACATTCCCTTTAGGTGAAGAACGATATTTCTAAAGCGTTGTTTATAAGGAATATCCTACATAAAACTAAAGTTTTCAATCTATTATTATAATTTGAAATTCGAATTTAAAAAACAAAAAACAAATAAATTAGACCTTAAAGAATTCAATGGTTGAAAGTCCATAATATACTCGTTAACTTGCTAAACGGTATACATTCATTTTATTAAATAATAGTACGCGAATATATAAAAAAGGTAAAAAAATAGGCCTTAAACTATAAACCGAATAAAACCGCCTATAAAACATTATCAAAAATAACAGATTTAAACCGAACCTAACTTAAACCTTCCCCCCGAAACACGATTTCAGCCCGACTACTCTAAATAAAAACGACCTGTTTATACCAACTTTACCAAAACCTCGACTCCGAGAGTGTCCCTTCGGTTCGAAAACCAGAAAACGCCTTAAAAACTTTGTTACGAATTTTTTATTATATAAAAAGAAATGGTAAACCTAGAATTGATCTTAAAGCTCCATTAAGAAGATATCATTATTATTTTAAGTACTTTATTCGAATAATTTACCTCAACGGAAATTTTAGCCTTAATCGACCAAGGTATATTTCGTTTCAAACAATTTAATCCGGTTATCCATAATCATTATAGGATTTTTTTAACTTATTTCGTCAACAAAATTAAGGATAACATTGGAAAACTTTACGAAAAGACTCGCCTATGGTTAAAAAATATAATGACGAAAGTAAAAAGAATATTATAACCTAATTACCTATGTTATAACGAGTTAGCTATCGCCTGATTTTTGTATTCTCGGCTTTCTTTAACGCACCGTTTAACTTGTATATTAAGTTTCGTAATATAATAGAGGCATATATATGATCTAAAAACTGGCTTAAACGATGAATTTATGACGATATACCAAAAATTCTCATGTAGTACTATTTATTTAAAACGATTTTATGTATTATAAAATCACTTTACAACTTAGTTGAAACCGGTGTTTATTAGTATAATATTTATTAAAATAATTATAAGGAACGATTTGGAACAACTAGTTTTACCTTTGTTCTGTACTTATTAATATTGATAATCCGATCGGAGGGCTTTACACTAATAGGTATGTAAACGAACGATATTTTAACGTTATATAACACCTTGTTTTCCGCTTCTAAAAAAAAGGAAACTTTTAAAGTCCGGTTTAAAAGCGAAACCTAAAACGTACCTAATAAAAGATTATATAATCAATTTTAATAGAGTTATTATTACCTTTTGAAACGGCGTTTTAGGCCTTATATAAAACGGGTAACTAAATAAAGTTGCCTTTATCGTTTTGAATAATATAAAACGATCCGACGAATACAAATACCAAGGTATACGTGTTGTTTGGATCGCTTTTGTAATATAACCAAAGGTTGAATTTGATCTTTTTATCGCCGCGTAATGCCAAATCAACCTGACAGATGATATATATAAAGCGTTTAACAAACGTCTTTTATTGTAATGATACAATTTAAAACGTGGTTTAAAGTTTATACCGTTAAATATACGAAATTTAGAACTATTTATTTGTACTAACGGCTTTTTCGCTAATAATAATAATTACAATTTATAAATAAGCTTCGTCCTTATTTTTGATAACGAAATATCGATCCTAAACAGCTTTAAGCTTAATAAGAATATTATCCATTGAAGTTTCACCAAGTATAAAATGGGTATAAAAAACGTCCTAGCGTTAGAAATTTATAATATAGTGAAAGGTTTCGATTCGAGTATTACTATAATAACAACGGTTCTAATAATTATTTTTAAATTTAGTTTACGCCTTATCCCTCATATAATATATATTAATTCTTTTTAGCTTTAAAAATATTGAGTTTAGTTAGGTATTATGATTAAAAGGCGATTCATAATTAATATTATATCTTTACGCCAGTCATATGAACGACGTGAGATCGAGGAAATAAGGTGAATTAATGACAAGTTTAACCTAATAAACTAAATAATTAAATTTACACCAAACGGAGTATTAGAAACACTTAAATCGATAAATACACTATTTTTCAAGGTTATTAAAAAGGGTTTGTGACTTTAATAAACAGTTATACTATTTTTGGTTAATTTTAATTAACCCTTATTATACTGTTCGCGTCAATACCCAATTTTACTTTTATTTAACCTTGTTATTTCCTTTAAGTCCTAATATTTCAATACACTTATTTTATACGCTTCGACTCGATGGAATTTTCCATTTGGTTTTTTTATTTCATCTTACTATTGACATCAACTCCCGTTTTTACCTTTGTTTCAATTTATAATATCACGCCGGTTTTAGTACATTATCACCTTTATTTTTTATATTTCGAAGTTATTAATAAACGATCATTTTGTGGAAAGTTATAATATTATTACACAATATATTATATTATAATCGGGTACTTCGACCCGGCCCGAAGGTATCTATTTATTAATAAAGGGAAAAGGCGACGTCGTCGCGTTTTTACAGTCCTTCACATTACCTTTCCCCTTTATATTAATTTTATTATTATTACCTCTATCAACTTTATCAATGTTAATAAGGATATAGCTTTATGTTTTATTAGTTATGCTCTTAGGTAAAGACGTAAAGGGGGGATTACCTTTTTTACAACGACGTACAATAACTTCATTAAACTCGCTTACGTAGTATATACATAAGCTCCGTTTCTAGGCGATAACAACCGTTATCGTTTTCCTAAACCTCCGTTTAACGTTTATTATTAATTAATATGAGTTCATTTTAGTTATTTACAACCGCGATTTTTTTCGGATCACTTGAAATGATATATTTCTAATAAAGGAAATTTTTTTCAAATTCGGTTAAAACTTATTAAAAAGCCGGTGGACGCGTAATACGGCCTTAGCTTACGGCTCTGAAACCACTAAAACGAAGGCGTATAAGTTATCAATTCACTAAAAACGATCATAATAAGCCGAACGACCCCCGCTTTCGTAATAGTTGTGAACGGACTTATTTGCGGCCGTGGATGCGATATACGATACGTAAAGCGTATTTATTAACGGCCCGGGGTTATGGATCCGGGTACGTCGTTTTAACACCTTACGTGATAAAAAGGCCCCGCGGAGCACTCTAACGATACGAAGTTCGAGGCGGCGAAGAAAATTCGCTTCTTATTTCTTATCAAAAAGGAGAAAGGTTGAAAGATACGAGTAAATAGACTTAGAATATACGAACCTTAATGTAGTTAGGTTAGGCTACGCTTACTGCATAAAAAGGATTTTACGTGTAATAAGGTTTTTACCTGTAGGGAGAAGTTAAGGTTTATAATCTTAGGTGCCTTTTAATTTTCCCTCCAAGAACTGGGGAAGGGGAAGGGAAAGGAAGGGGAGGAAAGGGTGGCGGCGGTGGCAGAGGTAAGCGGAGCCAATAAGGAGAAAAAGGCGGCGGCGGCGGGTAACGGCGTAACGGCAGGCGGCGGGGTAGCGGCTATAGACGATATTATGCCAAATGATAGCGGATTGGTGAAGGCCGCGGTAACGGTTGCAGCGGCAGCGTCACGCCGACACCTTA
This sequence comes from Anisogramma anomala, assembly GCA_038502455.1. Classification (NCBI taxonomy): domain Eukaryota; kingdom Fungi; phylum Ascomycota; class Sordariomycetes; order Diaporthales; family Gnomoniaceae; genus Anisogramma; species Anisogramma anomala. Next base: position 29,876,392 of record JASMMZ010000002.1, on the reverse strand, counting down.
ATGCCAAACGGCACCTTGGCGTCCTATTTCTACGCGGTATCTATTCGAAGAAAAGGTTAGTATATAGGTGATAGCTAAAAATATACCTATTAAAGCGACTTGGTTTAGTTAAATAAAATAAAGGTTAAATGAGGGTAATTATTTGTATCCACCTAAATTATGCGCTTTTAAAAGAAAAAGGAAAGAAGTTTTGCCTAAACCGATAACGATATATCTTTTTATACTAACTCAATACGAAATTACGTAATTACCTTTAGGTAATAACCCCTACGCAATTAACTCCTATAACACCTATGCAATTATCTCTATTAATTACAAAAGACGTTATTACTAATTATACCGCCCCTATTTAGGCAACACCAATTAGAGCTGAATTACAATTACCACTATAGCTAAACTTTACTAATTTTAACCAAATTACAACCACTACCCCAGCTAAACCCTATTAATACTAGCTGAACTTGCTAATTGAAACCCTTTGTAATTAATATGGCAACAATATATCATTACGGAAACTTGTTAATTTATAACTTTTAAAATCGATATGGCTATCACAATATTACTACGTTAACCTGTTAATTTGAACCTTTTACAATTGATAAAACAATAACACTATTATTACGGAAAATGTTAATTTAGATATTTACAATCATATTATTATTACAAGACGTTACATAAGAGGAAAAAAAAAGATTACCTATGTGGATATTACTATATACCCTTATAAATAGTATATATAGTGCATATAATAGTACACTGTATTACAGAGAGTACTCCTATAAAGTGTATGATAACGTGTCACGCTGTAGGCTACACTCTTATAAAACGCAAAGTACATTATACATAGATTAGTCTGGAATAGTTATATCAAACCGAATAGCAATGTATGGATCGGTCTGGAATAACTATACCAAACCGAACGGCAATGCGTGGAGCGGTCCAAAGTGGTACGTCTAGGTGAGGTCTTATAAACCCTCACCTGTGGCGTACACCTCTGGATGCTTCTTCCGTTACATCTATCATTTTCACATTTTATACTACAATGCCAATCTAACGATTACTCTTCTGAATACCTTATTTCACGTGAATAGGTTTTAGACCTTACCGACACTATAAGTCCTTACCATTTATAACCAATTCCTTTAATTTAACAGAAGTTTTATCCACGAGATAAGGGTTGCCAAAATCGACCTTAATATAAACGAAAAACTTATTTATAGAACATATAACCTCGTATCTGCCGGTTTTATAATATATTATAATAATTTACTTTACTGACGTTATATAATTACCTTATACATAAAGATAAATATACCAACCTTTTTCAATTTATATTTCATTTCTTTTCTATATAAATTCGATTGTTTAACGCGTCGCCGTCTACGTAAAAGCAAATTCGTCGAATTACGATTAATTATGTCAGTTTCGCTTATTTTAAGCCGATGAAAAGTTAATACGAGTCGCTATTAAATCGGCTTTAAGTTATTCAATTTCAGTTACAACCTAAACGAAATCGAATGTAAAGTTGATAATTAAAGTTGATTAACCCGGTTATTACAATTACTTTTTAGTAAACACGACATAGCTTATAATATTTTATAAACGAGAAATATCGGTTTAAATCGACTTTAAAAAGGTAAAAAGTGTATTTATTAATGTAGAAAACTACGTATTTGCCGACGGTTTATCCTTTTAAATAAAGTTAAAATGTAACGTAAAATTGTTAATATTTGTTATCGATTCGTTTATTGTAAATGATATTTTTTCGAAAAAAATGAAAGAAAATTTTAATAATATATTATGGTTCGACCTATGATAGTAAACTAAGTAGGTACCAAAGAAAGTTTACTATTAAAGTATAACGAAAAACTAAAAAAGGCTACCGTGGCCCATCATATAGGACCTATGGGCATAGCAAGTGCTCAGCCCGTTATGTATCCTTATACGTGCCGTGCACGGACCGCGTCCGATCCGTGTCCGGTCCGCGCCCGGACCAGGCCCGGACCAGGTACTACATATCCCGTTACGTACACAGTCACGTAACCTATAGACCCAATAGCCAATAGCCTGAGTCCAAACAAGTAACACTTTACTATGCACTCTGCTAATCTCCCTTCTGGGCAGTGGCACGTTACCATACACTCTATAAATACTACTTCTAAGCAGTGGCACGTTATCATACACTTTGCAGGAATATACCTTGCAGAGTGGCTCGTTACCGTGCACTCTGCAAAGTTGCAATCTGCTGCGTGACCGCTTACTAACTATTGAGATATATGGTAATATATACACATTCTGTCAATATTGACAAAAATGATAAGTAGAATGAGAAAATTTTGATGTCTATTTCGTAATAAATATTAAAAACCGATAGCATCTTATTGTTAAAAAAATTATAAGGTTTCCTATAATATTTTTTTATCATTCCCTATATCTTTGTAAAGCTGAGAATAAATTTTTAATTATACTTTACTTTTGTCACATACTCTAATAATAATATTCTATATTCATTATATAATAGTCTTGTTGGAACAGTAGTCATTGCAGTGCAGTAAGTTAACTTTACTTACAGTAAAGTTGTCTATAATAACTGCAAGTTGAGTGTATTGTTTTGTGGGTCTAGTGTATTGACTGCAAGTTAAGTACAGTATTCACTTACTTTACATTAGGGCACATGCCAAGCAATTGGCCATACAAATTAGTGTGCAAACCGGCTAGCGATCTGCTAAACTCAGAACAATACATCCACCACATGATCGTGCAATACTACTGTTACTTCAACCAATCGAATCGATAACGTTGCAACGTCTAAAGTCCCATCGACAAACTTATATTATATATGTTAAATATAGAAAAAAAATCAACATTTATAGATGTATTTGATAAGTTTCAATATATTGGTTTGTAACTGAACCTGAGGGGTGAAATACTAGTATAGGTTTTTCGATTGGTTTCTTTATACATCTTGATTCTTTTCGATATTTACTCGTAAAATATCTAAAAAGTATTTATTTCTTCAGTTATTGTACTACAGCATCTCCAATACTTTCCTCATTATTATATTACACCAATTACTTTACAAACTTGATAATTATTGTGTTACTAAAAGTGATAGGTTATTTATATCATTCATCAACTTTTGAAGCTCTTTGCATACTCTCATTAACTCAAGGGTCCGCTTTGAAAAATAGTTAATTTTTTATATTATATTTATATTATATCACGTATTATAATTCAGGTTTAGCTACTATATTCAATGTTAACCTGTTTCGCGTATACTGTATTTAGAGGATTTATATTATTTTGAGACACTATGTCTAAGTCTCTAACTAACTTTTCTTCTTAACTGCAATTGAATATATGTAATGAATTACTATATAATGGCAAAATGTCACAACGAAAACATCGTTAACCCGAAAAATATATCTCTAATAACTTCAAAATTATTATTTAGACTGTTTTTAAACATTTTGGTATACTTTCTTCCACATATACTCTATCTAATTCCGAAAATATTCTTTTAAAGTATCGAAAATTTCCGCTTTATATCCTTCGAAATCCGTTTCGATCAAGAACTTTAGGATATAGGTTATCAGATATTATTTTTCAAATCTTCGATAACGTCCTCCAACCAAAATTCTTCCGAAAAATTGCCGTATAAACTACAACCATAGCCATGCCATAACTCGGCAATGCTATGGCTTCCACGGTGTGGCTTTGCTACTTGTTTAATACTAAAAGCAATGTAAGCGCTTCACGGATGTAAAAAAAGAAATGGGGATCAATATAGAAGAAGTCATCACGAAGAATCTAAACAGTAGTTGTGAAGTTGTAATGAAGTCGGGCGCATGTCTTGTTAAGGTGATTTGGAAGGGCCACACTGCCAGCCAATGATGGATGGATGCACACGACGCCGCGTCCGGTAATTGACCTTGTCGCGTCATCGTCTGCAACGTCAGCTGTGGGCAGCTGTGGTCAGCTGTGGTTTCCCACACACAAGAGCAACCTGCGTCTCTCCATTCACGCAACCTGCCATTGTTTCCACTGCCTCGGCCCTTTTTCCCACAGCATCCGCACACCCACGCTATCGCCATCGCCATCGCCATCGCCATCGCCATCGCCATCGCCATCGCCATCGCCATCGCCATCACCATAGACATCGCACCCGCACCGCATTCTCCGGTGCCAGCCACCATGATGCCGCCGCGCCTCGACCCCAAGACCAACACGCGCGAGAAGTCCACGATGGCCGCGCTGCAGCAGCCCATGCCCGACAGCGCCGGTCCCTAGTGGAAGCCCTCAGCCAGCCCCATCACGGCCCTCGCGCTGGCGCTGGCAGAGCACGACGCCATGTGGCGAGAGAACAGGACGACGCAGCCATGGATGGCGCCCACGGCTACCAAATGGTGTCTGTGACTCCCCCTTTGGCCCCGACCGGCCGACCGGCTCTGCCCGGCGCTGCCCCGAACTTCTTGCGCTAACTCCTCCTGACCGAGTGAGGCGGACCCGGCCCGCAGCCACTGGTGTTCGCACGGCCCGCAGCTCGCCCTCCGGCGTCCATGACGCTCCATCAGGCCGTGTCCCAGGGCGGCCAGACGGTGGAGCTCGGGGCTGAGATGCCTCAGCTGGCAAACAAACCACATGCGTGGTGTTCGAAAACACAGGATAGCGCCGACCCTGCATAGTCCAAGGGAGTCAAATGGAGCCAGTCTTGCGCACGAAGCCCAACCGGGTCAGAGGCTTGCTCTCGGTCAGCCACGATGTCGTCCTAAGGGGATCATGCCATGTGAGGTGCTGAGGTCACTGGCGGGTTCTACAGGCATAGGCTTGAGAAAGAAAGGGCAACCACGTGCTCATGCTCCCACTCCTCTCTCTTGCTCAGATATGACCGGCCATCCTCTCAGCACTTCTTCTACTCACGCCTACCTTCCACTGTCATGCCATCGGTGCAAATGGTAAGCACCCTTTGCTGTATTCAAGCTGGCTGTCTTACTTCATTGCATTCAAGAATAACTTGATCGCGTTCAAAATGAGCGACCTCTTTGTCCTTGTGCCTGGCATTCCACAGCATGTTCAGCGCCAGCGTAAGTTCCCCAGTCCCCTCCCCCCCCTGGTGTCGATATGGTATCTGGCTGTCCTTTCCATGCATAACGACCTCTCAAGTTTTCCACTGGCCTCCTTTGCATCCCTTGCGGCGTCTTGGTGGCCTCTTCCCATGCACAATACCCTCCCAACCGTTCCACCGTGCTCTTGTGGTGTTCCTCCACAATCCTGGGTCCCCAGTCTAATCACACCATGTGTCTCAGTCAACCATCCTCCCATCCTCCCCTTCCACACCGGCGGCTCCACCGCCAACATCGAGCGCCTGGTCGCCTACGTGGCCCAGTGCCAGCACGTCATCCGCGACCCCGCCGTCCCCGTCTGCCGCAACCACAGCCGCGCCTGCGAGTCGCACAAGCGCCAGCAGTGCGCCGCCCAGCTCGCGCAGCTGCGCGCGCTCTGCTGCCCCGGGCCCGGCCGCGACGACCGCACCGCCTTCCGCGCCGCGTGGCTGCACAAGCGCAACGACGTCGCCTTCCGCCAGCACACCTGCCTGCAGCCGCCGCCCGCCGCGGCGCCCCACCAGCTCGACTGCAACCCCTGGCTCAACATGGCGTATCCGCCGGCCTGGCGCGAGCCGCCGGTCGTCCCCTGCGCCGCCGAGAACGGCGACGACGACGACGGCGGCGGCGGCGGCGACGATGACGACGACGACGACAACGACGACCACCAACACCACGACCACGACCACCACAAGAAGCCGGAGGACGATGACAAGAAGAAGGGCTGGCTCCGCTTAGTTCCCACCGCCTGTGGCAAAGCAGCCACCTCGGTCGCGCCGATCGTGGGGAGTCGCTGTGCGCCCGTATACTAAGGTCGGTCGTCATCGCCGACCTCGTCGAGATGGTGGCTCCCTGCCAAGCAACGGGTGTGGAGGAGCCTCCAGGCCGCATGCTTCCACATGATGGGGGGAAAAAAAGGTTCGACGATGGCCAGCCTGTCTTTTTCTGCTGCCCACGTAGGTGGTCATCCTGGGTGCTCATCATCCTGTACGCCAGTTTCTCGCACTGGCTCCGGAATTTGTCTCGGTCAACAACGGCCTGCAGTTGGATCCATGGGTATACGGAACCATGGGGCAGCTAGCTCCCTAGTCGGTACGTCGCCTGGGTTGGGAACTTGGTGATCACGTTGCCCCCGCTTTCATGATAGTAATAAATGTACGGTGCCTTTCGTTAAACAAATAAAAAAAAACATGTTTGAAAGCCAACATACTCTGCTGTTACTGCAAGCAAAGCCACGCCACGAGTTTCTGTGGGGCGTGGCCCGTGGCCAGCATAGCTACGCCATGACTCGGCAATGTCACGGCTACCGTGGCGTGGCTTTGCTCCTTTGCTTTGTGTAGGGATTCCAAAACACGGGCCAGTAGTCCCCAAGGTACCGGCGACCCAGAGGTCGGCGTCATATCGGTACCTTTGTACGGCGTGCAGTTGCCGAAGACGAAGGCCGGCTCAGGCGGCATGGAAGGACGCCGAGGCCCCCCTGGGGTGCCGTCGGCGGCGGAGGTGGGCGGCGCGGATTGGTTTTGGTTGTGCTCGTACATGTATTTGTGGTGTGTGTGTGTGTGTGTGTGTGTGTGTGTGTGTGTGTGTGTGTGCCGCCGGCGGTCGCGATGGCGCTTGGGGGGCGGGCATGGAAGAAACCGACTCCCCCCCACTCCTCCCCTTTCCCCGTGCGCACGGGCTGAGCTGCGACGGTCGTGGCGGGGAGGGCAGCCCCCCAAGGTGTGTGCCGTTGGTCGGCGCCGGGACTTTGTCGAAGATGCCTTCATGTGGATGCGTTCGGTCTGATGCAGTGGCAACGGTAAGGTGCGGTGGCGGCATCCCGAGCCTGCATAGGTCCCGGTTTGCCGCTTCGCTGCTCATCTCGTCTCTCCTGACGCATGGGAACTAGTGATGTGCAGACCCGTGATGCTTTACGAAGTGGCGCGTTAATCTCTTCATCGTGTCCTCCTTGTGGGGAGCAGAGACGTGCAAATAAGGGAGTCGATGAGGGCTGGCATCAAAGGCCCGGTTGCTGGTCGTAGCTGGAAGCTGACGAGAACAGTTCCCGCGGCTTGGTGTCATTGGCAGCTTCGTATAGTCGTTTCTACTTTTGCTAATGCTTTTCACGTCCTATGCATCTGCCAACCACCCGCTATAGTTCGACGCCATCCGCAACCTTCCAGACAACATTCGTCATCCTGTGACGGCCATTCTCCGTCCATCCATCCGACTTGTCATCCAAGGCCGTAACGGGCGTCTTCACCATCACGGCCTTCGGCGTGGGCCGCGAGGGTGTGGCAGCGACCCCCTAAGCCGCAGCGCCATTCCTACTGCTGGCACCAGCCGAGCCGTTCTTCTTGTTGTTGCCATCACCAAAGTCTTGCGAGAAGATTCGTTGCCACACTTCCAGCCACTTATCGTGCTGGGCGGTCGGGAGCTTGCCCGGGTTCCTGAAGCTGCGTGTGAGCATTTCACGTAGGCGCGACCGCAGCACCTTGATCACCAACATCGTCTTCCAATCGGGGATGGAAAAGCGAGCGCGGTTGCCGTCGAGAGTCAGCACGCCTGAGTACATCTGCGAATTTTCAGTCATTGGGTTTCCAGTGGGAGGTTCATGAAAGGAAGGCTCACATCGGCACGAACGTCGCCGCACAAGAGAGCGATGGCAAAGCTCTCGACGGCGGTAGTCTCGTGGGCGTTGTACTTACTGCTCCAGTGTCAGTCAAGTATCGACCATCAGGCGTTCAAGTTGCTTACGACTTTGACTGCATGATGCTATAGTAGCTCAGCCACCTGATCTCATTGTGCGACCTATTGACACTGTTTGGGTGCAAGCTGATCGCCTGGTTGTTGCCCACATTCCTGAGGGCTCTGGCACCTGGCACATCGCGCACAAGCAGCTTCGGGTAGAAACTCCAAGCAATCACAGACTGACATACGGCTTCGTTATCACTGTTGATGCTGACACGTCGCGGCACCTCGAAAAACGCTTGGTTGCGCCGACGTCCTCCACCAGCGTACCGCAGACGGCTCAACGCCTGACGCTCGTCGTTCGTAAGCTGCAAGAAACCTGCCTCGTGGGCGAGGGCGGAGAGCAGCGATAGCTTGAGGTCCTCGATGTTCGCGAGGTTCTGTGGGCTCAGGAAGTTCTTCCTGCAGAACTGGAATTCCCGTCCGGCGTTACCAGAAGAGGACTGGCACACTCGCTTCCAGGCCAAGTAGGCATTGTATACAGTCAGCAAGTCAGAGTCTCCCATGCGGTACGCCAGACGGACAGCATCAGCCTGAGAACGTTGGCCGAATGGCGCAACGAACGGCGACTTGGAGGAGAGAATGGCCGCCACTGTGACGGCCATGTCAAGGCACTTGAAGATAGTGCCCATAAGAACAAGCTTGCCAAGAAAGACGTCCAATGGCAGTCGTGCAAGCTGGTGACCAAGAGGCGTCAAGTCTTCGCCCGGCGTCAAAGCCCGAACGTCAATGAGAGCGTCCACGGCCCTCCGGGTGTTCTTTGCCGATGGAGGGTCCAGCGCCTCGCCGAGTGTCGCCTCGATGCCGCCAATGTTGCAAACTTTGATGCGAATGGCAAGCTCTTGCAGCGAAAGTCGGAGCATCTCAGGAGTCTGCGAGTCACTCATTACGCAGTCATGTCGGTACTTGGTGAACAGGTGGAAGCAGAGGCCCTCCTGCACACGGCCAGCTCGGCCGCGGCGCTGTTTGGCGTTGGCTCTCGCGATAAAAGTATCGATCAACCTGGAGAGTTGACGCCGCTCGTCGAAACGCATCTCTCGGTGCTTGCCTGTGTCTATGACACAAGTGACATCCGGGATAGTGATACCGGTTTCGGCAATATTTGTCGCCAACACGATTTTCCTGTAGCCCGGGGGCGGAACAAGAAATGCAGCCTCCTGATCTTCCGATGCAATAGTGGAGTGCAAAGGGTAGACCAGCCAGTTGGTTTGGAAATATCGGTCTCCCAAGAGCATATCGTTGAGCGTTCGGATGTCAGCAATGCCGGGAAGAAAGATGAGTATCGCTTTGCTAAAGTTGATGTAGTGGGGATCCGATGCAACGCGCGCAATCAGACTGACGATCAATTCAAAGTCGATCTGGTACTCGTTTATCTGTGCAAGTGTATTCTGAGTCCGGCGGGAGTACGTTGACAAGGTCTTGAGAAGTTCGGGCTTGAGGGAGCTGTCTGCGGCGATCTCAGCCTCATCGTCGTCGTCGAGCTCAACCACCCTCTCCTTGACCTGTTTATCGACAGTGTGGCCTGTCAACTCAACAGCATCCTCGAGAAATTGGACGTTGACGGGAAAAGTCCGGCCGGGGACATTGAGCACTTTCGCGCCACCAAAGTATTTCGAAAACCGTTCAGAGTCCACCGTTGCCGACATGAGGACAACCTTGAGGTCCTTCCTCTTGGTCAACAAGTTCTTGAGGACGATCAAGAGGAAGTCACTCTCGATGGACCGCTCGTGGACTTCGTCGAGCACAAGGTGAGTGATCTCGCGAAGCTCGTTCGAACTTTCCAGCATTCGCATAACAATACCAGTTGTGGCGTAGATGAGACGTGTCTCCTTGGACGTCTTCGCCTCGAGCCTGATGGAGTAGCCGACCAAAGACCGAGGGGTGCCAACGTCGCCCCTGTCCTCGCCAAATTCCTCACTGACACGCTTTGCCAATGAAATGGCTGAAATTCTTCGCGGCTCAGTGCAGTAGATCTTGCATGGCTTGCCTTGTGCCAATTGATGCTCAAGCAAGTAAGCCGGTGTCTGTGTCGATTTTCCGCAACCCGTCTCTCCGCAAATAATGACCACCTGTTCTCGCTCAACCGCGTCCACGACTTCCTGTCGGAAGTTCCACATTGGGAGCTGCATGCGCGACTGCAACATAGCCTGGTATCTCGGCGTGCTGCTCTTCCTCTCCCAGACGCCCTGAAAGTATTCCGGCCCGCCCATCGCCCGCTTTTCGGTAGCGAGAGCATCCGGGGCATCGCCGCCATGCCGACCATTGTTGCGGCCACGGAAAGCTCCGGACAGTACAACACCATCTTCCTCCTCCTGGTCGCGGCGATTGCGGACCAGGGCTCGGAGTTCCTTGATTGCAGCACGGTCTTGTGCGTCGGCTTCATTCTTTTTGGCCTCTGAGTACTCACTCCAGAGGTCACGGAATGGAGCTGGTAAGCGAAGAGAAACCTTCTCCTCCTTCGCACTTGATCCAAAAACCAGGAACAAGGCAGTCGTAGCGATGAAGGCCTCGGATTGCTTCTCGTCCGGGGCGGAAATCTCGGTCATCTTGAAGACGAACCTATTCGGCGACGAGGCAATTTCCACACCATCGACGGCTCGCTCGGGCAGGACCTCTTGAGATTTCGCCCAAGAGATGCTGAGGAGATGTCTGTGGGCAAAGGCCGTTTCTGACACTTCAATGTAAGAGAGCTTCACAGCTGAGTCCCTAGACCGGCAAGCTTCTTCCAACACCCTGGTGGGACTGATTCCTGACCACTTCCCAAAATCCCTGATCGTGACCCTTGTACAATTACCGTTGTTCAAAACCGTGGTGGACTTTCCATCAACGTCAACCTCATTAGTGGGCAGATCTGCAAACATGTCGGCTAGCCCCTGGTCTTCATCGCCATTATCTTGGGCCAAAATCTCTGCGGCCACTCGCTGGGCCTCTTGAGTGATCTCATCATTTCCATCGTCGTCTTCATGGCTGGTCTTCGTCTTGTACTCGTCCTGATTCTGCTCCTCCTTTGCCTTCAATGCCTCTAAATCGGCCTTGAGTTTCTTGTCGTCGGCGTAATCTCTCTCGAGTACTATGCGCGTCTGTTCCCATTGCATGCGTGCCGCTCCTGCATCAAACAGAGGGTCTTTTTCAACCCTGTCCAGCTTAGCGAGGAGCTTCGCAGTCTCCGGGTCGTCTATGGAGTTGCCTGATGGTGGTGGTGGTTGTAGTTTTGGTCCAGATCTGCGCCCTTTCGTGGGGCCATCCAGTTGTGGTCTCTGAATAGCAAACAGTTTCGTCTTGGTGTCTAAGTATGCAGGGATGAGATCATCAGGCTCTATATCGCTGTCGTATGTGATGATCAGTTTCCGTGGCGTGGTTGTTCCAGATCTTGGGGTTGCATTCTGCTTCTTCCTCGACTTGGCCTTCTGCAGGGCTTCAAGTTCGTTCAGGAGGGGTGAGGTTGCTTCGGGCGGAAGGGGGGAATCTCCAAGATTCAGGCTCGGTTTCCCAACGCGTGGCGTCTCGTACTCTGGCAGGTCATCCAAGGGGCACTCTCGGGCGAACCAATCCATGGCCTCGTCCAGACCCCATATCGAGTCTTTTATGCCACCACTGATGTTGGTAGAAACGTCCAAAACATACTGCAAAGCATCCTGAACCTTGTCTTCTGGGAAGCCAGAGCCTCGCAGGGTTTGCTGCAGTGTCCACAGCTTGACAGTTAAGTCCTCTTCTGACAGCATCTTTCCCCCACTAAATCCGTCGGTAGTGTTCGAAGCTGCGAATCGACCTTCGGCCTGTATGAGGTCGAAAATCTGGTCCAAGAGTTCAGTAGGCAGCCACTTCTTGGCGTTGATGGACTCGGCCTGGCTCCGCAGCAGTCGGCGATCGGTCTCCAGCCTCTGCTTCTGCCGTTGCGCATCTCGTCTGGTCTTTTGCGCGTTTTTCTCGACCAGCAATTGTAACTCGGATTCTTCAAGCTGGGCCTCAAACTCCTCGGGAGTCAGGTCGGGCTTCTTCGGCTGATTACCACTGACCGCGACGTGGGCCGCGTTCGGTTGTAGCGGGGCATTGGACTTGATTGCTTCGGGGCCCTTCTTGAGGATAGGAAGGGCTTCGTCGACGGGCTCAACTCTGGCCCTGGAGGCGATCGACTGAGTTGCGAAACCTCGCGCAGGGTTGGTGGCGGGCTTCTTGGTCTTCTTCTTGCCCGCCATGGCTTGAGCCGAGGCGTCTTGGTGGGGAGGGGAGGGGCAAAAGTGGGTAAGATACTGTCAGCACTTTAGATGACCATGAATGAGAAGGTAGAAAAGAAAGGGTTGGGCGATGGAAAGATGCAGAAACCGGAATTGAGTCACGATCAAGCTAGAAAGGCTGTGAATGGTGGGGCATGTAACGCATGTAATGTGTGCAGGTGCAGAATGGCGAAGAAAGAAAGATGCCGCCGCCCTTGCATCTCAAATCGTCCCCTGTAGGAAACTCTAGACACTCTAACAAGGATGGCAGCTCCACAAAATACGTCCGTTGAAGCTCCCCACTAAATTGCTTGACCGCCTGCCATATTGGTACATTGGTAGAGTGGCAGTGGGTGGCAGAGAGCCCCTAGCAACCCCCCCCCAGCTGAGTCATGCGCCAAGAAATATATCATCGTGCGTTCTGCAACAACTCAACAGCAACAGCTATTGAGGGGATTGGACTGCAGCATATGATACCCTGATAGTCCCGAGCTTTTCTTTTCCATTGTCTGCCAGCTTTCCACCATTTTCCCCCTCTCTTCCACCCACCTCACGACATGATTACTCTGTCTGCCGGCCACGAAAATGTCTGACCAAGTCGATGTCAACGGCAATGGCGCTGTGCCCGCCCTCGACCTCAAAGCTGCCAGAGCTGCTCTGACATCTTCCTCGACTTCCACCAGAATCTCACAGTTGCAGACAGTGCATGACAAGATATCCCAGAAGGGTATGTCTCAAAATCCTATTCTGGAGTCTTCGCCTACGGGGTGCTTGCTGACACGGCTCCTCTCTAGCTCTTGACAAACAATCCCAACTCCAGATCCTCAATATCCTTTTCTGGACACATTCCTTCTATGGCGACCGAGAGTCAAGATTGGCTGTGCAAAAATGCCTCATAACAGTCTGCAAGGAGGGCGACGCCGATCTCCTCGCGCCCCTGGTCGAAGCTATCCGCCGGGAAGTCCCTAAACAGAGCATTGCGACTGCAAACGCCTTCGTCCTCCTCGAGTGGTGCAGTCTTTTGATGCAGAACCTAGCTGGAACTCCACTGTGGGACAGATTTGGGAAGGATATAGTGGGGGCAGCCGCTGATGCTCTGGACAAATGCTGCTCGCCTGCATCGAAAATGGGCATGGTTCGCTCAGCTCTAGTGATCGCTCGTCGCGGCTTCAGAAACCTGATCTCGGCTCCCGAGACTCGAGAAGCAGTCATTTCCGAGGCTGTCCAGACACTGTCAGCAAAAGCTACGCAGCCATCACCCAAATACGCGAGTATGCTTGGTGTCATTGCTGGTGTGTGTTCTCGCAGACCTGAGGCCAAGCCCATCTTGGCAAAACAGAAGCCACACTACTTCACCTTCTACACTCGAGAGGTCTTGGGATCAAAGATCCCGTTGCCAAAACACCAAGCAGCAGGCCTCGGCGATTTCTTCTCCTCTTTCATGACGACTGAAGAATTTGAAAAGGAAGTAGTGGCACCGTTGGAAAAAGGCTTATTGCGGGCCCCGGAAATCGTGCTCAACGACCTTGTCACGCCTCTCATCAACAGCCTCCCCAAGGACTGGGACCTATCCAAGCTTCTACAAGGACACTTGTTGAAATCTCTCCTCTCCAACATCAAGTCATCAAATGTCATTATTCGGGCAGGAGCCGTCACAGCTTTCCACATGGTTGCGCACCGCTCCTGGGACACAGATCTGATGGACAAGGTGGCAGACGAAATTGTGACTCCATTACAAGGCGGCAAGCTTGCTTCGGCTGACCAAAGAGCTCTTCATTGTGAAATTCTCCTCGCCATGCATATGTCTGGAAGTATAGCCACCAAGATTGCTGCGGGTCTCCCAATCCCGATTAGCAAGGAGGGCAATGAAGCTGCTCTTGGTGCAGAGGCGTCGGCGCTAGGTAGAGCTGTCAAAATGCTCCTGGCCGATGAGCTTGAGGTCCCAAAGGCTGTGACTGACGCTTACACCAAGGGACTTGCGGACAAGAAACTGCCTTCTCGGCGCATTTGGATCTTGAACGTGGGCGACATTCTGAGCAATACCACCCGCTCCTCGGTCTTTTTCAAGTTCGCCGAATCTATCCTGCCGCCCCTCTTCGATACATACACGGGTGTTTTGGCAAACCCCATCAAGGCATCACAGGACGGAACCATCACCGCAGCTTATGTCGTCTCATCTGTTGTGCCCCTTCTTCTGAATAGCGGGTGCAACGAAAAACTAAGTGCATTGTCCAAGAAATTCTCCATTTCCGACCAGTGCCTGGTACTTGATCCCAAGCCTTCTTTTCTCCTGCACCCTCGAGTCTATACCAAGATAGTCACTGCTGATGATGCTCGGTGGCTCTTCAGAGCCCTGGCTGCTGTCGCACCTTCACTGCCTCAGGACACCGCATCAAACATCGGTTCAGCGTGGGCTCACACTTTCATGTACCTCATCTGTTCCACCACTGTGACACCGCAACTCAGGAAAGAGGCCACAGAAGCGTTGACTGCAGTATATCTGGCCAACCCTGAGAAGATCGCAAAAGTCCTCATCAATGGCTTCTGGAACTGGATACAGGCCGCGGAGACTGGTGACAAGGAAAGCGCTCCTGTGCTGGGCAAGATCGACAACAGCAACTTGCACTTGGCTCTTCGGTCGATTTGTGTGGCATTGGCCGATTTCGAGAAGGCAGGCAAGGTACCAGATCAAGCCCAGCTTGAAGAACAGTTGTGCTCCCTGCTCGTTCTTGCCAGGCCACAACTCATTCCTCGTGCTGCATGGATAGACTTATGCTTGCGGCTCGGCTTGGATCCTGGAGCATTGGCCAAAAAGCACGAGAACTTTCTGCTTGAAGAAGTAGTCACGCGATCAGAATTCTCGCAGCCAGTGAGTGCGCTCTGTTTTTGCTTCTCTGCTCATGCAGCTGACATTTGTTTCCAAGTCATCTGTCAAAGAAGCAGCCTACGAAGCTGCCGCAGAGCTTGCGTTCATCACGCCGGAGACAATGACGGCGCGGATAGAAGCTTTGATCAAGTCCGACCTAGATGTCGCACACCTGCAAGATATCGGGCCGTTGGAAGCGGCGATTTTCCGTACCCAAGAGGGTACGGCATTCGTAGATGTGCTCGCCAAGAAAGACAACGTGGTCCCGAACAAGAATGTCAAGGACTACGACACACTCAAGTGGGAAGAAGACCTCCGAGCTCAGCTGGCAGCGAAAAGAGGCACGCAGAAAAAGTTGACCGGGCAAGAGCAAGCCAAGGTCAACGCTCAACTCAAGAAGGAGGCCGAAATACGCCAGAGAGTACAACACGTCGCAGCTCAGCTTTTGCGAGGCATTGGCATCGTTCACAGTCTGGCAACTGGTCCACCCACCGAGGCGGCTCTGTGGATGGGAACAGCTGTGATTTCAGTATTGAAGGCACTCGATGCTGGAGCTGGCCTGGTTACTGGTGATGCTGCGCCCAAAGCCTACATTGCTTTGGCGGGCCGCGTCGCTGATCGATTAGGATCCATGCGACCGTTTGTGGGCATTGCGACGTTGAGAGCACACCACGTCTCAGGTCTCCCGGACAATCTCAGTGAAGAGCCATTTGTGGAACTCCTCACCCGTGTCCTTTACCGCCTACGTTTCGCAGGAGAGCAGCGGCCCTTTGATACTGTGTCACTCATCTACATTCTGCCCTTGATCCTGGTCATTCTTCGCAAAGGCGGCTTTGGAGAATCAGCAGAAGAGCGCGATACGCTACTGGTGTTGGCCATTGAGGTTTTGTCGTTCCACACAAGCATTTGCGAGGATGAAGCGATTCCACGGATTGAGCTTCTGTCCGTGCTCGTCTTTGCCATGCAGCAGTACAACCAGCACTACAAGATCGCGAAAGACTGTTTCGCCGACCTGGTGCGCTGCATTGCGCCCAACATCAACCACGATGAGATTGCCGTTATTGCCCGCGGGTCCATCGTGCCACAAACTTCAGTCAGGACTGCCGTATTGCAATCCATCAGTGCTGAGATCGATATGAGCGATCTCGACTTCTCGGAAGAGATCTGGCTGGCTTTACACGACGACGTCGATGAGAACGTCGAACTTGGCCAGGAGATATGGCAGGAGAGCGAGTTCAAGGTCTCAGCCGATGTCCCCTCCAAGATGCTCCCGTACGTCGAGAGCAAGGACGCTCAGCTACGCCGGGCTGCCGCAAGGTCACTTGCTGAGGCAGTCAAGCTGCATCTCTCGACGATGCCAGACATTCTTGAGCAACTGCGAGCGTCCTACGTCGAGCTGGCCAAGGAGAGAAAGCAAGAGCTGGATTCCTTTGGCATGCCCAAGAAAATGGACTTGTCCGACCGTTGGGAGGCAAGACACGGCATTGCGCTCGCCTTCAAGGAGCTTGCGCCGCACTTGCAAACGGCCCAACTCGACAGACATCTCACCTACTTGATTGAGCAAGGCCCATTGGGAGACAGAAATGCGACCGTCAGGAGCGAGATGCTGGAAGCTGCCAACGCCGCCATCTCCGCTCATGGCAAAGAGATTCTGGACAAGCTCATGGAGACATTCGAGCGGACGCTCGAGGCCCCAGACCAAGGTTCGGAGCGTGGTGATCGTGTGAACGAGGCAGTCATTATCATGTATGGTACACTCGCTCGGCACTTGAAGCCAGGCGACGCCAAGATTGCTTCCGTTATCGAGAGGCTACTTGCGACCCTGAGTACTCCGTCGGAGACGGTGCAGTATGCCGTGGCTGAGTGTCTGCCACCTCTTGTCAGGACATGCGGTGATCAGTCGTCCAAGTACTTCAACCAGATGCTGGAGACGCTCCTTGGCTCCAAGAAGTACGCCGAGCAGCGCGGTGCGGCGTACGGTCTCGCGGGTCTTGTAGCTGGCCGTGGTATCACGTCACTCAGGGACTACCGCATCATGAGCACTCTGCGAGGCGCGACCGAGAATAAGAAGGAGGTCAACCAGAGAGAAGGCTCACTCTTGGCTTACGAGCTGCTTTCCACCATTCTGGGCCGCTTGTTCGAGCCATATGTCATCCAGATTGTGCCACAGCTGCTAACCGGCTTTGGTGACGCCAATGCCAATGTCCGGGACGCTGCTCTGGCTGCTGCAAAGGCCTGCTTCGCGAAGCTGAGCTCTTACGGTGTCAAGAAGATCTTGCCCACCCTGCTGCGGGGTCTGGACGATGACCAATGGCGAAGCAAGAGGGGAGCTTGCGACCTGCTCGGTGCTATGGCCTATCTCGATCCACAACAGCTGGCGCAGAGCTTGCCTGAGATCATCCCGCCGTTGACTGCAGTCCTAAACGACAGTCACAAGGAAGTGCGCATTGGAGGCAAGCAGAGCCTAAAGAGGTTTGGGGAAGTCATTAGCAACCCTGAAGTCAAGAGTCTGGTGGACATCCTCCTCAAGGCCCTCAGCGACCCAACCAAGTATACTGACGACGCCCTGGACGCCCTTATCAAGGTCCAATTCGTCCACTACCTCGATGCGCCCTCGTTGGCACTTGTCAGTCGTATCCTGCAACGCGGCCTGGGAGATCGATCCAACACCAAGCGCAAGGCAGCTCAAGTGATTGGCAGCTTAGCGCACCTTACAGAGAAGAAGGACCTTGTTGCCCACCTGCCAGTCTTGGTGGCCGGACTCAAGGTTGCTGTGGTTGATCCCGTACCGACCACGCGTGCCACTGCTTCGAGAGCGCTTGGATCTCTGGTCGAGAAGCTGGGCGAGGATTCGCTGCCGGATCTGATTCCCCAGCTCATGCAGACTCTCAAGTCAGATACCGGTGCCGGCGACCGTCTTGGTTCCGCGCAGGCACTGTCAGAAGTGTTGGCCGGTCTGGGTACGTCACGTCTCGAGGAGACGCTGCCGACGATCTTGCAAAATGTCGAGTCTGCCAAGCCAGCCATTCGCGAAGGCTTCATGTCACTTTTCATTTTCTTGCCCGTCTGCTTCGGAAACAGCTTCGCCAGCTACCTTGGCAAAATCATTCCGCCTATTCTGGCTGGTCTCGCAGATGAGGTGGAGTCCATCCGGGAGACTGCTCTTCGTGCAGGTCGTTTGCTTGTCAAGAACTTTGCCGCCAAGGCTGTGGATCTCCTGCTTCCTGAGCTCGAGCGCGGTCTGGCGGACGACAGCTATCGGATCCGTCTCAGTTCCGTCGAGCTGGTGGGTGACCTACTGTTCAACCTCACTGGCATCACTGGCAAGGAAGAAGTCGAGGAGATGGAGGAGGACACCATCAGAGAGGCCGGCGCATCGCTGCGTGAGGCTCTCGGAGAAGAGAAGCGCAACAAGGTTCTTTCAGCGCTGTACATGTGCCGCAACGACACTTCAGGCGCTGTCCGCACCGCTGCCATCAACGTGTGGAAGGCCCTTGTGTCCAGTCCCAAAACTCTCAAGGAGCTGGTGCCAACCCTCTCGCAGCTTATCATCCGTCGCCTTGGAAGCGCGAACGTCGAGCACCGTGTCATTGCCAGCAACTCTCTCGGCGAGCTCATTCGCCGGGCTGGCGACGGCGTTCTTTCGAGTCTGCTGCCCACTCTCGAGGAAGGCCTGCAGATTTCTACCGACACGGATGCCAGGCAGGGCATTTGCCTGGCGCTGAAGGAGTTGATTTCATCTGCATCGCCTGAAGCGCTCGAGGCGCATGAGAAGATTCTCATCTCTGTTGTCCGGACTGCACTCACCGACTTGGACGAGGATGTCCGAGAAGCTGCCGCCGAGGCGTTTGACTCGTTGCAGCAGATCTTCGGCAAGCGTGCTGTCGACCAGGTTCTGCCCTTCCTGCTTGATCTCTTGCGGTCGGACCAAGACGCAGAGAATGCACTCCAGGCTCTTCTGACGCTGCTAACGGAGACGACGCGCTCCAACATCATCTTGCCGAACCTGATCCCAACTCTTATTGCTCCTCCCATCTCAGCATTCAATGCGAAGGCATTGGCATCATTGTCCAAGGTGGCCGGCGCGGCCATGAACCGCCGCCTGCCCGGTATTATCAATTCGTTGATGGACAACATCATTGAGTGTACCGATGACGTGCTTCAGGAGGATCTCGACAAGTCCTTCGACACGGTTATCCTGTCAATTGACGACTACGATGGCGTGAACACGACCATGCAGGTCCTCCTGCAGCTCACGAAGCATGAGGATCACCGCAAGCGTGCCGCTACCGGGCGCCACCTGGCCACCTTCTTCGCCCAAGCGGATGTGGACTATTCGCGGTACAAGCAGGACATTATCCGGACGCTGCTTGTCTCGTTCGATGACCGTGACAAGGACGTTGTCAAGGCTGCTTGGAGTGCTCTGAGCGAATTCACCAAGAAGCTCAGGAAGGATGAGATGGATGGCCTTGTCCAGTCTACCAGGCACACTCTGCTTCAAGTCGGCGTGGCTGGTGCCAACTTGCCCGGTTTCGAGCTGCCCAAGGGTGTCAATGCGATCTTGCCCATCTTTCTCCAGGGTCTGATGAACGGCACACCAGAACAGCGCACGGCTGCGGCTCTCGCCATCTCGGACATAGTCGACCGGACCAGCGAGGCATCACTCAAGCCTTTCGTCACACAGATCACAGGTCCCCTCATTCGTGTTGTGTCGGAGCGCTCGACAGAGGTCAGGTCTGCCATTCTGTTGACTCTCAACAAGCTACTGGAGAAGATGCCCACCGCACTCAAGCCGTTTCTGCCACAGCTGCAGCGAACGTTTGCCAAGTCGCTGGCTGACACATCCAGCGACCAGCTTCGGTCTCGCGCGGCGAAGGCCCTGGGTGCTTTGATCAGGTTCACGCCCCGAGTGGACCCACTCATCGCCGAGCTCGTCACGGGCGCCAGGACATCTGACGTAGGTGTCAAGACCGCCATGCTCAAGGCCCTCTACGAGGTCGTCAGCAAGGCGGGCGCAAACATGGGCGACTCGTCTCGGACGACCGTGCTGGGTGTCATCGACATGGAGGCCGATGAGCACGATGACACTATGGCTATCACCAACGCCAAGCTTTTTGGTGCGCTGCTGAAGAACATGCCAGAGGATGTGGCTGTGAGCTTGTTGAAGAGTAGAGCTCTTACACCCAACTTCAGTCACTCATCGGTGCTTGCGCTCAATGCGGTGATGTTAGAGAGCCCATCCACGTTGTTGGACAGCTCGCTTGCGGAGGACTTGCCGGGGTTGCTGTGTCAAGGCATGGCTCACAAGGAGGTAAGACACTGTTGTTACAATCACCGTGAGCACAGCAGTGTGACATTGCTAAAAAAAATCGCATAGCCTTTTATCACCGACGGCTTCATTCTTGCAACCGGCAAGTACCTTCTCGCCGAGACACCCAAGTCCTTTGAGACGAGTAGATCGGTCTTCGAAGCCCTCGCGGCCGTCATCCCGCCCGGCAGCCCCGTCGACTCGCGCCGCCTTGCGCTCGTCGTCGTACGCACGGTGGCGCGCGCCAACATGGACCTGGTGCGGGCGCACCTGGCGCTGCTCGCGCCGCCTGTCTTCACGTCCGTGCGCGACATGGTGATCCCCGTCAAGCTGGCGGCCGAGGCGGCGTTCGTCGCGCTCTTCAACGTCGCGGACGAGGAGAGCAGGGTGTTCGACAAGTTCGTCGCGGGCGACGCGCTGGCGGCGCCCGCGAAGCGCAGTATGGGCGACTACTTCAAGCGCGTGGCGCTGCGACTGGGCAGTCAGGCACGGGAGCGGCGCGAGGCGGAGGGCGGGGTGGGCGGCACGCTGGGGCTGACGGAGGACGAGAAGGAGGACGAGCGGGAGATTTGGAGTGTGGGGAAGGTGGTAGTTGGGGACGATGTGTTTGGGAAGGAGTAGAGAGAGAGAGAGAGAGGCAGGGAGGGAGGATGAGGGAAGATAGGGGAGGGGAGTGGCATGGTTGTCATCTGGGGAATGGAACTGATGCATTGCGTTGGGCATGTAGCTGTAGGTGCAAATAGATGGTTGGGGAAGTGATGGGATTGTAGAAGGTTTGAGGTTCGGAAACGGGCTGTGGCTGTGGGTGCTGAGATGTTCGGAATTCCTGCGGCTGCCGTTGATGGCTCCGTACGTGTTTCAGTACTAGGAATGAATATTGTTGCTGGGCTGCCGACTTCTGGGGCCCAAAAGATGCTGTAGCAGCCATGATGGTGGTCACTTGTGTGGTTTGCTAGTCGGCCATCCCGAGTCCCGCGCTCTCTCCAGGTCTAAAATCCAATTGGAGGACAGACTTGGTAGATGTGGTGAACAACGCGATCTCGATCTCGTTGCGGATGACCTTTTTGCGTGATAGACTTGAGCCTTGTAGAGATTTCAGCGACCATTTTGTGCGGTGTGCGGTGTGCGGTGTGCGCGGCTCGCCAGTTGCGTGCTTGATGGGCGGCCGGCCATATATGACATGTATTCGTCTCCACGTTTCTCAGGTGCCTCGGCATCCTGTGAGCCAAGTCAGGCAGTTGAACTAAGCCCACACTGCTGATGGGGTGCCCGGCATATGGACTGGGACAAAGTGGCAGGACTGGAAGACTGTATACCAGCTTGTGTCCTTGGGAGTACAGTGAGTGGAGATGCTGTGCAGAGGGAGATTCAGAGCATGGTTAACAATGCAGATTGCAATCCTCCAATACGTACTTCGTTCCTGCTCCCCTAGGTGCCTGGTGGAGTCGAACGTGTGGTTTGGTACAGGCGGGCCCGCTGCTTTATATGCATGGCCAACTTAGCCCGTTTCACTGCTATCAGTATCAACTCGAAGTTACGGGTTTGCTTGCAAAGCCGATTGCTCAGCCAGGTCGCCGTATAGACTACTCGAAGTCCCCAATGGTGAACCCTCCCGTATATGAATAGTGTATGCAAGTACAACATTCATACCCTGTGACAGATGACAATAGCATGCAAGGTCTTTGGAAAAGTTCGGCACCGTTACAGTGGACAAAGCGGAAGAGACGTTGAAGGCAACAATCGAGGCTTCACAAGAACACTTGATGGAGGAGAATTAGCTGGCGCGATAAGTGTGAAAGCATTGGACTGATCACTTCACATCTGACATGTGTTTTCCGAACTCCGCGACGTGGGCATTGGTTTTTATGAACCATTTTTCAATTCGGGGATAAACGCGAAAGGACTCGTGATTGCTATGATAGAGAGAAATGAACCTCTTCCAAAAGGCCCAAAGGCTGACCTGAGGGCCGGTGAAGGAGGTGAGGTTGATGCCCAGGGTTGATGCCCAGGGTTGTGAGCGTGGAAAAGTGTAGCCTCAGCTCAGACCCCTTGTGCCCTTGGGTAGAGGTTTCAACTGCGGTCTGAAGAGCCGAGTCAGCGTCACGTGCCCTGGCCGCTTTCCCCTCGTGCCATGAAAATTTGGCGAAACGGCTAAGTCGCAACAGCATCCACCCCGACCCAATTCCCGACAAACCACCGCCATCGGCCATCATAAACCAAGTGCAGTCAAGATGTGAGTGCCAACCCTCCAATTGTACGACGGTTCAGGCCAGTGGCAGGGCCGAGAGAGATGAATTGGGCGCCTGGGGGGCCCATTATTTGACGGATGGCCCGTCCTCGAGCGATGGCGGGGGGGCAAGAGGGTCCATGACGCCTGCAGCACACCACACACACAGCACGTCACAAAGCACCCAACGCAAACCAACCTGCCAGCCGCGTATCAAACGCCGTCATCACCGCCATCAAGCACGAGAACCCGACGCGCGGCCCTTCATGTCACTGCCCTCTCATGCATCAGCTGCCCTGTCCGCTGCATCGCGACATCGAGATGTATCAACAAGGGAATAGTGGAGCACCGTACTGACAGCGTCCGCTCTCCTCTTAGGGTCAACCTGCGAACCCAGAAGCGCCTCGCGGCTGATGTCCTCAGCTGCGGCAAGGGCAAGATCTGGCTCGACCCCAACGAAGTCAACGAGATCTCCAACGCCAACTCCCGCCAGTCCGTCCGCAAGCTCGTCGCCGATGGCCTAATCATCCGCAAACCCGTCACCATGCACTCGCGTGCCCGCGCCCGTGAGCTGAACCTCGCCCGCCGCATCGGTCGTCACCGTGGTTTCGGCAAGAGGAAGGGTACTGCCGATGCCCGTATGCCTGAGTACGTTTGTTTACACACCCTGGTGGCTGCGAGCCACTGGATTGATAGAGGAGGACTGGAATACCAAGCCATGAACACCACAACATGGGCAAGAGCTCGGCAGCGATGGTTTCCGATGTCACAATGCGATGCAGGATGTGCATGACTGGATCGGTGCTGACTCACGGGGCCACAGGCAGGTCGTCTGGATGCGCCGTCAACGAGTTCTTCGCCGCCTCTTGGTCAAATACCGCGCCTCAGGCAAGATCGACAAGCACCTCTACCACGAGCTGTATCACTCCGCCAAGGGTAATGCCTTCAAGCACAAGCGCGCCCTTGTTGAGCATGTACGTACCTGCGCGCCCGTCCATCCATCCACAGATCCTGTCGCCGTTGTGCTGACAATTCCATCTAGATCCACCGCGCCAAGGCCGAGAAGGCCCGCGAGAGGCAGCTGAAGGAGGAGATGGACGCCAAGCGTGCGAAGACCAAGGCAGCCCGCGAGCGCAAGACGGAGAGACAGGAGGCCAAGCGCAACGCCCTATTGGGCGATGCCGAGGAGGAGAAGTAAAAGATGGAACAACCTTGCATCAACCTATCTAGCAACGCCAATCGGACCAGCAACTACTGCAACGATACACCTCCTATTTGAATGAAGACGGGGACAGGAAGGGTCCTCGCATTCGGAGTAATCGGTTGGGTTCGCACCGTTCGGTACACATTTCTCCGACGGGGACTCCACGCGCCTTCTCGGGGAAAGGAAAGATTTCTCTCAATCTGTTTCGGGGGCTTTGGCATGTTTTGACGGCATTGAAAACGGGATCACATGAGCTGCGAACAGATTCCATGGATTTTGCCATATTTCTAAATTGCAGCGAGTTTTGGCTGTGACAGGTGCCTTCCCGTGAAGCTCACCATTTGCATGCCCGCATCGCGACTGACCTACCTCGTATTGATGTATGGACAGTAGCTCTGGCAGTGATGGAAGTGCACAAAACCTATGGCTCTGTGACTTGCTCTACTCTTGCTGGTGGGTACTATGGTCTCCACACTCGAGTTGTTGCAAACCTAGCATCAACCTCACAATGGAGAATGCAACGTTTACCTTCAAGGATTAAGACGGCACCTGTTGAGAAGCTTACACAAGCATAGAGTCAAGGCGAGCTTGGCCCGACTTTATTCGGAAACTGCTCTTGAGCTAAGCAACATGTCAAGTAATTGCTTTCGGGCAGTCATTTGCAAGATGGCAGAGCACAAGCAGCAGTTTGCTGGATATCATCAACAATGTGGGATTCAGGCTAGGGCAGAGTGAAGAGGATTGGGCTGTGCAGGGCGCCGCTGGTGTCCAAGCTCACTCGAGCATGTTGCACACCACATCTCGCACAAGAGATACAGCACTTGAGGTGGGCTCAGAAACATGCAAGGAAAGGTCGAGTCGTGGGGTGAAAAAAGTAGGTGGCAGAAAGCAGGGCAGCGGTGCTGCCGAAGGTCAACAAAGATTCTTCAAGTTGGGTCAGAATAGCTTCAAATTGTCCCTTTTCAAGGTGGTTGGGTGCCGCCAGAGACATGTCAGCATGCTCCCGCGTTTTTGAGGCGCGGAAGGACATTTGCACTGGAAGCGGGCTCATCATCCCCAATTTAGTTGTACAGAAGAGAAGAAGAGGAAGGAGGAGAGCAACTGGAGGTGGCCACGGCAGGAAGATATCTTCTCCGAATGTGGCCCGTGCTTGGTGCCCAGCCCTACAAGGATATGGCAGGGAAGCAGGGGCCCCTTGACTCAGGAGAGCCGGTTGACGATACTGATACTGTCATACTGTAATACATAGTACAATTTCTCAGTCCACCGACACCGGATCGGCCAGACACCTTTCTGTTACTTGTGCTGGTTCAAGTGTCTATTATTAGTCTATCTTCCCTTCTTCCCTCTTCGAGCTCCTGCCATGAAAGATTAAGCTCTCGGTAAATCTTCCTGCCCACCATCCTCCCTCAAACTTAGGGCATAGCATAGCACAGGAACACTGACAGACATCGTGCATTCCAGGCTCGCAAGTGAAGACGAGGGCAAACAAGTCACCATGTCTGCCTCTCCCCTACTTCAAGGCGTCTCGCGCATCCTACAGCGCTCCGCTTTCCCTATGCGGTCGTCATGGAGCACCGCCAGCACCAGCAGCAGCATCGCCTCCACAACGAGGCGGGGTGTCACCACGCTGAACGTTGAGAACCAGCAGAAAGTGCGCGAAGACGGACCAGTTCCTGTCGCTTCTTCACCCAGGTCTGCCCTTGCTAACCAGTCTACCGCGCAACAGGCGTTGGCCGCCCATTTGAAGGAGGCCGACCCGACCATGTTCGAGATCATCGAAAATGCGAGTACAGACCTACCCCGGCACGCTTGAGCAGGCGCGGACGGAGGCTTGGACGAGAGCTGACTTTTCCGCTTGACTGTTATAGGAGAAAAAGCGACAGAAGCACTTCATCAACCTCATTCCCTCCGAAAACTTCACATCGCAGGCTGTACTAGATGCGTTAGGAAGCCCCATGCAGAGTACGGCACCCACGATCCATGTTCTTGGGGGAGCACAGGGGCTGACATATTGCGGCAGACAAATACTCCGAGGGCTATCCGGGAGCAAGATACTACGGTGGCAACGAGTTCATCGACGCATCAGAAACGCTATGTCAGCAAAGAGCACTGGAGACCTTCGGGCTGGACGACAAGGAATGGGGCGTCAATGTGCAAGGTTCGTGCCCCGGCTGCGGTGTTCTTCCTGCAGCGCCTTGATACTGACAAGTTCTCCGAAGCGCTCTCTGGGGCACCTGCCAACCTATATGTCTACTCTGCCCTCATGAACACCCATGACAGACTCATGGGGCTCGACCTCCCCCATGGCGGACACCTGTCGCATGGATACCAAACACCCACCAAGAAGATCTCCATGATCTCGAAATACTTCGAAACCCTGCCGTACCGTCTGGATGAGTCCACGGGCTACATCAACTACGACCAGATGGACGAGCTGGCGTCGCTGTACCGGCCAAATATCATCATCGCCGGAACAAGCGCTTACAGCCGATTCATTGACTATGCACGCATGAGGGGAATTTGCGACAAACACAACGCATATCTCCTCGCAGACATGGCCCATATTTCCGGTCTTGTCGCCGCAAAGGTAATCCCCAGTCCATTCTCCTTCGCCGACATCGTCACCACAACCACCCACAAGTCACTACGCGGCCCTCGCGGAGCCATGATCTTCTATCGCAAGGGCGTCCGGAGGCAAAACGCCAAGACCAAGAAAGACGAGCTCTACGACTTCGAAGGGCCCATCAACGCCTCCGTCTTCCCCGGCCACCAAGGCGGCCCACACAACCACACCATCGCCGCGCTCTCCGTGGCGCTCAAGCAAGCGCAGGCCCCAGACTTCCGCGCATACGCAGAACAAGTTCTCGCCAACTCCAAGTCCCTGGCCCGGCGCCTCGGCGATTCCAAGGCCAAGGGCGGCCTCGGCTACAAGCTGGTGAGCGGCGGCACGGACAACCACCTTGTGCTCGTCGACCTCAAGCCGCAGGAGATCGACGGCGCGCGCGTCGAGCGGGTCCTCGAGCTCGTGGGCGTGGCCTCAAACAAGAACACGGTGCCGGGTGACCGCTCGGCGCTCACGCCCGGCGGGCTGCGCATGGGCACGCCGGCCATGACGACGCGCGGCTTCAGCGAGGACGACTTTGCGCGCGTCGCAGACATTGTGGACCGCGCAGTGACGATCGCGGTGCGGGTCAACAAGGCGGCGCGCAAGCAGGCCGAGGACAAGGGCGAGAAGATGCTGGGGCGCCTGAAGTTGTTCCAGGAGTATCTGGGCGAGGGCGAGAATGAGCCGGAGATCTTGCAGTTGAGGAGCGAGGTTGCAGACTGGGTGGGCACGTACCCGTTGCCATGGGACAAGCGGTCGTGAGCATGCGTGTGGCGTGACGCACTGGGTTTGAGCTGGTATGGGTCAGGCGGGTAACGTTGGGCAAAAGCATGAGTTCAGGATCACTGGTGCGGGCCGGTGTCAGCTGGATCGGGGACTAGGAAACAGGATCTCCTTCAACACATGGTTGTCTGGACTGGATTCTGGACTGTCGGGTTCAATGTGGGTCATAGGTAATGTCTACACTCATGCAAGCATTCATGTAAGCATTGTTTGCGGCGTGGGCTCCAATTGTACCCTGACCTCATGAGTGTAATCCTTAGTACGGCGATCGTGAGTTGCTGGGAGCGTGGGACGCAACCTCATGCATATCAATCTACCGTATGTCACCCACCTTTGCCCGCTTTCTGCCATACAAATCGACTATATTTGAACACCCTCCTCCTCCCTCCCTCCCTTCCTCCCTCCCTCCCTTCCTCCCTCCCACCTCGCCATCATGTACGGTCAGCAAACACCATGGCCCCCACAGCCTCCTGGGTCTCAGCCTCGAAACCCATTCAGACGCCCAAGGAAACCCGACGACACATACCGCGACCCGTAAGAGCAGCGGAGAGTCACACCCTTCCCACAACTCAACCATCCTGTCACTGCACCAACTCGACCAATATTGGAGCAGGCCAGACCTGATCTCCGTCTGCACGTGAGAGGTACAGGGAGACCGATACCTGATTCACAGCAGCAGCCAGTGCAAGGTCAGTACTTCCCATCTGTGTGTCAGCACCAGGACTTCAGACCTCAGCAACAGCTGCCAGCACAGCACCAGAACCACCAACCTCCAGCTGTGTTTGCGCAACAGGAGTTTGCTCAAGGCCTCCAATCTCAGCAACAGCGGCCAGTGCAAGGCATGTACCTGCCACCTGGGCAGTATCTGCAACAGAACTATACCCATTCCCACCTCAACAACTCATGCAACCTGCGATCCAGCAGTCCAGAGAAACCCCACCTGCAGCCATGGACAAGCCACCTGCTGCCATGGTCGACCCATCTGCCATATCCATAGATCAAGAGATCCTCCGCATCGCTTATTACAAGTTCATGCAGGAGGAAGCATTCATGATCAACGCTCGCCGCGACTTCCAGCGCAATGTCTTCAGCATGGGCTCCAACCCTGACACAGACCACTACAAGCACCACACCCAGGCGCTCATTGACGCCCTCGGCCGTGCCTTCGATCCAGCCTTCGAGGTACCGACAGCGTATATCACTCAGAATGCGGCCGCTCAGCCTCCTGCCCCTGATCTTCACCGCCTTACGCTGCTCCTCCGGGAGGAATTCTCGGAGCGTCAGCAGCAAGCTGCGCAGCACACCGGTACGCAAGCTCACTGACCGCGGCCGATGGCTGTCTCCGTGCACATTGCCATGAAGCCAAGTGCTGACAGCAGGATCGAGTATTTCAGAGCCCCCCAAGTCAGCTCCGCACAAGCAGGAGGAGTATGTCAAGATGCAGGCTGCCGCTGGCTCACTTGCTAAGTCTCTGCACACCACGGAGGAGCTCGACAGTAAGAACAGTACCTGATACTGATGGCCACCTGAGGGTTCTCCAACCCATTCAAGTCAAATGCTGACAGCAACGTCACAGAGCCCAATTCTGCTGCCAACAAGACTGTCGAGCACAATGCTGGAAAGCAGACTATCAACGAGCAGACTGCCAACAGGGAGAAGGCCAACAAGCAGGATGGCAAGAACAGTGGAAACAGTGCAAAGAAGATCCCAGCCCAGGCTGGTGATACCAAGTCTTCCCAGCCTCGGAAACCGGCAGCCGTCCACGGCAGCACAGCTGAAGCTGCAGACCACGTCACTACTGCCACCAGCGTTCTGGCAGACTTGGGAAGCATAGGAGCACACGCTGCCGACATTGAGGCTGAGCTAGAGACTGCTGCCCAACTAATGGCTGCATCTCCACCCCACACATCCGCGCAAGCATCTTGGAGCAGCATGCGTTTCGCCATGGACGGCCAGCATGACTCCGACTCCGACACGGACATGTCTCCGCCGTCTCGGTACAGCAGGGGCACCGGCAAGCACAAGCACGTTGTCAAAGACAGCGACTCTGACTCTGTTGTTGTCCCAGCTTCGGTGGGCAAGAAGATCAAGCTCAAGATCAACTACAGTTCAGGCAAGAAGGCCGCGGCGAAGAAGGACGCGGCGGAGGCGCGGGAGCCGGAGCCAGTGGCAGCCAAGAAGGCTCGATCGATCAAGATTCGCATCACTGTGCCTAAGAAGCAGGACACGGAGAAGCAGCCGGCCAAGCTCGATCAGACCGCTTCTCAAGAGGATTCCGAGCTGGCAGCGCAGCCCGTCGGCAAGATGCGCCCGGAGGCTTCTCCAGGCACCGTCAACATGCCCGATCCCTCGTCTACCTCCACTGTCGCTCTGGCGTCTTCCGATGCTGCTGCCATGGTCGGCCACGATGACCAAGCCGTGCCCGATCCTGTCCAACAGGAACCTGTTGTCTGTGAGAAGCCTATGCAGGTTCATGAGACAGCAGCCAACGTCGCTAGCACAGCCGGCCTGGCTCCAGCGAGCCAAGGATCTTGGGGGCCCGAGGCCGACGGCGACAAGGCACTTTCCGCCGAGCAGAAGAAGCTGGAGACGTGTCGGAAGAAGCAGGAGAGGAAGGTCGCAGCTCAGGAGACCGAGGCTCCGAAGCGCGTCGCCTTGGTCCAGAACACCAACAATACGGCTGCCAGGTTCCTGGGAGCCCGAAAGAAGCAGTCCGGCAGCTTGGCCGCGGGAGGCCCAGGCCAGGCCGAGTCCGACGGCGGCCTGCAACCCGGCGGCTCCAACGCCGTCCCGCAAGCGCCCCCGCGCGCCCCCGACGCGGCTCGCACCGGTGGCGTGCGCGCCGGCGATCGGAGCGCCCCGGGCAGGAGCAGCAGCAACACCTCCCCCACGGCGGCCAGCGGGCCCCTCCGCGAGGTCTACCTCGAGCTCATCCACGACCACCGCTTCCTCCTGCTGAACAACCTCCCGTTCCTCGCCTTCCTCGCGCGGCAGCCGTACCTCGCGCGCGAGTACCTGCGCTACCTCACCACGGACCACGGCGCCTTCGGCTACTGCCACCACCACCACCACCACCACCACCACCACGACGGCCCGGACGACCCCCGATCCGGCCGCCGCACGGCGCGCGCGCGCGGCCCCGCGCCGTGGGTCGCCGCGCGCTGGCAGCTGCTGAACGACAGGACGTGGCTGGCGCGGCTCGCCG
Organism: Anisogramma anomala; assembly: GCA_038502455.1. Lineage (NCBI taxonomy): Eukaryota > Fungi > Ascomycota > Sordariomycetes > Diaporthales > Gnomoniaceae > Anisogramma > Anisogramma anomala. Next base: position 29,846,145 of record JASMMZ010000002.1, on the reverse strand, counting down.
CCGCGCGCGACGGGGGCGCCCTCGCGACGGCCTTCTGGGCCGAGCTGCGCCGCGGCGGCGGCCTCGGTGGCGGCGGCGGCGGCTCGAGGGGTTTCGTATGACGCGGGAACAGGACGTTCGTGGACGGACGGGGGGTGGGGAGGAGTTGGAGGGAGGGAGGCGTTGCGCTGAAGGTGCATAGGACATTGCCTGCCTGCCTGCGGCTGAGGCTCGAGGACTACTGTGCTGCGCGGGCGCGTCGCCCAAGTCTTGGACGACGCTGACATTTCCCTGTTTCGTGGAAAGGTAGGCCTCCATCTCCATCTCACGATGGAGATAGATAGTGAGTGCCTGGCGCACAACGACTTTGATTCCGCAGCAACGAATTTCCCGCCATGATAGAAAAATAAAACAAGGAATAAAATTTGTACTGTATACGGCATGCCTGAGGTTAGGGTGGGCCTCCTCGCAAGGCAAAGACCTGTATTATACGGTTTCGTAGGGGGGCTAGGACCAGGAGGCATGTGAGGATCATCAAATATAAATCCAGTGGGGTGACAAAAATGACGAATAATACATTTCACGCCAGGATTCCGACCTATTATCACCATATCAAAAATGTCACAACTTTAAATAAAAATGTTTTACTGATAATATTTTGGTACTGTATCATTGGTAAATAATCCTTATATAACATGTTTTCCTAATAATTCTTATATTTACCCTTTGTTTCAATATTACCTTGTTGTTGGAATAGCAGTCAAATGCAGTACAGCCAAGTCAACTTTTCTTGCAGTAAAGTTGATTGTACTGACTACAAAATTGGCTGCAGTTTGTGGGACTGCACTGCAAGTGCAGTGCAGTAGGTGCCCACTTCAAAGTGGGGCACAGGCCAAAGCGTTTGGCTATACAAATTAGTGTGCAGACCGGCTAGCGGTCTGCCAAACTTAGAATTTACACACTTCAATCAACAATATCAACGCAGCACCAGTTACTTCGACTATAGTGATTCGAATCGACTACGTTGCAACGATAAAGGCCTACTAACACTGATTAGTGCTTATTAGGTTAAGCACAGATTGGGTAAGTAAAAGAAGAAGCTGCTTTCCGGTTACGCTTTATCCTTTTTAGGCAAGGTTAAGGAAAGATTTTTGTGAAGCGTCCTTATAGTACTGTGTCATCTTCGCCGAAGTACGTAAAAAAGGCTTTTAAATTGTATCGTCTTCGCGGCAATTTAGAAATAGGCGTCGATATCATTATTAAAAACACCAAAAAATCTTCATTAATCCTTTTTAAAAACGTTAAGATTAACTGTTAAAAATTTTAAAAGTTTGGTAAGATGGCAAACGACTAAGTAAGTATTACTATGGGTGTTACTAGCGTAGGAAAAACGATTAAGTCCCCACGTCAAATAACTTATATTACCAACGATTTTCTACTTTTTACACTAAATTTTTACCTTTACTTTACTTTTTTTACTCCCTTTACGCCACATCAATCGTCAAATTCATTGCTTTAAACGAAAATACCAAGTCACGCTGAAAAGGCCACGTCGCGCGACTGCACGTTAAATCGCTAAGTCTCCACACCTAAGATCACCAAGTCCCTCACTATATATACTCTATACATCTCACATAAGCCGAAACGTTAAAATATATACCGTAAACGCTAACTTTAAAGTTATTACCAACCTTAAATAAAAAAAGGCAATTAAAGTTTTTAATGGAATCTTCGAAAAGAGCTACGACGAAAACCTCTAATAAATAGATGTTGACGAAAATTTGTCGACTGAATACCTTACTAACTTAATTATCCACTTTATTCTCGACTTAGACCCTATTAAAATTAACTGTAAACATATAACCCTCGACGATTTTTGAAAATGATCTCGCGACTAAAATTTAAACATGTAAAAAAAGGCGGATAAACAAGCTAAAATAAAAATAAAGACTAAACTATTTATTCGAGGCGTTAAACTCTTTACGAAAAAAGAAAAGGAGGGTAATCTAACTAACCTACTTTACGAATACGCCACAGATAAAAGCCCTTAATAAACCTCAGTTAAAGGCAAAGAGATTATTAACAATAGTAACCCTTAACGCCTACACATACGCTTATAAGAACCTGCCTAAGTTTAAATAAGTGAACGTAAAGAATTAATTAATCTATACCTCATAAACCCTGAAATCCACCAGTTAATTTAATAAAAACCTTACCGGACCCTTAAACACTAAAAGGATTATTACTAAGTTTCCCGCGACAAAAGAATTTAAGCCTATTTCTCCTAAGCTTTTCAATATAGTTAATTTTAACAGTCAAATTATAAAAAAACCAGCTTTACACGCAAGCCTATTATGGGTACAATTACTAGCTTTTTACCTCTAAACTTAGCGAAAGGTAATTTTCCTGCCTACTAATATTAATAATAGCCTTAATTATTCCCCTCGTTAAGAGATATAAATGGTCTTTATAACCAGTATATTACCTTTTCCCTGCGACGTATTCCCATAGTAAATACGGACTATACGGTATTTACAACGTTCGTTAAAATTTGAAAAGAAAAGAGGAAATATAACAGTAAGACTTATAACTTCTTTAACGTTAAATTACGTCTATTTTGTAACATTTACCGTTGAATAAAGGTTAAATTACCATGTTTTTACTCGTTATTTCTCAATATCTTTACCGGTTAATGCGAGGATTACTACCTTCGGTACCGAACAAATTATTCCTCCTTTCGCGAAATTTATAATAGTTTAAAAGGTCACTTCGAATATGATATCAATTTTACCTGATATCATACCGATTAAAATATTATCAAGTAATCTTATATATTAAATTACAAAAAGAAGTCCAAAAGTAAGATAAACCTTTTTAGTTAGATGCTTAACAGGCTAATACTTTGTTAATAAGTAATATATAACGTGAAAGTTGGTCAAGGCACCTTACGCCAATAGGTTCGGCAAGCTGTTACGGGATATAAAAGGTTCGAATACGTTTTTTAATACCCTGATACTACCTGCGAGGTTTTTTTTAAGCCAATTACATTCCTTGTTGGCGACCATAACTACTTGAGTCTCCAGCTCGACTGGTATATACCCTTAAGCTCCGGAATTTAATAGCGAAAAAGATAATCCTCCTAATTCGTATTATATTAATAGACGGTATGGAAGACCCAGCCACTACGGTTAACGAAAAGTTTGGACCTTTACTTACGAAAAAGGGTATTCCTCTTTTTAAAGTCTTTAAGTAAACCAAAAAAGTTTACATTGAACGTTAAGAGATATTGGATTTATGGCAAATAAGGCTAATAATTAACACATTGTATTGCCGCCAAACATAGAGTAAAACAGGTAATTTATTACATTGAATTCCTCTTTACTTTTAACTAGGACTATATCAAATAAGTCATACAATTAAAAAGAAATAAAAACAAAGAGAAAAAAAGAAGTTAAAAGCTATTGGTTGACACGAAAATACTAATACTAGTACTAACCCAGAAACAACATAATAATTAGCCAACTATACTTTTTTATACTGCTTTACAGGTTAAAACCCCTACCGTCACCATAATAATAAAGACCCTAGCCTTATACACCTCTTTACTATTCGTAACAGTTACGCGACGCAAGTATTTTACGGGATTATGCCGGATAAGGGGGTAACAAGATACTTAATAGGAGGCTATTAATAATATATTGCGTTACGAGAGGATACTAATACTGTTACAGAACTTGACCACGTGGATATTAGTAAAGCTAAAGTTGACTTTGGCCCTGGAAAAAAGCTATCTTTATTAAGATCGACGACGTTTAAAACTGTTATTAGTCCTATTATTTTCCCTATCTTGAAATCCCCTACCCTCTTTCTCATTTTCTTAAAAGACATAAAAATCATCAGCATTAACGTTAACATTTAGATTAAAGAACTGATATAAATAAACACCGATAAAAGGCTTTTACTTAAATTTAAGTGAAGGTATCTTTAATTAAATCTTTAGGGGTTAAAGGTAATAGTTTTAAACTTAACGAAAGGGTAACTTCATTAATTATACTATGAGTTTAACTACCCGGTAACTAAGAGGCTTTATAAAGTTTTAAAGGTAATTAATTACGAAAATATAAACTTACTCACATTAAAATTAATTAAGCGTCTTTACTACTACTGCTAAACACACTTCTAAATCCCTTTAAAGTTTAAGTTTATATTAAAAAATGATTAAAACTTCAATTCGAAAGTTTTCGTACACGTATTTTACCTAGATGGCAAACCAGTATTGCATGTTATAAACTCTATTACGGCTTTTTACGACGCTAAATTCCTTCAAACAATTACGGGAAAAAAAATATGAAAATAATTATATATTTTGTCAATCAATACGTACGTTGGCTCACAAAACGTGTTAGTTTACGATATCATTACCAATCTTACTACGATAAAGTTTTAAGTTAATATAAAGTTAATAGGGATTTAGTATAAACAGGTTCCCGTTAAAGTTTAATAGGGTATTAGTAAGGTTGAAGGGATATATACCCTATTGTAAAAGGCTTACGATATCCTTATATTAAAAATAGAAAGCTTTACAAGTTCAAAAACACGACTTTGAATAATAATGAAAAGTTTTAACGATATTATTAGCCGTAACGGGCTTATACCAAATTTAATAGTATTTAGGGTTTATCTACATATAACAGTTAAGTTGCTACCCTCGTCAAGTATGCAAAAGCATACCATAATAAATAGCAAATCGCTAAAAAAAATCAAAAGAAAAATCGGCATACCACTAGGTTAATAATACTATTAACACTAGAAATGGACCTTTAACAATAGATGTAATATTAATCTCTTTTCAAAGTAAAGTCCTTACGTGGCGCGAACTAGGCAAATGCAATAATCTATATAAAATCTTAAATATTACTAACTTAAACATTATAGTTAAAATTGATAACGGTACTGTAACTTTTCGATTTATACAAGTTAAGCCGTATCGAAGACCCTTCGGGTCTTTTGAATTTAATAAAAGTCAGGACGCCGATAACCTCTGAGTCAAGCGAATTATCCAATATAATTCTTTCAAGCCGATTATTAATAAGCTAATAAAATGTCAGCAGCGTAAACTTCCACCTAAAAGAATGATACACATTAAATAGAAGAACAACTATAGGGATTATAGGCCTAACAGGGTATATATAACAGTGTAGATGTTTCTGGAAAAAAGTTTAATGGAAAACTTACCCTTGAGCTACGTACTAAAACCATTATTAATATACCAGGCGACGCATTTAAATAAATTAATTAAGTAGAAAGTAACGGCCTTCTATTACGGGAGGTTGTATAGTTTATACCGTTAATATAATCAAAAACTAAAACTTTACTATCTTTAGGTCAAGGATAATTTACGAAGTTAAAGGCAAAACCACAGACCAGCTACAAAAACAGTCACGGCTCATCTATTAAGAATACGGTAATAAAGGTAAAAACTGAATCCTTACTTAATCGCCTATAATTCAGAAAATCAGCCAACGTTCAATCGTCGCTATTACTACCAGTTTAACTGCAAACGCAAAAGGTTAGTTTACACTTAATAGTCGGAACATCACGCAAGCGTACATGCAATATTCTACCGATCTTTAATAGATTATATTGCTAAAACTACTAAAAGAACTAAGTGACAAGTTTCCGGATAATACGATAATTCACTGTATTAAACCTTTATACAGACTGGCCGAAGTAGGCGTTTACTGGTTCCTAACGTACAAAACGTACTTTAAAAACAGGCTTAATATAAAGAATTTAACGTTTAACCCGTGCCTATTAATTATAAAGGGTAAAGACTTTAGTATCATAGGTATATAAACGAACGATACCCTTTTCTTCGGCAATATTAGGTTTATAGCGACGAAATAGTATACTATTGAGAAGTCAGGTTTTTAAAAGTATAAGCTAATTAAGACGTTAGTTAAAGGCATACAACTTAACTTTAACGAATTATTACTCCGTATTTATAGTGTTAAGGTTAAAAACGACACTAACATTAGCCTACGTTAAAAGGGACAAATAATAACCTTGACGATTATCGATAAGGCCGACAAGGAAAAATTACAAAAATACTTAAAAGAAAGGGTGTGTATGGTCTATATATCTATGTTACACCAACCGGAGGTATCATACGACCTTTCGATTGTAATACAGACAAAAAACCCGTAAGATAAAAACTTTAACAAGTTAAACAAGCGGATTTAATAACAAATGGATGATATAGAAAAAGGTGTTAATATGGTCTTAATAAATTTAACGAGAACGAAGTTAATACTCTTCGCGAACGGGTTATTTACCGATGATACTAACCTTATATCGTAAATCGGCTTTCTAATGATGTTAGTTAATAAGGAAATGTTAAAAGTCAAATTTACGATTACCGGAAACCTTATATACTAGATATTTATTAAATATAAACACGTAACTTGAAGTATATTAGCCTCGGAAGTTTACGGTATAATAACAGACTATGACATCGGTATAGTAATTAACGGTATATTAAGAACTATTATCAAATAGCTATGGATATTACCGATACCTATAGTAGTTTGTACCAACTCTCGAAGTTTATACAAATACTGATCAAAGCTGAGAACGACTAATGAAAAACGTTTGATAATGAACGTAATAACATTAAGGGAGGAATACAAAAACCGGGAAAAAAATAAGCTCCAGTAAATTAACGGCAAAGATAACTTTATTCATGTTATAATTAAGGTCATCCCTGATAACTCCTTGAAAAGTTTGTGGATAGCAACACGTTAACTATACGAACTAAGAGCTACATGAACCGCTCGGCACGTGATGTGGAAGAACAGGGTTGCCCTGGTAAACTAGAAGACTGTTAGGGAAATGGTGGCGATAGCAGTAGTTTAAGCTACTGGCAAAAGGTACGTAAGTGGCAACGTATCTGATTTACGTAGGTTTGTGGCGAAAGATTTATACATGAGATTTGAGGAACGAAGGCCTTGGGGGGGTGGAGCAAAAGGGATAAAAGGGGCCGTAATTAAAGTTAATTTCAGTATAGATCAATCGGAATTAACAGGGGTTTGGCTTGTTGTTGGCCTATGGATTAAGGAGGGATTTCGGAGATTGCTACCAATTAATGGCAGGCTACGCTAACGTGCAGGCACAAAACAAAAAGCCGCCAGTGTTGAAATAGCAGTCAAATACAGTACAGCTAAGTCAACTTTACTTGCAGTAAAGTTGATTATACTAACTGCAAAATTGGCTACAGTTTGTGAGACTGCACTGCAAGTGTAGTGCAGTAGGTGCCTACTTCAAAGTAGAGCATAAGCCAAAGCATTGGACTATACAAATTAGTGTGCAGACCGGCTAGCGGTCTACCAAACTTAGAACTTACACACTTCAATCAACAATATCAACGCAGCACTAGTTACTTCGACTATAGTGATTCGAATCGACTACGTTGCAACAATAAAGATCTATCATCATTGTAACATTTTTGGTATTAATTTTATTACAAGTTCTCAATACTTTTCCCCAATAAAATGCGGATGTAAACTTACATGAATTTCACGTCCTAATTACCATAGTTTTAACCTCATCTTATTTATGTTTGAGTTGAACTAAATATAGACATGAAAAACGCTATATAAAAATAATAAGTAATATAAATACTTTATAAAGAACTTATTTCATATAAGATGCAGTATAAAGGGGTTAATGTTTCTGTAGCTGATGAGGAGAGGAAAGATTAGTTACTAAGCAATTTGCTAGTTAAGTTGTTTTCACTATATACAGGTTATATATTTCGATTCATGATATATTAAGGTATAGATTCACAATTTTATGCTTTCTCTTACTTTTTATTAACAATATTTCAGACGTTTGCTTATCGTTCCTTAGTTGTTATTCAAAAAATTTAAGTTTCGATTTTGTTTTTTATTTATATTCTTATTTTCATCGGAAACCCGTATATTTTATAGTTTGTGTATATTGGAATAGTATTAATTGCTGTACAGTTAATCAACTATACTATTAAGTAAGTTGATTGTATTGTCTTTAAGTTAAATGTATTGTTTTTTGGGTTACCTGTATTAACTATAAAGTAAAGTACAGTATGCGCCCAATCAATATTAGGGAACGGATCAAGAAATTAGCCATAAAAATTAGTGTGTGAACCGTCTAACTATATTCTTAACCTAAAATTATATATTCATTGTTTAAATAAGTAATATTATTGTTATTTCGACTAGTTTAAATCAACAACATTGTAATATGTAAAGGTTTATTAACATTGATCAGTGCTTATTAGGTTGAGTATATATAAGCTAAGTAGAAGAAGGAACTACTTTCTAGTTACGCTTATATTGAAAGGTAGAGGAAAGATTTTTTTGCAAGTCTTTTACAAACTGCATCAGTTTTTACAATAATAAGTAGATAAAACTTTTAAGCTCTATCGGTTTTCAAGATAATCTTAAGGTGGCAATGATATTGTTAGTTAAAACACCAAAACAATAGTTGTTAAACACTTTTCATGAATGTTGACATTAATTATCAAAGTCTAAAATCTTAAAAAAAAAAAAAAAAAAAAAAAAAAACGATCTACAAGTTGCTAAGTTCTCTATTATTGGCAAACAGCTAAGTCGCCATTACGATTACCATCGGAAATTATTATGTTTAAAACCTGTCGGCAGGACTTTAGATATTGCAACGTTATTGATTCGATAGGTGGAATTAATAGTAGTATTGCAATAGTCAAATGATAGATGTATTGTTCTCGGGTTTAGCAGACCGCTAACCGGTCTGCACACTAATTTATATTGTCAATTGCGTGATTCTTGCCGTATTTTGAAGTGGTATTAAAATATACTTAACTTTCAGTGAATAAAGTATACCCATAAAATAATATACTCAACTTGCAATCAGTATAGTCAACTTTACTATAAGTAAGGTTGACTTACTATACCACAATTACTACTATTTTAACAGTAAACATTTAGTGATTTGATTTATCGTTGCTGTTTGTTATTATTTTATAATTAGCTAGTTTATCGCAACTAAGCTATTTATCTTGTATTGTTAAGTTGAAATCTTAAGTTTTTTACTGAGAAACTGGGTTATCTTATTATCAATTATTTAGCGTAAAAATTAAAGACTTTTTGACGGTTTGTCTTTAAAACTCGTATTTAAAATTTAGATCAATTATGATTTTTAAAAGATGTTAATAGAAATATCGTTTCCACTTTCAAATTGCCATAAGTACCGCCGTAGTTTATTAAAACCTTTCGAAAAAATCTTCTCTCTACTTTGCTATTGCAAAGTGCTATAATAAGTCGCTGTTTTTTCTACTTAGCTTATTTATCCTTAAATTGCAGTTAAGCACTAATCAATATTATCAAATATTTTTTTTTGTGGAGACTTACCGTATTGAGTGTAAGTCTAGTGCAGTATACAGCACCTCACTCTAGGGTATGGGCCAAGCAATTAGCCATACAAATTACAGTGCATACCGGCTAGCGGTCTGTCAAACCTAGAACAATACATCTACCATCTGACCACGCAATACTACTTTTACTTCAAAGACCAATCGAATCGACAACGTTACAACGTCTAAGGCCTACTAACACTGATTATTTCTTGTCTGCTAGGTTAAGCATAGATAAGCTAAGTAAAAGAAAAGGCTACTTTCCGGTTACGCTTTACGTTAATAACGGCGGTTAAGGTAAAGGAAATATTCTTGTGAAAGGCCTCTATTAGTACTGCGCCAGTCCTCAACGGCAGGAAAACATAGAAAACTTTTGGATTGAGCTAGTCCACAACGGTAATTTGAAAGTAAGCAATGGTATCGTTACTTGAAAACACCAAGAAATCTTTATTAACATTTTTTAAAGATGTTAAGATTGATTATTAGAAGTCTTAAAGTTTGGCAAGTTGGTAAACAGCTAAGTTAGTATTACTACAGGTGTTACTACTACAGAAAAACTACTAAGTCCCTACATCAAACAACCACAACAAATAAACTTCGCCTTTTAATATTAATAACGACCTTCTACATTACCCTTTACACCAAACTTTTGCTTATACTTTATTTTTTTTATTTTTTTCATTCTCTACGCCATTTTCATCGTCAATTCCGTTGCTTTAAACGAAAAATACCAAGTCGCGCCAAGAAAGCTACGTTACGCAACATCTCGCCAAATCGCCAAGTTTTTACGCCTAAGATCACCAAGTACCTCGCCCTACATACCTTACCAAGGTTCTATATAAGCCAGAACCTCAAAATTCTTACCATTAACACTCAATTTAAAGCCATCACCGACCCTGAAAAGAAAGAAACACTTAAAGAAATCGGAACTATCTTCGCCAAATATTACAATAGTAATCTTTGGAGAAAAGATATTGATAAAAACTTAACCGAAGTACACCTTACCAATTTCGTCGGCCACTATATCGTTAACCAAAACAGCGGCAAAAAACGTAATCGCGGTAACCGTACCTTCCGTAAGTATCGTAAACTCTTTGACGATGGTACTATTAAAATATAGAAGATTTAAAAATGAATTAAGTCTAAGTTAAAAGAAAAACTTAAACATCAAGGGATTTACATACCAAAAAAAAGCTTTACAAGGTTAAAAAAAACATTATTTAATTTAGCCTAACTGAAGAAATTCCCTTAAAACTTACGGCTTAAAGGAAAAAGCGTTAAGGAACCTTAATGACCTTATATACGATCCAAAGGACCTCCACTTCACCCTTTTTAATAAAGTTAAACCTTTTCGCGTACTAGCGATGAAAAAATCTGTTAATCTATTTAATAGTTTAATACTACTATATGTTAACGCAGAAAACGCTCTTAGCAGTAACAGGGCATATAAAGTAGCAGCCGCCAACGCGGCTAGAGGTATTAACGTTGGCGCTTTACATTAGTTAATTAAGCAAAATCGTTAAACTTCCTAAAACCTTTAAATACCCATCTCCTATTGATAATTAGGTCGCCAAACCCTTTAAAACCATTAAGAACATTCTTTCTTTAAATATACTTATACGCGCAAACCCAGCATAGGTCCTACTATAGAGTTTTACCCTTGGAGTCAAGCGACTGGTAGTTACCCATAATACTGTACTTCGGAAGCATTAAGACTTAAATTACTAGGAAATACCATTTAAGACTAGGATAACTACTGTGAACTCCTTTTAAAACCTATCAAAATGATTATTATTAATTACAAACTTATAATAGACTTTGCCAAAATTTAAAATAATATAAAAAAATATAACGAAAAGCCTTAAAACCTCTTCGATACTAAGATAATGCCCTTTCTAAATATCTTCAAGCGGATAAAAGTTCCACCCTCTAATATTCACTTACTATTTACCAGAATCCTTATATATTATGTTGAAAACTATTACTTAACTTTCCTAACGAGCGCTATCACGTTTCGCGAAATTTACAATAGAATAAAAGGTTATTTCGAATATGACGTTCACCTCGTATAATACTATACAAATTAGGCTAATATAAGGTGGACTATAATAATGGCAAGGGAAAAAAAAGGAGGAATTACTAATGAATATTTTTAATTAAATGTTTAACAAGTTAATAATATGTCAGAAAGTAATGGGGAAGGCTTACGTTGGAGAAGCCACACTTCGCGAACAGGTACGAGCAGAGATTACGGGTGTCAGCGAGTTCGAATACGCCTTACAACGCTTAGATGCTACTTACGAAGGCTTTTTTAGTCAATTAAATTCCTCGCTTACCACTGTAATAACATGTACACCGAATTCGATCGGTATATATTCTTAAGCCGGCAACTTCCTTAATATAGATAAGGAAGATCTTACGGTAGTTGATTACGTTGACCGTAAGTATGGACGCTTACAACGCCTAAAGTCGAGCCTATCAACCTCGGCCCCAAATTGAAGGCAATACCTACACTAACGACAATAAGATTTAGGCGAACCTATTAAACATAAACATTGTCGTCGTAATAGTAGTAAAAGATATTAGATTTATAACAAGTTTAGTTATTAGTTAACTAGGCACCCTCCTGCTGAACGTAATGATAGGAAAGCAAAGTACCACGTTTAGTACCCTATTGCTTCAGAATAAAATTACTTAGATTAAATCGCGAACGTTAAAGGCGATAAGTCGATTAACGTTACCAACGTTTTTAAACAAATCAAGTGATACGAAGATACCGTTTTTAATACAGCGGCTCAATAACTAGCCGACTATATCTTTTTATACCGTTTAGGTGGTAAACACCCTTACCTTTAACTTAATCATGCCTCTAATCCCTTATATATCTTTAAACTTCGCAATTGTTATACGAATCACACGTTTGAAGGTATTATGCCAAACACGAGGGCGGTGAGGTACTTAATATGAAGCTATCTATAATATATAATACTACAGAGAAAGAGAACTATAATGATTTAGATTAATTGTTATAATGTTAATAAGGCTAAAGTTGGTTTTGGCTTAAACAAACGACTATCATTTTTAGGGACAACGGTAATTTAAACTTTTATAGTATCGATTATATTCTATATCATGAAATCCCCTACCCCTTTTTTACTTTACTTAAAAACATAAAAGCTTTCTATGTTAATGTTAATGTTAACGTAAATAAGCTGGGTAAAAATAGCCGGAAGTTTTTACTCGCCTTTAAGTATGAGTACCTATAATTTTATCTTTAAGGCCCAGAATTAGTGGTGTTTAACCTAACGGAATCGGAAATACGTTAACTACACCAGCGTTTTAACCACCTAGTTGTAAATAGGATATATAAAGTCCCAAAATCCGCAGAGCATAATAATGTAGAATACTCTATCCTCAAAGCTATTAAAAGGCTATGTCATCACTATTAAACGTATACCTAAGCCTGCAAAGATTTAAGTTTACATTAAAAAACGACAAAGACTTTAATTGTGAGATCTTTATTAATGTATTTCATTTAAATAATAAGCCTATTAATTATGTCGTAAATTTTATAACTTGTTTTTACGAAGTAAAATTTCTAAAATTACTTTCGGCAAAAGATACGTAAGAAACGTTAAGGATACTTTAAATTAATACATACCTGAGTCCACCTAACGTCTTTGTTTATAATACTAATACCAACTTTACGGCGGTAAAGTTTTAAGAAAATGTTAAGATAATGGGTATCCAGTGTAAATTGGTACCTGTAAAAGCCCATTAAAGCATTAAAAAGGTTGAAAGGGAATACGCCTTACTTTGAAAAGCGTACAATATCCTTACGTTAGAAATTAAAAGCTTTACAAACTCGGATATACGTCTATAAATAACAGTAAAAGGCCTTAATAACACCGTAGGCCCTAATGGCTTAGTGTTAACGCTCCTAGTTTTTGGAGCATACTTACGCCTGAAAAGTAAATATCCGTCCTCAGCAAATACTTAAAAACGTGCGACGGCATATAGCAAAGCCTTAAGGGAACTACAAAGGGAATTAGCACGCCGCCAGATTAATAACGCTTTTAATACTAGGAACGGTCCCTTAACGATCGACGTACTTGCTTTTCTGTTATAAAATAAAGTCTTCGTATAGCGGGAGCCAGACGAATAGGAAGGACCATATAAGATATGAAGTATTATAAAATTTAAAATGATTGTTAAAATTACTAATGGTCTTACATCTTTTCGAACTACTCAGGTTAAACTTCATATTAAAGGTATCAAAGATAAAGACCATTAAGCCTTTTGGTCAAAATGATTGAGTTAATACGAACCTCCTCCATATATTGTTAATAAATTGATAAAACGCCGCCAATACAGGCAATCACCGAAAAAAAAAGCGTTAAAGAAGGGAAATACATACCGAACCACATATATAATACTATTTAGGTAAGCAGGAAGAAAGGATAACGAAGACTTGGTAGTAAAGCTTAAGGCATAAAGAATTATTAAGGCTTTCGGCAAACCTTTTAGGGAAAGAGATAGGGTTGAAATCGACGGCCTATAAATTCGAAGTGTTATATAATATATGCCGAAAACCGAATTTAACCTTTAAAACCTAAACGTTACTATTTTTAAATCGAAGATTATCTACTAGGTTAAAGGTAAGACTACAAGGTAGCTGTATAAAAAGTTACGACTAATCGCTTAAGGATACAGCGATAAAAGTAAAGACTAGATCCTCACATAATCGTTAACAATTTAAAAGATCAGTTAACGTTTAATGGTTACCCCAACGATAAGTTTATTAATTGAGACTAAAGGTAAATTTATACTAAATAGTCGTAATATTATGTAAACCTATATATAATCAGTAACGAATTGAAAAAGAATTATACTATTGAATTTACTATAGAAATTACGTGTTATTTACCCTTCAAAAACGGTAATACAGTATGTCAAACCACTATATAGGTTAGTTGAAATAAATTTCCACTAGTTTTTAACTTATCAGTCGTACTTTAAATCTCGTTTAACGATAAAGTTTTTAATATACGATTCTTACTTATTAGTAACGTAAAAAAAAGGATTTTGATATAGTAGGCATATAAACTAACGATACCCTTTTTGTTGAAATGGCTAACTTTATAATATTGGAATAACAAGTAATCAAGAACTCGAAGTTTTAAAGTTACAAAATGGTAACGAGATTAACAAAAAACAATCAATTTAACTTTAATAAATCGTTAATCCGTATACTTAGTATTAATGACCGGCTAAACTTTCGCTAAAAAGACCAAAGCGTTGTTCGGCCTATAATCGATAAGACTAATAAAACCTGAGCTTAAAAGTACTTGGAATAATGTACTTGAGGCAGCTATAAAACTACTTTGTACTAACAGAAACCCTTTTACGACTTATCTATTACAACAAAAATATAAACACTAACGGATAAATACTTTAACAGGCTAAACAAAAGGCTCGAATAACAAATACGGAACTTGGATCGCAGGATTAATATGGGTTTAATTGATTTATCGAAGGCTAAGTTAACAATCTTTACAGACAAATTATTTAAAAATAACACCGACTTATCTTTACAAATCGACATTTTAAGAACTTTCGTTAATAAAAATAGGTAGAAAAACCAATTGAATATTACCGGCAACCTAATTTACTAAACCTTCGTTAAATATAAGAGAATTACATGAAGTATACTAACTTCGAAAGTTTATGGTATAATAGTAGGCTTTAATGTAGGTATAACACTGTAAAAAAACCCTTAACCACATTACCAGGTAGTTACGGATCCCTACTATCTCGGTGATAATCTGTACCGACTTAAAAAACCTTTTAGAATACCTTTTAAAGCTCGGAAACACTAGTGAAAAGCGCGTGATAATTAACTTAATGGCACTCCCTAAAGCTTACAAAGGGAGGAAGATCAAGGAGTTCCGATAAATCGACAGCAAAAACAACCCTACTAACAACATAACGAAATTATCGCCAAACAAAACCCTAGAAAGGTTTGTAAATAGCAACAAGCTAACTATACGTATCGAAGGTTACATGAAGAGGTCGCTCGAAAAGCATAAGTTATATGACGGCGGATAGGAATGTGCTGGCAAATTGGAAGATTGCTAGGGGAATGATAATGGTGATCTGTTTAAGTGACATAGTTGAAGTTTGCGAAAGTCAATGTCGAAATAACTTTTGTGGGAGTTGATATACTTGAATCTCGGGGGCAGCTGAGCAATTGAGGCCAAATAGGGTTAATTTGCATGCAATTGGGTGCAATGTAGTATGGAAGTCAAATGGAATTGACAGGGGTTTGGCCAATTAACGAAGAGGCAATTTAGTAGTAACCGGAAAAGATTGGTCAACCACACTAGCGTAAGTATATAAACTAAAAAGCCGCCAATGTTGAAATAATATTACATACAGTGCAGTAGGTCAACTTTACTTATAGTAAAGTTGACTGTACTACAAGTATATTGCTTTGTGGAAACCTGCCGCATTGGGTGTAAGTCGAGTGCAGTACACTGCACTTCACTCTGTGGCACGGGCCAAGCAATTGGCTATAAAATTTACAGTGCAGACCAGCTAGCGGTCTGCCAAACCTAGAACAATACATCCACCATCTGACCACGCAATACTACTGTTACTTCAAAGACCAATCGAATCGACAACGTTGCAACGTCTAAAGCCTACCAACAAAGTCTTTAAATGTTGGAACTTTTTCGATTCGAATTGGAGTTGAAGTAACAATGCATATTTCAATAGTTACATAGTGAATATATTGTTTTGAGTTTCGTAGACTGCTACTTAGTCCGCAGAGCAGTTTTTGTGAGCAACTTTGTATCCCGTTCCCCACATGAAATCGAGAACCACACTGCAATTTACTTGTAGTCAACTAGACTGTACTGCAATTAACTGCTGTTCCAACAAATACCCCGTTTACAACGAATTATAATACTATCTTCTATATATATATATCTTGAATTAACAGACTTAACGCTAGGAAATATAAAGTAGGATTGAAAATTCTGTAATTGAAAGTTATTGAAATAAGTAACAAACGTACGAGATTTCAAATTTAGTATTTTGGTAAGAAAATATTATGAAGGATATTGTTGGTAGGTTTTTATTATGGCAATGTAGTCGATTCGAATCATTGTAGTTAAAATAACTGGTGTTATATTAAAATTGGTTGTGGTGAAATTTTAAGTTCTAAGTTCAGCGGACCACTAGCCAGTCCATACGCTAATTTATATTGCCAAATACTTTGGCTTGTGCTTCACTTTAAAGTAGGCACCTACTATACTACATTTGTATGGCAGTTCCACAAACTATAGCCAATTTACAATCAATATAATCAACTCAATTGAAAGTTCAATTGACTTGGTTTTATTATATTTAACTGTTATTTCAATACTAACAGTTTTTTTTTTTGTACCTACGGATCAACGTAGCCTACCATCAATTGGTAGCAACATTTGAAACCCCTTTTTCATTAATATTCCAACACCAAGGTAAACCCCTATTAATTCCAATTAATTCACAATAAAATTGACATTAATTACGGCCTTTCGTGGCGCTTTTTTTCCATATTTCCGAGACCTCTATTCCCTTAAATCCCGTACACAGGTCTTTCGCTATAAACTTTAACATATCACATAATACACGATTTGCATACCTTTTAAAAGTAGTTCAATTTACTGACATTGTTATCTCTATCTATGCCATTAATATTATTACCCTGACAGTCTTTCAAGTTTACTAAGGCATGCTTATTTCTTCAAATTACGTACCGAACGATCCATTTAGCCCTCGATTCGTACAGGTAACATATTGCTATCTACAGACCTTTTTAAAGCGTTATCAAGCGTAGACTTAGTTAAAAAACTAACAGTGTTGTATTTACCATTAATTTACCGTAATTTATCGATTTACCAAACTTCATAATTTCTTTTAATTCTATTACGTTTATTATTAAACTTTTTTATTAGATGTATCCAATATCAATAAATACTCGTAAAAGCTTTGGGAATTTGTATATAGTATTAAAGGTATTGGAGGCAATCCTCGTTATTTGGTAATAATCTTCAGTATACTATTAGTTACTATACCGATATTAAAACCGATTATTATACCTTATGCGTTTAATATTAATACACTTCGTGTTATATAATTATACTTAACGGATATTAAGTATATAAGGTTTCCGATAATTATAAATTGCCTTTTCCACCTCTTTTCGTTAAAGAATATAACAAGGATTCCGATTTACGATGTAAAGTAAGAATAATTAACAAATAACCTGTTTGTAAAGATTGTTAACTTCGTTTTCATTAAATCCATCGAAATTATATTAATTCCTATTTTTAAATAATGTAGTTACTTCTAAATTCTTTCATTTGACCTGTTAATATCCTCGTTTTGTAAATATTATGTTTATGCCGTAATAAATAGATCATATAATACTTTCGGTTAACATAATGTAGCGATGTAAGCCGTACATACCTTTTGCTCCGAGTACCTTTATAATCTTGCTTTATCAGCTTTATCAATAATCATTAAACTCGTAACTTATTCTTTTTGAAGTAAGTTCTCTATAAATATGGATTAAAGATTAATTAAAGTCAAATTATATACAATTAATTAACATTTCTATTAGCTTACACTTTTAAAAAACTAATTTTTCGATAACATGTCATTTTTTCGCCACAAACCTAACATTTTCGAGTAAAAGGGTATCTTTTATCTAAATACCTACTACACCAAAGTTTTTAACCTTCGTAATTAACAGGGACGGGTTAAACAATAATGATTTTATACCTAACTTATTTCTAAAGCACGTTTCATAATTCAAAAACGAAGGAAGGTCTACTTCGGTTAATCTATACAAAGGTTTACTATAACGTATTACTGTACCATCCGAAAATCATCTTTTAATTATTTCGGAAATTCTAATAATATAATCTGCTGAAAACAGGTATTAAATTGCATATATGCTTACATTATCTCCAGGTTATGAAATATAAACTGACTGCTTATAATAGTAGTTTAACTAACAACAATTACGACAATCAAACGCTGATTAATTATCTAAACTATCAACGATTAAGTTATTATTCGATTTTAACTTTGATAACCGTATCTGTAAACAATGAACCTTAATCCTTTGTACGGCCAGTCGGTAATTTTACCTGGAAACTCGTAAATTATCCTTAACTTAAGGATAGTAATATCTTAACCTGAAAATTGCGTTAACTATATATATTCAACAACTCCTCGTATCAAAACCCGTTAATTTCTATTCATTCGCTTTCTTTAAAAGGCCTACTATTGAAATAATAATATTTGAATTATAGTAAGTCAACTTTACTTACAGTAAAGTTGACTATAGTGACTGAAAGTATAGTTTATTGTTTTGTGAGGGCCTACTGTATTGGTTGCAAAGCAAGTACAGTATGCGCCCACTTCAGACTAGGGAACGGGACAAGAAGTTGGACATACAAATTACTGTGCAGACCGGCTAGCGATCTGCCAAACTTAGAATAATATATTTACCACGTGACTACTGCAATACTACTATTACTTTTACCAATCTAATCGACAAAGTTATAACGTCCCAAGCTCTAATAATACTTATTAGTGTTTATTTAGTTAAATACAGATAATCTAAGTAGAAGAAGAAGCTACTTTCCGGTTACGTTTTACGGTTATAACGGCGGTTAGGGTAAAAAAATATTTTTTCGAAGGGCTCTTAGTAGTATTGCATCAGTCTACAACGGCAGGAAAACAGAGAAGACTTTTGGGTTGCGTCAGTCCAAAAAAGCAATCTGGGAGTAAGCGACGGTATCGTTATTGAAAATACTAAGAAATCTTTACCAGATCTTTCTTGAAGATATTGAGATTAACTATTAGAAGTCTTAAAGTTCGGCAAGTTAGCAAACGAATAAGTTGATATTATTGCGGGTGTTACTATTATAAGTAAAACAACTAAGTCTTATGGCTACATAATAAACAACCTTCGACCTTACTCTTTACACTAAAAATTTGCACCTATTTTACCTTTTTTACTTCCCCTATGCTAATTTAATCGTCAAGATTGCTGCTTTGATCGAAAACGCCAAGAATTATCAAATTGCGCCGAGAAAGATACGTCGCTCAATTTAACGCTAAGACGCCAAGTTCCTATGCAACTTTCCACTAAAACATCAAGTCCCTACGTCCGAAGATTACCAAATCACTCGCCTTACACGCCTTACGCGCTTTATACATTCTACGCAAGCCAGAACGTTTAAATGTTTACAACCAGCTCTTACTTTAAAGCTATTAGCAACCCTGTTAGGGAAAAATAATTAAAGCCCTTGAAACTACATTCACAAAGTATTACAACGAAGACATTTAGGCGTAAGACATCGATAAATATTTAACCGAAAAGTAATTTACTTATTTTGTAGGATACTTTGTTTCAAAGTATAATAACGACCAAAACCTTAACCGTATTTTTCGCAAATATCGTGAGATTTTCGATGACAAGACTATTAATATATAAAAGGTAATACAAAAAGGGGTTAATTTCGAATCTTAAGTTAAAACTTAAGGGACAATAGATTTACGTTTAAGTCCATTGTATTATGAGGTTAATGTAAGCCCTTTTCGATTTAGCATAATTTGAGGAATATCCTTAAAACTCATATCTTAGAGGAAAAGGTATTAAATAACTTTAACGCCCCTACATGCGATTTAAAAGACTTCCTATTTATCCTTAGCTAAGTAAAGCCTCTTTAAGCGCTAACGATAAAGAATCTGTTAACTTTGTCGATAGTTTAACACTTTTATGTAAAAGCATAGAGTATGCCCTCAATCACGGTAGAGTATGTAAAGTAATGGCTACCCATGCGACTAGAGGAATTGACGTTAGCGCTTTATACTAGTTAATCAAGTAAGATCGTTAAGTCCATTAAAACCTTCAAATACCTATCTCCCCCTAATACTTTAGTCGACAAACCTCTCAAAAAAAAATTTATGACAGGTTTAACTATACGCGAAACCCTATTATAGGTCTTGTTACAGGACTTTAACCTTCGGGTTAGGCGACAGGAAATTATAATTAACACCATGCTTCAAATTTCCAAGACTTAAACCGCTAGGAAACACCATTAACAAAAATTGGGATAAATATAGAAACCTGCTCCAGAAACCTATCAAGATAGTTAATATTAATTATAAGATTTTTAAAAATTTCATTACAATCTGGAACGATATAGAGAAATATAATAAGAAAATTTATAACTTATTCGATAAGAAGATAGTACCCTTTTTAAATATCTACAAGTCAATGGAGGCTTCTCTTTTTAATTTTCACTTACTGTCTTCTAGAATACTTATAAGGTATATTAGGGATTATTACCTGACTTTTTGAACCCTAACAACTACGTTTTGAGAGATTTACGACAATATAAATAGTTATTTTGAATATGACATCCACTTTACATTATATCATATAGATTGAACTACTGTAAAGTAGGTAACAATGATAATTAAAAATCAAAAAGAGGAAATAACAATAGATATACTTAATGTAATAATTGAAAAGTTGATATTGTATTAGAAAGTAATAAGAAAGGCTTACACTGGAGAAGCTATACTTTGTAAACAAGTATGGGTAGCCGTTACGAGAGTTAACAAGTTTAAATACGCCCTACAACACCTAGATACCACTTGCGAAAGCTTTTTTAGCTAGTTGCGTTTCTTGTTTGCTATTGTAATAGCGTGTATACTAAATCCGCTTGGTATATACACTTAAGTCGGTAACTTCCCTGATATAAATGAAGAAAACCTTACGATAGTTAATTATCTTGATTATGAGTACGAATACAAGCGCCTTTAATATATAAGATTTGACCTATCTACTATAGAGTAAAGGTAGTAATTATGTTGGTGTTAATAGGGTTAAAATTTAAGCGGACTTGTTGATTGCAAGTACTATCGTTGTAATAGTAATAAAAAATGTGGGATTTATAGTAAGTTTAGCTGTTAGTAAACTCGTCAACTCCCCCCCTCTCCCCGATAAAAGAAATGACATAAAGGTAATATATTACATTTAGTACCTTGCCACTTCTAAATAAGACTACTTAAACTAAATTGTTAATTTTAAAAGCGATGATATAATTAACAGCGATAATACCCTTAAGAAAATGAAGTGATATAAAGATACTGCCCCTAACGAATCCTAGTAATTAGCCAACTACGCCTTTTTATATCTTTTATATGGTGAAGACTCTTACGTTTTCCCTACATAAGCCTATAACCTTTAATACACCCTTAATCTTCGTAGTCATTACGCGAACCATACGTTTTAAGGTATTATGCTAGATATAAAAGTAATAAGGTACTTAACAGGATACTATTTGTAGTACATTATATTAAAGAAGGAAAACACTAGAGTTACTAAGATTAATTGTTATAATGTTGGTAAAGTTAAACTTTGCCTCGGACTAGGCAAGTAACAATCTTTATTAGAAATAATGGTAATTTAAACTATTATGGAAGCAATAACGTTTTATATCCTTAAGTCTCTTACTTTTTTCTTCTTTACTTGAAAGACATAAGGACTGTCGACGTTAACGTCAACGTTAACATAGATAAACTGGTTAAAAACGGCTAAAGGTTTACTTTCGCTTTGAATTAAGAGGACCTATAGTTTTATTTTTAAGAACCTAAAGTAATGGTATTAAATCCAACGAAACCAAAAATACTCTAATTATACCAGCTTTTCAAATATTTAATCCTTGGTAAGCTATATGAAGTTCTAAAGTCAGTAAGGTATAAAGATGTGAAATAATTTGTCTTAAAATTTATTAAAGTGCTTTGTCATCACGATTAAATATACACTTCAGCCTTTCGAAAATTCAAGTTTACACTAAAAGATAATAAGTATTCGAATTACAAGGTCGTTTTCGATGTTTTTTGCTTAAATAATAAGCCTGTTTTTCACGTTATTAACTCTATAACCTCTTTTTATAAATTAAAGTTTTGAAAATCCATTTCGGCAAAAGATACATAGGAAGTATTAAGGATACTATAGATTAACATATACTTAGACCTACCTAAAGTCGACGTCTACGACACTGGTATCCACTTTACAGTGGCGGAATTTTTTTTAAAAAAAGCCAAGATAATGGGTATATAATGTAAATAAGTACCTTTCAAGGCTTACTAAAGTATTATAAAGGTTGAAAAGGCACATGTATTACTTCGCCGAACGTACAATATCCTTACGTTAGAAATTATAAGCTTTACGAATACAGAAGCACGCCTTTAAATAGCGGTAAAGGGCTTGAAAGATATTGTAGGCTCTAACAGCCTAATACTAACTCTATTAGTTTTTAAAGCGTATCCACACCTAACGAGTGAATCTCCGCTATTAGTAAGTACCTAAAATCGTGTTGCAGCCTACAGCAAAGCTTTAAAAGAACTACAAAGGTAATCGGCACGCCGCCAGGTTAATTATACCCTTAACACCAAAAAAATGCCTTATAATAATCGACGTACCTGCTTTACCATTGTGAAATGAAATTTTTATATAATAGGAGCTGGGTAAATGGAAAGGCCCTTAGAAAATTTTAAGTATCTAAATTCTAAAATAATTGTTAAAATTATTAACAGTCTTTTATTTTTCCGAATTACCTAGGTTAAACTCTATATTAAAGTGATTAACGATGAGGAACTTTCAATTAAACGATCAAGTTAATATAAAACTCCTTTACTCATTATTAATAAGCCGATAAAACGCCGCTAACACGGACAACCCCCCCCCAAAAAAGAAGCGTTAAAGAGGACGAATACATACCGGATCACATTTATAATACTACTTAGGTGAACAGGAAAAAAAATAACGAAGACTTGGTACTAAAGTTTCGAATATGAGGAATTATTAAAACCTTCGGCAAACCTTTTGAAAAAAACGAAAAATTCGAGATTAACGGCCTACTAATCCGAGGAGTTGTACAATTTGTATTGAAAGCTAATTTAAACTATAAGACACAAAAGTTACGATCTTTAAGTCGAGGATGATTTACGAGGTTAAGGATAAGACCACGAGGCGGCTGTATAAAAAGTTACGTTTAATTGCTTAAAGATATGACTATAAAGGCAAAAACTGGATCCTCATGTAATTGCTAACGACTTAGAAGATCAACTATTATTTAGTAGTCGCTTGAACAGTAAGTTTGTTAACAAAGATTAAAGGCAAGTTTACGTTGAAGAGCGGTAATATAACGTAAAATTATACGTAATTAATAACGGATTTACAACGGATTGTATTACTAGAGTGGCTACAAAAACCACGTGTTATTTACCCTTTAGGGACAATAATGCAATATATTCAGTTACTATACGGATGAGTTAAACTAGGCGTTTATTAGTTCCTAACATATTGATTGCACTTTAAATTATGGCTCGGAATAAAATCTTCAATATACGACCAGGATTTATTAGTAACGAAAAAAATGAATTTAGCTTAATGTATATGCAAATTGATAATACCATTTTCATTAGAATAGTTGGCTTTATTGAATTAGAACATAAAGCGATTAAAGACTTTGAGTTTTCGAATTATAAGCTGATAACGACGTTAGCAGAGGGTAATTAATTTAACTTTAACAGATCATTAATCTGTATACTAAGTATTAATACTGACTTTAGTTTTCGCTAAAAGGGTTAGGGAATTAATTTAGCTATGATTAACAAGATTAATATGGCTAAAACCTAGATGTACCTGGAACAATGTGCTTATAGCAGTTATATTGCCAACTTATGTCAACTGAAAGCCTTTTACGACCTTTTTATCGTAACGTAAACGTAAATTTAATGGATAAGATTTTAACCGGCTAAATAAAAAGATGAAATAATTAATGCGGAATCTGGACCGAAAAAGTAATATGATTTTAATAGACTTTTCGAAGGTAAAGTTGATAATTTTTACGGATGAGTCTTTCGCAAATAACACCAACCTCTTTTTATAGATCGTTTTTTTAATAACTCCAATTAACAAAAATTGGCGGATTAACCAGTTTAACATTATCGATAACATGATTTACTAAATCTTTGTCAATTGTGAAAGGATTAAAAGAAGCGTATTAGCTTCGGAG
Organism: Anisogramma anomala; assembly: GCA_038502455.1. NCBI lineage: Eukaryota > Fungi > Ascomycota > Sordariomycetes > Diaporthales > Gnomoniaceae > Anisogramma > Anisogramma anomala. The sequence goes on along the minus strand of JASMMZ010000002.1, from coordinate 29,821,578 downwards.
GTTTACAATATAATAATAGGCTTTAACATAGATATGATATTATAAAAAAACGTTGACCCTATTACTAGGCATTCAAAGATTCCTCCTATCCTGGTAATAGTTTATACCGATTCAAAAATCTCATTCGAATACTTTTTAAAGTTCAGAACAACCAGCGAAAAACGCCTGATGATCGATATAATAACACTTCATAAAGCTGATGAAGGGAGGTGAATTGAAAAGTTCCGATGAATTGACGGAAAAAATAATCATACTCATGCTATAAAGCAAGCGTCGCCAAATAAATCCCTGGAAAGTTTTGTAAATAATAATGGGCTAACTATACGTATTGAGGTTTACGTTAATAAGCCGCCCAACAAGCCTAGGTTATGTAACTGCAACGGTTAGGGATATGTTAGTAAACTATTAAACTGCTAAGTAAGTCCTAATGCTAATTTTTTCTATTAGCACGGATAAACTGAAAGACTATATGGGCATGTGGCGGAGGAGTAACAATGCTGATTTGTGTAATTAGTATAGCTAAAGTGAAAGAATGTATGGGCCTATAGCGGAAGAACGTTTTGTGGGAGTCGATAAAGGCGAGACTCGTAGCAATGGGGTAATTGACGGCAATAAGGGTTAATTTTGCATACAAATGGGTTTATTTCAATACGAAAGTCGATTAAAGTTGATAGGCGTTTAGCCAGTTAATGAGGTCTCAGTTTAACACTTACCAGAAAATATTAGTCAACTAAAATAGCGTACGCGTACAAACTAAAAAGCAGCTAGTGTTGGAATAATAGTATTTGTAATATAGTAAGTCACCTTTACTTACAGTAAAGTTGACTATATTGACTATAAGTATACTATATTGTTTTGTGCGAGCCTACTGTATTGGCTGTAAAGTAAGTATAATATACGTCCAATTTACATTAGCGTACTGGCCAAATAGTTGGCTATACAAATTACTGTAAAAACTGGCTAACGGTCTGCCAAACCTAAAACAATACATCCATCACTTGACTACCGCAATACTACTGTTACTTCGACCAATCAAATCGACAATGTTGCAACGTTTAAAGCCCAACCAACACTTACCTAATATATTAATAATATCTGTAATATGTAACTTAAAGGCAAGTTCACCGTTAGACTTCTTTTTCTAAAATTCCTACGTTATTGTATATGCCTTGAAAGGCCTATAATCCTCGTTACCGTCCTCTTTTTTAGTATATATCCTTCTCTTATGTAATTTTCCACGTCGTCGACTTTTCATGAACTTATTAACGATCTGTCCTGGAGAATAATATTAGTTAATCCGCTCGACTCGTCATTCATCATTGTTAGAATCTTTATTAAACTTAAAAGGTTATTTATACGACTTAACCCATATAATCCGAAAGGTAACAAATCTGTTCGCAATTTCAACTCCTACGTTTAGGTTAATAATATTTAAAATCTTATCCGGACTGTCCTATTTTCCTGGCTTTCGAGACATAAAGACTTTACTCCAAAAGGTGATGGATGATACGTCTCTTATTAACGGTTTGTTCCTAATATTAAGGGTATCGTGAATCTAGCGGCATACCGATTCCTTTCTTAGTTTCTTTAGGACTTTACTATATATCCTAATACGCTTTTAGGTATTTGGCGATAATAATAACTTAATCTTTATACGTAGATAAATATTAAATCCCAGCAAAGTTAGCATAAGTCTATTAGGATTCATAATATCGTTAAAGATTTTTATTGCTATTTAAAGCCATACTTCTTAACTTTTAAAGCTTTCAACCTTTGATATAAAGATATTGTATTCCTTTTATAAAAAAGCATAAGCCTCTTCGACCTTATCGATACCTTGATAGTTCTTAATCAAAACCTATTAAGACTCAATCCCTATCAACTTAATATTAACTTAAATGATTATCGTAATAAATTTAATAATGGTACTGTAAACTAATACGTCTGGTAGCTGAAGGTACGTATCAATTCACAAAGTACGTAATAACTCATACAGTTCTTTCACTGTATTGGTTTTAAGGAACTTAACGCCGTAAAAAGAAGTAAAGGAGTCTATAACATAAAGTATTAGCTTACTGTCTAGGTGAAACATGTCCACAAAAAATTGAAGTTAAATATTTAATCTTTTTCAACGTAAATTTAAACCTTAAGTAAATTTGGAAATTCGTTAAGTAATAGTAGTAAAGCCGTTTCGTTACTTTTAAGACTAATAAATCTACATCTTTGTAACCAGCTATATTTGAAACTTTATTATACTTATTAGTTACTAGGCATTTAAATTTACAATATAATTAACGAAATTCCGACTCTATCAGCTTTAACACTACTAGTTTTATCCTTTAAAGGTAAATATTATAAATGCCCCTATTTAAAGTTAAGTGGAAACCTTTTACAGCCCTTTATTTAAATCAGTTTATTAGTCTAAACATTAACATTGACGCCAAGGTTGTTTTTATATATATTGAGGGTAAAGAAAAAAGGGAGTCAATGATCCCAAGATATAAAAAACAATAAAACCAATAACAATAATACTAATCGTCGATCCCAGTAAAAAAAAAGCCTTGTTCCAGGGCCAAAGACGACCTTAGTTTTACTAGTATCCGTATAATTAAGTTCTGTAGCCATATTCGTATCTTTTCGCAACGCGAGGTATTACGAAAAACCTCTTATTAAGTACCTTTCTATTCAAATATCCGGTATAATACCCTAAAATAGCTGTTCCGTATAACGATCTTAAATGGTAAAGAGGTATGTAAATCTAGGGTTCTTATCATCATATCAGCGATAAGGGTCTTTACCTATCGAATGGTACAAAAAAGCGTAGTCAGCGAGTTAATACGTTGCTTTTAACTAGTATCAGTATTTTTATACGAACCGATTACCTTAAGTTTATTTTCCTTGTCTTTAACCTTTTTTTTCTTTAAAATCCATATATTATTCAACGTAGTCATAATTAAATGTAAAAGTAAATTGTATACAATACATTATTTACTTTAATTCACGATCAAGAGAAGTATAAAGTATTAACTTATAGCCCTATTTTCCGTAGATTCAATATATCTTTACGTTTAAAGTGAACTTACTTAGCTAGCTTAAAAACCTGAAAGAAAAATAATACCCTCCTCTGTACGTAACTTAATCCCATGCCTAAGTCTAGTCTTTCCATTTAACTTACTTAACGGACCTTTTGTACTTACGATCAATGTAATACGTATGGAAATGATCTTCTTCAGCATCACTGAATTCCGAAGCTTAGGGATACATACCAATCGAACTTAAGACTTGAGCCGTTACGGTCGCTAACAAGAAACGAAACTGGATAAAAAACGCTTTACAAGTGGTATCTGGGCAATGAAGAGCGTATTCGAACTTTTTATAACTCGTAACGACTTACCAAACCTATTGAAACAAGGTTCTTTCACCAGATCCCACGTTTCTCATTACTTATTAACAAAGAATTAGCTTATTAAACATATAATTAAGGAGGTTTATCGTACTTTTCATCTTTTTTAATAATTTAACATATAAAACCACTTAATGATATTCCAGTTGGTATAGTACTAGTTAAGATTAGTATCGTATTCAAAGTAAACTCTAAGACGATCGTATATTTCGAAAAAAGGAAAGAAATTTGTTAGATACCGGAGGTAGTAATCCTCGGCTTAGCCAGCGAAGATACTGGTAAATAACGAGTAAAATCCTAGCAATTTAACCCTTATTTAGCGGCATATATTAAAAAACGGGTGCAATTTGACATCGAGAAGGTTGTATGGTTTACCGTTATACTTCTTCTTTCCTCCCTAGATCTTAATAAATGTGGTGATTATTGCGCAATCCGTATCAATCATAGGCACCTGTAGAAGGAGGAATGTACTGGTTGTAAAGACCCTCCAAATGTTTCAACTAATACTAGGGAAAGTGCTAAAGGTACTGGTGTTAGTAGGCAAAATAGTTACATTTGACGAAATTAAGAAAAAGAAAAAATGGTAATTATGCCCACAGTAGGCTCACGTGTAAAGCCAGTCCTTCCTTAACTTGGCTATTAAAACTAAACGTACTAATGAACTTAGGGAAAATGGGTTTAAAGATTTTCACGAACTTGGAAATACTTCTTTTAATATTAAGAGGTACGTTGAGGTTCCTACTCAATTAACTACTGGACTTAAAATATTACAGCGTGTAAGTCAATTAACTCCTTACGGCCAGTGGCATTAAAACATTAATCTTGCGTAAAAGGATCTAAGAAACTTATTTGGGTTTAAGCAAAGCCTTACAAGCATATGTAAGGGTGTAAAGGAATACTACCGTCAATAATACCATTGTTTATTTCTTGAAAGATACATTAGTGATCTTTATCGATAGCGTATTCATAAAATATATTTTCCAAGTCGCCCTCCTTCACTTTCTCTATTGGGAGATCCAAACTTAGGTTAAAGAGCTTAGCATTTAGCCTAATCTTGACGTTCTTATTCTCTATCTTTAATATATCCAGATTCCATTCCCTAAAGTATTTTCAAAAGTTATTATATGCTTTTAGGCCTCTAACGATTTCGGTAATATCTAAATCGACAATTTGAAAACCGGTTAAATTAGTAATATATTCGATTATATAGTCTTCATTAGCTTTAATGAATCAAAAGTTTTCGTCATAGTGTTTCTTAAAAGCAACTCCAAAAGCCATGATATCTTCCTTCCTGGAAGGATAAGTAACAGCATTGATTCCAACGCGTTTTAAAGCTATCGTAACGAAGATTAAAAAGTAAAAGGATGCAAAAAGTAGTGTAGTAACATAGAAGAATAAGTTGAGGGTATTTTTCCATCAAATTTAATGTAATAAAACGTCGTAGGATTTAGTCATTTCTACGATTTGAAATTTGTAGTAGTAATACCCTTAATAATACTAACTTAGAAGTTTGTCAACTGGACGACTTGTTAATGTTTAAGACTTTTAGGCGGTAAACTTCAATATCTTTAAAAAGTATTGATAAATATTTCTTAATGTTTTTAATAGTGATACCGTCTCTACCTTTCAAGTAACTATTAATAACAGACGAACTTAAAAAGCCTTCCTCTTTGCTATCTGTAAACAGCAGACGTAGCAAAAGGGTGCCCTTCGCAAAAACCTTTCCTCTACCCTTAGCTGTCGTTTAACGTAGAGAATAACCAGAAAGCATCTTCTTCTTTTACCCAGCTTATATATGCTTAACCTAATAATTACTTATCAGTGTTGGTAGACCTTTATCATTGCAACGTAGTCGATTTTAATCATTTTAGTCGAAGTAACTGGTGCTGCATTGAAATTTGTTGTGGTGAAGTTGTAAGTTCTAAGTTCGGAAGACCGCTAGCCGGTTTGCACGCTAATTTGTATGGCCAAATACTTTGGCTTGTACTCTACTTTGAGGTGGGAATCTACTAAACTACACTTGCATTCAATCCCACAAACTGCAGTCAATTTTACTATCAGTACAATCAACCAAACTAACAGCTTAATTGACTTGACTTCACTGTATTTGACTGTTATTTCAACGGTATTGTTGTTTCATCTAAGTTTATATAGTGTTGGTGGACCACTATCATCTTCTATACGTGCTTCCCGTAATCCTGGATAGCAATTTCCTTATCATAAGTCATACTTAGCATGCATATTATTTCTCCATATAACCATCTAGTCTCTGATCAATATATGGTCGAGTTATTAAATTTGTATGTAAATGAGTTAAAGTAAAATGAATAGTTGTAATTCATAATAAAAAGTTAAGGTTCTTAACAAAAGTTAATTTGGGGTAGTGTAGGGTAGCGTTGAAAAAAGAAATAATGAAACAAAGAAAACAAAGAAAACTTTTTAATACACCTTATACCAAAAGATAATCTTTTAAGTTTCTTGATTATTAACCATCAACTTTTGAACATTTCCTCCAACTTTTATATCAATCTTTCAATTTTTTACCATTTTAAATTTTCGTAATCAATATCCTCTCTAGTTTTTATAAAAATTAATAATATTGTTTCATTCTATTACGTTTTGATTATCGTTGTTGTTGAAGTTGTTATTGTTAGGTACCTTCATTTCTTCCACATTTTGAACTTTACTTTCTTCTTCATTTATTTCCCTGGAAATGTACTGTTTCAGCGAATCAATTTGGTTTTTTTTTCGATTAATCGGAATAATAATCTATAGTGACACGGACTATTTAATTTGGTTAACTTCTCATAGCATTGTCTATTGTTGCTTTAAGGTAGGCTATCTAACTTTTTTTTTTTAATTAAAAACCTCCTCAACTTAACGTCGTGTGTCCTTGGAACGGTTTTTTATACTCAGTCGCCAACTTGAAACGTGTTTCTATTATTACCAAGGTTGATTTTAGCTTTCATCTATTGTCTTATCTATTTGTTAGTAATTTTTTGGACGGATATTATCGCCTCGGCTCATGAATTTATCATAGATTGATTTATTTCATATTATTGCTAGCTGTTTTTGAACCAAGTTTAATATTAACTCTTTAATATCTGGTCCTATGTATTTTACTAGCTAATTTAGCATAATTCGTGACGATATATATAATAATTGTTCATGAACGTTTTATTGATAGCCCTTATTATATTAGGAAGCGTTTTAAGCTACTTATTAAGTATTTTATATTTACGTTGGTAACTTTATTTCTTAATTTTGAATTTTGCTAGCTTTAACAAACCCTCATTAACTCCAATTACTAAATTGAATATACAAGCGTATTTATTACTTTAGTTCTACCTTTTGTAAAACAATTCATAACCGTCGGGTTTTCGAGGTATTTCGTATTATTTAAATAATATTTTTCAGGTATCGGAATCAATTCCTAATAGGTTTCTATGTTAGACATATCTTTTTGTTTGTGCGTTCATCTGTGGCTTGGTAAAATCAGAATCGTAATAAGCAATTGATTACAAGATGTAAATGGGCTTCTCCATCGGCCTCTTTTAGGTGAATTTTACCTGTAAAGTACATATCCACAATATTCCATGGTTTTCAAGCAACTAAAAATAAGAGGTTGGCGTTGATTTATTTGACGGTATTGGATAATGCGTATGGTTCTTATGTTTTGATATATTTCTTAGTATTAATGTTACGCATCGGTTATTACAATACTTCCTTTAATACTTGGAGAGTTGTGACTATGGTAAAATGCAGATGATGATCGTAAGTTCATCTTAGTATCCGATGTACTCTATCTTTTGTTATACAAATAGAGTATTCTTCACCAAGTTCGCGTTTTAGCAATACGTCTTTTTGGATGCAGAAATGTAGTAAATCGCGTTTCACATTTCTCTTTAATTGTGCCGGGAATTCCTCAATCATTATATGGCTGTTTATAAGGTATCTTATAATGCTTGCATATCAGTTTATTTCATCGATGTATGTGGTCGTTATCATTACGTCTCATCATAATATTCGTCTAAAATTCAATACTTCTATAGGTAAAAGAATTCCGGTATCTGGATATTTTAGTATCACAGGTCTTACGAGTAACTAATTTTATACAATTAATGGCAATCGTTTCATATTTAATTTATAAGGTCAATAGTTAGTACAAATGATTTCGACGTTTTATTAGTCATAATAATTTTTTTGTTTCAGTTTAAGTGATATTCCATTTTAATGTTGAATATTTTCAAAATATCTGTTTATTACGTAATTTTCCCCGTGAATATTGTTGAATTGGTTAATGACGAAATTAGGTTCGTATAGTTAATATAAATCATCGTTAGGAGAGGCGATTTGGTTCCCTATAGTTATGCCTTTTTTACGTATTTTACAATAGTTAACGCTTTTTTCCTCTAATGGTATACCGCGTATTGGCATCGTTCAATTTTCAGGAAAATAAGGCTAGAATTTTCGTATGAGGCATCAGCTTGTCCACGATTTAAATACTAGTTGGTAATCCAATTAATTGGAAATTAACTCCACCAATTCCTTAGCCAGAAGCGTCTGTTGTGAGGTGGAATTGTAGTGAACTGTTTGGTGTTGTCGTAATATTTTGCTGAATTTCTAGGTATATTATCACCAATACCTCGATATGTTTTTCTTTTCATTAGAATTCTATATGAACCTATTATATTTGTTTCTAAACCTCCCTTTTCAAGTTTATTGTAGGTACCTTTTTTATACAGAATGTTCTCAGAATTATCTTTTATGATTCTGTGATAGTTATATATCTCTCAACGTATGATGTGAGGTAAAGAAATTTATATAATATTTTGAATAAACAAGGGTAGTTTTTGGGTTTCATTCACATTTCGAATCTTTTCTGATGTTTTCTAGAAAGCTGAACTTATCTTAGTAACAATTCGAAACTTGACGAATAAATGTGGCGTCCGAATAATACGGTTTTGCAGAGAGTAAAACTGATTCTTCTGAATTTGAGGGGAGGAAAATATTGGTAATGTAAGAAATTAAATATTATACTGAATCCTTGTGATGAGGCGTTGTTGTTGTTAATATTAAAATAGAAGGCCGTTTTCCAGCTATAACTATATTTTATTAGCGAAGTTAGTGTTAACGTATTGGTATTTGTATTTTCCCGGTCGTTTTTCATCATATTTTCGCTTACTTTAACATCATTTTCATTATCTAGTAACATTTACTTTCCGAACGTGATATTTCACAACGTATAATAGATCTATTTGCTTCTCTTTATCCATTAAAGTCTCCTAGGTGTTGAATATTACATATAACGTTAAATAAATAATTTTTGAATTTATAATTGAGTGCAATACAAATATATCAATATTTATTTACCGTATAGTTTTGGAAGAAAATATCATGTTCGTTGTAGAAAAGGTTGTCAAAACTTTTTTTTATGAGTTCGTTAGCTATTTGAGCTTGATTTTGTCATTTTCAATCAGAATTTAATTGTAAATAACACGATGTTCACTATTTTTGTTTGGTGGATATCATAAGTACGCTCCCTATTTTGATTGGCTAAGAATGGAAAATCCTGCCGCTTCTATTGTAAAATAAAACTTTTATACAAAAACAACCTTTTTTTGTAAGTATTTAGACTCTTTTATCTTGAATATCCTGTTGTTTGATTCGAGTTTAATTGAGTGCGTAAAGAGATTGGTCACTTTTACTTTTTTTAAGCTGAACGCGAATGTATTTTTTTGAGGTGTACGCCAACCTATTGGTTAGTGCTAATCCTCCTCCTTCTTTCTCGCCAAATTGTGAGTATTTCTCGTTAGCGAATTAATTGGTTTCTTTCGTCTTGTCTATGTTATTATTATTAATACCGAACGGTTTAAACGAACTGTTAATAATCTTTTATTCTATATCTCTTGAATCTTTTTTTTTGGGATATCGTTTGATATTCGTATCAAATTTCATGTTTTTTCGTTATTGGGATCTTCTCTATCATATCATTCGCCAGGAAAGTTTTCATTTTTGTTTTCTTTTCATTTATTTTCTTCTTTATTATCGTTAATATTTACATGTTAATATACTTAAAATTCTTTCTGTATCTTTAACACTCTAACGTATGTAATATAATAATATAATTATTTCAATCGTTTGATCTTCAGTTGATAATTTCATTATAGTTCATAATTAATAAATTTATAAGCAATGATAATGTTGTAAAGTAATCGAGTATTTCTGTTCGTTCCCTTCTTTCTAAAATTTATATCAATATGTGCAACCCAAATAAATAAAAACGTGAACCAAGTAAACGTAACAGATAATGCATTATATCAAAATGGCTTTTTTAGCAAGTGACTCTTTTACTTAAAGAATACAATAATTCTTCTCATTTGCTTCTCTTCCGTTAGTTTTGTTTTATATTATAGCTCGAATCGTTATTCTCGCTTCATTTTCACACGTTATCATGTCCTTTTCGTTTACAAATACCTGGTTCTTTTTTGATTTAAGTATTATTAAAATATTCTTGAAACTGTTGTAATAGTAGTAATTGTAGTGTGTTAAGTCAACTTTAGTTACAGTAAAGTTGACTATACCGACTGCAAGTTAAGTGTTTTGTTTTGTGGGTTTACTGTATTGACTGCAAGTCAAGTATAGTATGCGCCCACTTCACACTAGGGTATGGGCCAAGCAATTGGTCATACAAATTACTTCGCAGAGTGGATAGCAGTCTACCAAACCTAGAACAATACATCGACCACTTGACCATTGCAATACTACTGTTACTTCGACCACGTCTCGCATCGACAACGTTGCCACGTCTAAAGCACTACCGACAAAAACTAACCTTTTTAATAGGGTTCATCTTTTTTGTACTAATATTTCCTGGGGTTTTTCGTTACTAATTGATCTTTCTCAGGTATAAGACCTTTTCTATTTTGGGTATCTCTTTTATTATTGCGTGTATTCTATAAATTCAATCATTCCATTTAATTTCCGCAAACATTTCACATCTTTTTTTGCTAAAATTCGTATCCTTGTCATTTTTGTTGTTATTCCCGTCCTCTAAGTTTGACCCTAATATTTTTGTTGCTTATGTTTTACTTATCCGCCAAATATCGTCTTTTATTAAAAAGACAATTTATAAAAGCCTGTTGGATATTGAAAAATAGTTGTTTCACTCGTTGTTCGCCAAGGAAGGTAACCAAATATAGGCTTTCGTCTGTAAAATTGAAAATATTTCAAATGAAATTATTGACGTCCAAATGGTATATGAAATAGTTACAACTTAATAATAAATCTTATAATGGGTAATTGACTATGAAAAATACGTGGAACAAAGAAATAGGTTCATAATAGGAGGTAATAAAAGATAAGTTATCTATGTTATATGATTTCTATCGATTATAATAAGTATTATTAGCGGATTTGTTATCTTAATGATAATTTTTGGACGAGTTATTTGGTTTCGTATAATAAATTCCACGAAAAAACTATTATTTACCAAATAGTTTTTTATATTCATATTGTAAGTATCGAATTGAATAGACCATCATTGGGTTTTTATCGTTCGTAGTATCATATGATCCCTATTACTACCATTACCTCTATATAAATAAATTCCATACGTTTACGTTTATTTTTCTCTTGTTACTTATATGTCGAACGATATTAAGGCTTTATATTCTTAGCATTTGCTTACAAAGCACGGAACTTCGATTTAAAATATGTTCAATGGTCATTTCAGTGTATATGTTCCGTAAAATATCCGTTGAAGTAAAGCGTTTTTCGTACAAGTTTAAGAATATTCGTATAAAGGTAGTGTTTTTTCGTTTGCAGATGGTATTTGTTCTGTATTCCTTTTGCATGGCTATACAGAAATGGGCGAGACATTTTCAGAATAATTCTTTTGATCTATCTTAATGAGGGTATAATCTAAGATTGCAAGGCTTGATAGTAAAGGGTTTAAAACTGGGATATTCGAGAGTAAGGATAGTTTTGCTTCATACGAGTGGATGGTCTTTTTCCTCGTCTTTAGTACAAATGTATAGGTTTTTATACCTTGTGATTCTCTTATTACGATGTTCAGAGGTTATTAAGTATGTAAAGTTCACAATTTATTTATTATTTTCTTTATTTTTATAGGCATATTAACGTTTATCACAAATATATTAGCTTTTAAACTCGGTTTATATACGCCTCATATTACCCTTCGGTTCAATATAGTCAAATATTTACAATAAATTCATTTTATGACTACTAATAACGAATATAGGGCATAAATCTCCGTACTCTACTTAGTTTATCAATGCTATAAATGATAACTCCTATATTTTAGTATCTATTTTATTTACCATTTTTAATTTCTCTAAGATTAGCTTTATTACGACTACGAGGTTTTTTATTTAACAGGTTTTAGTCTCTAGCTTCCTGGGGTAATGGTAATTATAGAATTCGTGGTATAGCCTAGAAATGTTTCTGTAATTGAAGTACGTTTAAGCGTTGGTTTAAGTTTATTATCCGTTACTAGCGTTATTTTTTCGCTAATATTGGTTGACATTCGTGTCCTCAATACCTCCAAAATCTTACATACTTTTCTGATATATGAATCGGGCATTATTTCAATATCAATAAAGATTATATAATTTGTAAAAAAAAATTGAACCGTTTTCTTAGACTATCGAACTTCCTATTTGTTCTTGCATTAACTCTATAGTCTACAAAACCTTCAAAATTATTCTTTCCATCGAATATTATTGCTAGATACCATTATCTTATTTCTAATTATTGTAAAAATAAGAGAAAGAAAAAAAGAGGGGGTTATCATCTCAGCTCAGGACTATAGTTGTTAAAATTATCATTTCTTGTATAATATTGTAGGTCAATCAACTTTTTACATGCTATCGTTGTCTATCCAATCTTTAAAAACTAGGCGGTGAGTAACATTCGTTTTCAACACTACGTTAGAGTCCCAATTGTTGTTCGTAAGGTAAACAAAAAAATGCATTTTTCAGTTTTTTTTTTTTTTACAGAATTTGAGAAATATTTACAGCAAACTCGTTCGCTTTCTTAATATATTCGACAGGTAATTCGTAAATTCGACGTTGTAACAAATTTACTCGATCTGCAAAATTAATATTTTTTATTATAGAACGAATTTTAAAGCGAGCAGCGAATAATGTTGACAATTTTCTCTATTCTCGTAGTTCTTTCAAGTACGTGTTTATACTATTTAACTACCTCATCTTCCAATTCAATTCGACAATAATTTTCACGAAGCTTTTTCATAAGTTTCTTGTTTCAAGATTGTATCCTAGTAGCGATTTCTACGTCCTCGGCGTAGTCTGTAGCGTTTTAGCCGGATCATCTTATAAAAGTCGTGGTGAAATTTATTTTATATAATTGGTGGCAGTTTAATAAATTTGTCATTCTTTCGGTAAGTGTTTTTTCATCAATTACTTTGTTAGATACTGGCCCTTATTGCCCATTGATATTTTTGTACCTTTGTAAGTAGCATGGTTTGTATAATATTATAGGCTTCAGGTGGTTATAATATGCGAATTAAGGAAATAAAAGTTCGAAATTTTTCTTCAACCCACTATTTTAGTCTTAATAGGTTGAGTGTGAACTAGTGTGTTTCAGCTTAGACCAACCGTAGATCGTAAAGTGTAATTCTCGTTCTCGTTCTTTTTATTCTCTTACTCATTCTCGTTCTTCTAGTACTCATTCTTTTTGTTCTTGCATTCGTCCTATTCATTCTCGTTCTAGTTTTTACTTCATTAATTTGATTATTTGAGCCCTTGAATCCTGTCTTTATTTAAATTTTTTTCTTACTACGAATTAGTAGATCTATAAGGAATTCGAAGACTGCGCAAGTTACTAGGATAATTACGTGAGGATTGGGAGGAATTTGGAGGAAGATTTGGTATTAGGGGAGCAGATCGTATTATTGTTTCATATAAGTTTATCTAATGTCTGTGGACCACTCTCATCCTGAAAACGTGCTTCGTATGACCCCGGGTAGCTATTTCCTTAGTATCAGCCATTCTCAGTATGCATCTATATTCTCCATACTACTAGCGTCCAAAAAAGGCTATCTTCTATATTAAAAATACATGTAATGCTATTTTTCATTAAGGATATATAAAAATTAAGGTTTTGTTCTATTATTAAAAAATTTCCGATATATTTCCAAAGACCAATTATAGACATGATCTTGGTGATCATTGATAATTTTAGTATAAGAACTTTTTTCTGCTGTTATCAAAATGATTAAAATTGATAAATAGTTATAGTTATTCAATTTAGTAATTGATTGTTAGCTTGATATACCTTATGAATTGTTTTCAATCGATAGTTTCTATTGATGGGGGAAATGAATATAATTTTAATAAATTAATGCATCAAATTATGATTGTTCCATCACGTTTACAGTATAAATATATGGTCAAACTACCTTTTCTTTCTTTAGTATTCAAATATCATTTTTGATATTTCTTCGAAAATACGATATGTATTTGTGTTTAACTATTATTTAGCCATTATCTTCGCGAGAGTTATCTACGAAACGAAATATTAAGTTTTTTTGTGTTTTTTGTCTGTGTATTTACTGTTATACTTTATAAATGAGAAATGATAAGATCTATTAAAGTTTGAGACGGCTATAAATTTGAATAAGAAAAAAAGAATTCCTGTCGTTCATAACCGTTTGAAAAGTTTAGCAAAATTGAGGTAAAAGTCGAAAAGAAATCAGAACTAATTATAAATACATATGAAATATTACTGCGATGAAAATACTATAAAATGGAATTAAGTCTGAATTAATGATTACTTTACTAATTCATACAATAATACCGCCCCCCCCCCCAAAAAATATTATAGCTAAAATATATTGGAGTATGTCGAATCATTATCCTACTTAGCACCTAGCTTTATACGAGTAAATTTTCCAAGTTGTTGGTAGGCTTTTATCGTTGCAACGTAGTCGATTCGAATCACTGTAGTCGAAGTAACTGGTGCTGCATTGATTTTGGTTGAAAGTCCCAGTTGTAAGTTCTAAGTTTGGCAGACCGCTAGCCGATCTGAATGCTAATTTTTATAGCCAAACGCTTTGGCCTGTGCCCCACTTTGAAGTGGGAACCTACTGCACTGCAATTGCAGTGTATTCCTTCAAACTACAGTCAATTTGCAGTAGGTACAATCAACTTTACTTTAAGTAAAGTTCAGTTGGCCATACTGTAAGTAAAGTTGACTTAGCTATACTATATTTGACTACTATTCAAATACTGGCGGCTTTTTGGTTTGTGCCTACACGCTATAGTAGCTTGTCATTAATTGGTAGCATCCTCTGAAGTCTCTCTTTAATCCATAAGCCAGACCCCTGACAATTCCGATCCATTTATATTGAAACTAACTCTAATTACGGTTTTTACACCGTCGACGTTTTTTTAGCTTATTAACGATCGGCTCGAGAGGGTTATGTTAGCTAATCCGTTCGGTTCGGAGGTAATCAACGTTAGGATTTTTATCAAACTTAAAGAGTCTTTTATACGACTTAATCTATATAAATCAGAAAATTATAAGATTGTTAGCAATTTAAACCAGTACATTCAAATTAGTAATACTTAAGATTTCATACGGCCTATCTTATTTACATGGCTTACACTACGTGAAAAATTTATTTTAAAGTGGGAAGGATAGCACATTTATTATTAATAGTCCGTTTTTAGTATTAAAGGTATCATTTACCTAGTGTCGGGTTAATTCTTTCCTTAGTTTTTTAAGGCTTTCCTATATATCACAACGCGTTTTTAGGTATATAATGAGGGTAAGTACTCAATTGTTATACTTAGGTAAGCCTCGAATACCCCTAAAGTGAATATAAGTTTGTTGGGGCTCATAGTATCATTAAGTCGTTTTACCGCTATTTAAATCCGTGTTTTTGAACTTACAAAGCTCCCGATTTCCAATATAAATATATCGTAGGCTTTTTGTAAAAGAGTATATGTTTTTTCGACCTTACCATTACCTTAATAAACATTAATAAAGAACTATTTACATTAAATCCTTAGTAACTTAATGTTAGCGTGAAATTTTATCGTAATAAAATTGGTACCAGCGTTATAAATTAACATATCTGGTAACCTAAGGTACGTTCTAATTTACAAAATTCGTAATACATTTTATGTTTTCTTCGCCGTAATGGTTTTAAAAAGCTTGGCGCCCTAAAAAGTCGTGATAAAATGTATAACATATAATATTAGCTTGTCGTCTAGGTAAAATACATTTACGAAGACTTTCGAATGAAAGTTTCAATATTTTTTAATGTTAGCTTAAACTTTCAAAGGGCTTAAAATTATATTTAGCAATAGTGATAAAGTTGTTCAACTGCCTTTAACGCTAGCAAATTCATATTGTCGTAATGAAATAACTTTAACGCCTTATAATGCCTGTTAATTGCCGGATAGTTAAACTTATAATATAATTAACAAATTTCCGCCTCCCTGAGCTTCAAAACCATTTCATTTAACCTTTAAACGTAAAAACAGATATACCTTTATTTCAAGTTAAGTAGAAATCTTTTCTAGCCTTCATTTGTATTAATTTGTTAATTTAAACGTTAACATCAACGCCATGGGTTTTATATCTTTAAGATAAAGAAGGAAAGGGGTAGGGAATTTCAAAATATAGAAAATAATAAGGTCAATAATATTCTTGACCGTCGTCGATCCTAATAAAAATAACTTTTTTCTAAGAATAATGTCAACCTTATACTTATTAGTACTTGTATAGTTTAATTCCGTAACAGTATTAGTTTTCCTTCATAATGCGATCGAATATCCTTTCATTAAATAACGTGTAGCCCCCGTATACCCTAAATTATCTTCTCTATATAGAGATTTTAAATGGTAAAGGGGTGTATAAGGTCAGAGTTTTTATCTTTATATCGACGATAGAGGCTCTTACCTGTAAGACGGTATAAGAAGGTGTGGTTGGCGAGTTATTACGTTTATTTTAGGTTAGTATTAGTATTTTTGTGCCCGTTGATAGCCTTAGTTTCGTTTTCCTTTTCTTTAACTTATTTTGATTCAAAGTTCATGATTCATTCGAAGTAGTACGAGTTCAAAGTGGAGGGGAATTGTATGTAATGTATGACCTACTTTAAGTTACTTTTATCGAAAGTGTGATGTGTTCACCATCAGCGTTGTTTGTCACAAATCTAGAATTTTTTGGCGTTTGAAGTAAAAAATTTTGATTGACTTAATAACTTTGAGGAAGAGGAATACCCTTTTTCATAAGTAAATTAGTTATGTCTTTCGTTCTGGGCTTTCCTTCAACCGTACTAGTCGGGCCTTTAGTATTTTTGGTCGATATAGCACGTGTGGAAGGGGTATACTTCATCTTTATTAAATTGAAGGGCTTAAGGGTATATACCAGTCGAGCTAGAGACTCGAACTGTTACAGTTGCCAACAAGAAAAGTAACTAAAAAACCCTTCACAGGTATTATCAAGGTATTGGAGGGCGTATTAGAACTCCTTATAGCTTATAACAGCTTGCCAAATCTATTGGCATAAGGTGCCTTCAGCAGGTCCCACATTTCTAATTACTTATTGGCAAAGAAGTAGCCAATTAAACATTCAGTTAATGAGGTTTACCTTACTTTTCGACTTTTTTTGTACTTTAACATATAAAATCACTTAATAACATTCCAGTAGGTATAATTTTAGGTAAGGTTAATATCGTATTCGAAGTAACCTTTTAAGTTATCATAGATTTTGCGGATAGAGAAACAATTTATTAGGTACTGGATGTAGTAATCTTTGGTTTAACTGGTAAGGATACTGGAAAACAGCGATTGAAAACCTGGTAGTTTAACTTTTATTCGGCGGTAAATGTTAAAAAACGGGCGTAACTTAACGTCGAAGAGGTTGTACGGCTTACTATTATACTTTTTTTTCCAGATCTTAATAAACGTGGTAATTGCAGTATAATACGTATCTATTATAGGAATACGTCGAGGGGGAAGGGTAATGTATTAGTTGTAAAGACCCTGTGAATCCTTTGGCTGGTATTGGGGTTGTTATTATTAGGGAAATCGTTACTTTTGGCTGAATTTTGGACAGAAAAAGTCAGTAATTGTGTCTATAGTAGGCTCGCGCGTAAAGCCAATCCTTCCTTAATTTGGCTGTTAAAACTGGACGTATTAATGAGCTTAGAGAAAAGAGGCTTAGAGGTTTTTACAGCGGGGGACTTGGTAATAATATTTTTAGTATTACGCGGTAATTCTAGGATCCGATTGAATTAATTAGTAAACTTAGGGGCTTACGGCGTATAGTTTGATCAAATTTTTATGGCTATTGATATTAGATCGTTAATTTTACATAGAAGGTTTTAAGGAATTCATTTAGGTTTAGGCAAGTCCTTATAAACATGTGTAAAAGCGTTAAGAAATACCGTCGTTAATGATACCTTTACGCTTAGCTTTAATTCTTTAAAAAGTTTTATTTGTGGCGTATTGGTAAAACATATATATTATATTACCCTTTTACCTTTCTTCGCGGGAAGATTAACACCACGGTTATATAGTTTAAGTTTTTCCCTTATTTTTTCCTGTTTTTTTTACTTTTTATCCACATGTTTATTGCTAAATTTCTAAACCATTTTTGAAAATTATCGAATGTTTGAGGTTCTTAAACCATTTCAATGATACTTATATCGAGGATACATCTCCTAAATCCGTTGGTAAAGTACTCGAAGGTTAAGTTTTCGTCGACGTCTTTAAACCAAAAGTCCCCGTTATAATATTTTTAAAGATAACATCGAGGTTTTTAATTATCTTTTTTTGGTAGGGTTCGTTAACAATGTTAATTTTAGCGTGTTTGAAAGCTATCGTAATCGATATTAAATAGTGTAAGGAAAAGAGAATATTATAAAGTTATAGGTCGTGGGTATACCGTTAAAGTTGGTGTAGATTTAAGGTCGTGAGACTTAGTCGGTTTTGTGACTTGATGTTCTTAGTAGTAATGCCCATAATAATAGTAGCTGTAATAATGTCAATTTAGTTGCTTACTAACTTACTGGCTTAGTCATTTTTAATACTTTAAAGCGGTTAATCTTAACATATTTAAAAAGAATTAATGAATATTTCTCAGTATTTTCAATAGCGATATCGTAGCTTACTTCTAAAATTGCCGCGAAAACTAACATAATTCAAAAGCCTTTCCTACTTATTGCCGCGAAAACTGAGAGAGCGTATAGGGACCGTTCGTAAGAATCTTTCCTCTACCTTAACTAAACAAAGCGTAACAACAAGAAAGCTGCTTTTTATTCTACTTAGCCAATCTATAATGAACCTAATAAGCACTGATCAGTGTTGCTAGAACTTTATCGTTGCAACGTAGTTGATTAGAATCATTATGATCGAAGCAACTGGTGCTGTATTGATGTTGGTTGAATGTTTTAATTGTAAGTTCTAAGTTTAATAGACTGCTAGCCAGTCTGCATACTAATTTGAATAGATAAATGCTTTGTCCTATGCCCCACTTTGAAGTGAACACTTAATGCACTGCACTTGTAGTGCAGTTCCATAAACTACAGTCAATTTTCAGTACGTACAATCAACTTTACTGCAGGTTAATTTGAATGAGCTGTACTGTATTTGACTGCTATTCTAACAAAAGTGACTTATAAAGATATTTAATATTTCCAACGGAGGTAAATTAAAAGTTTTCAAAGTATGAACCTATTCAAAACTGCTAAATCAAATACACATATATTTGTATCGGTAAGGCTTTAGACGTCGCAATGTTGTCGATTCAATTGGTAGAAGTAACTGTAGTATTGCGTGGTCTAGTGGTGTATGTATTGTTCTAAGTTTAGCAGACTGCTAGCCGGTTTGCACAGTAATTTGTATGGCTAATTGCTTGGCCTATGCTCTAGTGTAAAGTATGCGTATACTGTACTTGACTTGCAGCCAATACAGTAAGCCCACACAAAATAATAAACTTAACTTGCAGTCAATATTGTTAACTTTACTGTAAGTAAAGTTGACTTATTTTATTGTCATTACTACTATTCTAATATTGGCTGCTTTTTGTTCTATACGTATACGTTAATGTAGTAAACCAAAATTTTCTGGGTACCGCTAAATTAACTCCTAGTTAACTGGCAAGACCCCTGTTAATTACAGTTGACTTTTGTGCTTAAATTGACTTCAGTTTCCTTTAATTGCCCTACGGCCCCGAGTTCCAACTTTACTAACTCCTGTACACAAGTCTTTTGCCACGAACTTACGCGTACTGCCAACCGCCACCATTAGCTTTTTTAATCCAAGTAGGTTAAGTAGTCCGTTACTTTAGTTTACTCACGTGAGTTAGCTTGGCGACTACTACCTTTTAATTGAACTGTACTATTTAAAAAAGTCGCTATCATCATTCCCTTAATAGTCTTCCAATTTTCTAGTAGATCCCTACTCGTTGGCACATAACTTAACCTTGCTAGGTGACCTGTTGACATAGCTTTCGTTAAGTATGATCAGTTTATTTCCATCTACAAACCTCCTAAGGGCCTTGTTTAATGATGCCTTCATTATCATGATAGCCGGATTTTGCTTTTCATCGATCTATCAGAACTTCTCGATTTCCCTCTCTTCATAAGCTTTTCGAAATGCCATTACCTCGATTATCAAGCGTTTTTTACTAGTGCTGCCGAGTTTTAAAAGGTATTCGAATAAGCTCCTTAAATCAGAACAAATTACTACCGAAATAAGAGAAAATTTAAATTACTTGGTGACGACGTTAAAGGTTTCCTACAATGCCATACATATATTGAAGCCAGCCATTATACTGTAATGTTTTACATTTAATACTCTTCATGTAATACCTTTACATTCGATGAGGGTTTAGTATATTAGGTTACCTATAATGCTAAACTAATCTTCCTGACTATCTTCATAAACGAGGGTTATTTAAAAGCCGATTTTTAAAGAAAAATCGGTGTTATTAATGAAGAAACCTTCCGTAAAAATTATTACTTAGCTTTCGACAGGTTAATTAAAACTGCATTAATCCGTCTTTTGAAGTTCCGAATTTACTATTTAAACATTTTATTTAGACGGTTGAAGGTTTTATATATTCAATATTATATTCATATTATAATCAATAGGCTATAGGAGGTTTCTGGTTAGCATAAAATGGAGATATAACCGTTTCGAGCGCTTTGTTTTAGTACCATTCAACCTTAATTAAATCATTTTCGTCAATTGTAATTAAAATAACCCTCTAGACTTTCTGACTAATCTTAAGGTTAATATTAATACTAAATATACAGATTAACTATTTATTAAAATTAAGTTGGTTATTTTCAGCTAAAGTCGTAACCGGATTTAATTTCAAAATTTGAAGTCTTTAATAGCCTATTATTCTGATCTTACAAAGCCTGTAATTCCAACGAAAGGAGTATCATTAGTTTATACACACACACAACTGAAGCCCTTCTCTCACGTAACTAACAATTATGGGTTGTATATTTAAAAATATTATACTTATCTATAACTTGAATGACGACTTATACGTTAAAAACTAATGGAAGCCTACTTTATTCAATCTATATAATGGGCTAATATACTGTATTACTATCCCCTAAATGTAAGTAATACGTAATTCCTATAGTAACTTTAGCAAAACAATTTGTTGTAAGTCGGTCGCTAACTGCGTATATGTTTATATTTTATCCTGCATATTAAATGTAAATTCGCCTTTGATTCTATTCATCAAACTTACTATTAAAATGATTATTAAACGTTAGCTAATTTTCTCAATTGTTTACGACTACGTAAGGATCAAGGTTTTGCTTTTTTTTTTACCATACCCCTAAGCTATTAAACACGAATTTTCGTATAGTCGCCCCGTAGTTTACCCTTAATCTCATGTATAATTATCAACTTAACAATCGTAATATTTGGGTTTTAAGGTTAAATTTAGTTTTGGACACAAATCATATAACTTTTTGAATTAGAAGGCCGTTAATATTAAAACTGACTTTTTTTTTTTGAAGGATTTTCCGAAAGTTCTAATAACGCTTTATATCCGGAGCTTCAACACTGAATCTTTATCATTCTTTTTTACCTGCTTATTTAAATAGTATTGTAAATACGACCCGGTTTATATTCCTCGTTTTTATTGTCCCTCTTTTTGAAGAATTTCTCACGATCAGCTGCGTTTAAATGGTTTATCGATAACGGGTTAAAAGGGTAGTATTAACTTAGTTTTTGACTTAGAAGTTCCCATAGTTAGTCGCCCTAATTTAGGGCTTGACTTGCGTAATACGAAATGTCGCGGGACCGTTTGCGGTTTTCATAATTACTTGAAATTCGGTGATATTTATGGTTTTTAATAGGCTATCCTATTTTCTTAGCTCTCGCCACACAGAAAATTCTTTTTTAACAGTAAAACAAGTACATTGAGTATATTAGGACCGTTCCTAGCATTACAAAAATTATTAACTTAACTCTGTGTAAATTTCCTCCATAGTTCCTTTAATATCTTGTTATAAGCTACAGCTCCTTTTTAAGTGCTTTTTAATAGCAAAGATTCACTCATTAGGCGTAGGTACATTTTGAAGACCAATAACGTTAGTACCAAATATCTAGGGCTTGAAATGTTATTTAGATCTTTTACCGCTATTTGAAAACGTGCATTTTAGTACATAAAGCTTTCAATTTCCATCATAAGGACATTATACGCTTGGAAAAGTAATATTTTTATCGTTATTACTGTTCTAATACTATAATAAACCTTTATAGGCATTTGTTTATACTAGATTACTATTATTTTAGCGTTTACCTAAAACTCCGCCATCGTAAAGTTGGTACCTGTATCGTAGATCACGACATTGAGTAGAACCAAATACGTATTAATCTAAAATATCCTTCACGTTTCCTACGTATCCTTTACTAACAGGGTCTTTATAAATTTGGCTTCGTAAAAAGAGGTGGCAAAATTCACAACATGAAGAATAGGTATGGTATCTAAGTAAAACACGTTAATAATAACCTCGTAGTTAAAGTTTTTGTCTTCTTTTAGTATAAATTTGAATTTTCGTCGGGCTTAAAAATATGTTCAATAGCAATAGAATAACTTTTTAATGGTCTTTAGGGCAGTGAATTCCACATTTTTATGCCTAATAAACTTCAAGACTTTATATAGCCTATTAACGACAGTGTGGTTTAATCTCTGGTGTAATTGACGTATCTATGACTTTGTTAGGTTTTAATACCGTTGCTTTTTGACCTTGAAGATGAAATGATAGGTGCCCCCACTTAGAATTAAATGGAAACCTTTAGCTGTTTTAAACTAGTTTATTGGCGTTAACGTTCATATTAACTTTAAAAGTCTTTATGTATTTTTAGTAGAAGAGAAAAGTTGTGATAGACTTAATTGTATGAAACGTAATGAACCTAATAACAATTTAAACTAACTTTATCTCCATTAACGATAGTTATTCGCTTGAGCCGAAGTTAACTTTAGCTTTACTAATATGTTGAAATTAATGTTTGTAGCAATAGTATGTTCCTTTCGCAATATTTTATATTGAAAATGATTTTCTATTAAGTAGCTTGTTGATACTGTATCTAGTATAATACATTTAAATATATGGTTTATATAACGATTGAGAAGGTTAAAGGTATATAAGGGGTTAGTGGCTTGGTCAGGGTAAAGGTAAGAGTTTTCGCCACATATGAGGTATAAAAAGGTATAATCAGCTAGTTACTATGCTGTATAAAAAGGAGTTATTTTATATCATTTGATTTATTTAGGGGTATCGTTGCTGTTAATGGTTTTTTTTCTTTCTAAGTCTGTGATATGGTTTAAGTAATTTTATTTGGAAGTAATAAGGTAATGGATGTATTATATTACGTATTTAGTATTACTTTCGGCTGAAAGGTAATGAGTTAAGTAATAGCTGGATTTACCACCAATTAAATATTTGTTGCTACTATTACGAAGATTGCTTTTACGGTTAATATATTTATTTAAATATTGCCTTAGTTGACATCATTATAGTTATAGCTTTTAATTCGGAGCTGTTAGACCAAATTCTAAGCATTGGGGCTGTTTGTACTTTCAATGGATGTAGTATATTATAATGCGGTTTTCTTTATCTATATCGCGGAAGTTATTAGTTTAAGGATGAATATCAAGTGAGTTTGGCGTGCGTATTTCTACGGTTGTAAAAGAAAACCTTAACCGGCTAAAAATTATTTCCAGGTAGTATTTAGCCGTTATAAGGCGTATTTAAGTTGTTAACACCTGTAACATTTATCCGTATTTGCTTACGAATCGTAGTTTCAATAGAGTAGGCTTTCTCTATCGTTTATTGACAGAATAGAAGTTAATTGAACATTTGATTCAACAAATTTATAGTTTTTCTTTTTTCTTTTTTGCTATTATCATTATCCACCTCATAATGATTCAGTTCGTATAATATTGCGTAAGGTAGATATCGTATTTAAACTAATTCTTTGTATTATCGTAAATTTCGCAAGATATTACTATTCGTATTAGGAAGTTTAAGTAGTAGTTCTTGGCGTGTCTTGTAAGTATTCAGGGAAATAATGAGTAAAAAATAGAAGAAAAGAGCTTTATTTTCCTACAAATATTTAAAAAAGCTATTTTCTTCATATTGAAAAGATTATAGGGCTTCCCATAATATTTTTTTACATCATTTTAAATTTTTGCAAAGTTCTTGAAATGTTCATAGTTAATATAAACTATTCTTATATGTTTCAGAAAATGGTAATGATAGTTTTACTAGTTTTTATTAGTATTTCTTAACAATTCAAGTCTTCAAGATTCCGAGTTACCACGTTAAAGGTAATTGTTAGTCGCTTAACTCTAGAGCCAAAGTCCTGTAGTTGAACCTATGATAGGCTTTCGCGTGTAGTTGTACTTTCCGTAGAAAGGGTTTTTAAAAGACTTGACAATTTTAAGTAAAGAATTAATGAGTAATGGTGATTTGACTGTATGAAGGGTTTTAAGAGGCTTGACGATTTTGTTCAATTGACTATTGGATAACGCCGACGTTAATACCTTTTGTTGTATTAGTGGCTATTGCTTTGCGCATTTTGCTGCCACTAAGGGTGTACTTCGTATTATCATATAAAGGTGTTAAACTGCCGAGCAGATTCATGGGTTCTTTATTGTTATTATATGAATAGGCTGATTACAGTACAAACGGTCTCTTTGAGGGGAGGTTTCGGGGGGGTATTTGGAGGGGTAGAGAGGTGTATTTGAATTGTTGTTTCTATTTCAGCTAGTTCCTGCGGGTACCCCTTTACCCTCCAGATATCTCTCCCATAACTGCGGGTAGCCATTTCTCCAGTATAAGTGTTGTTTAGTATGCACATCAATCTTCCATGCTACCAAGGCTTAATTTAATTAGAGATAAAGAAGAGTTCTCCTAAAACGCGTATAAGGGCGATAAAGGTCTTCAATACTCTTTTCCTTAAAGTGTGGGTCTTAAGGGTATTCCTTAAGTTAAGCTAACTCGAAAAGGGGTTTTACTAGCCAAGTAGAGTTTTTTTCTGGTATATATATCCCTCGTTATTTGAATTCTACGTTTAACCTAAACTCAATACCCTTTTAATTATTTTTTTACATATTCATGATTTAGTCATCAATAAACTTACGATACTTACAGAAGGTATGGTCTTTACGGTCAAGTTTTTTGCCGCTATATTATTCGACAATTAATTGACTAATGAAGTTTACCAGGTGCCTTTTGATTAAGTCTTTATCGACATCTAACCCTTAAAAGTTTTCATCTTATTACTTGATAAAGAGGGATTTAAGGACTTCAAATCTTTTTTGTATTTCCTAAATAGGTGTCATCTTGAAGTTCTGGCTAGTGTAGGATTTTGTGGGCTAAGGACTTGGTAATTCAGGTCATTTGGACTTGGTAATTTAACGTAAAGTCGCGCGATGTGGCTTTTTTGGCGAGATTTGGTGATTCTCGGTAGTTTCGTTTAGAGGAGTGATTTTAATAATTGAAATAACATAGGGGAAGAGAAAATAGTGAAGCAGTGGTAAAGGTTTAATGTAGAGAGTAAATTTAGAGGTCATTTGTTCTTATTAGTGGAGGTGGAAGGTTAAAAATTGTAGGCCATGAGACTTGGTATTTTTCCATAGTATTAATATCTATAATAGTACTGATTTTGCCGTTTTCCAACTTATGATTTGATACTTTCAATGGTTAATTTCAACGCTCTTTACGAAAGATCCGTAAATATTTTTTAGTGTTTTTTAGTGCTAGAAATATAGTCGCTACCTTTAGGCTGTCGTAGAAATTAAACTAGCTCAAAGGTTTCTTTTACTTATTACCGCAGAGAT
Organism: Anisogramma anomala; assembly: GCA_038502455.1. Lineage (NCBI taxonomy): Eukaryota > Fungi > Ascomycota > Sordariomycetes > Diaporthales > Gnomoniaceae > Anisogramma > Anisogramma anomala. The sequence goes on along the minus strand of JASMMZ010000002.1, from coordinate 29,795,798 downwards.
TAACACAGTAGTAACGACTTTTCCGAAAAATATTTCCTTTATCCTAGCCGTCGTTTAATGTAAAGCGTAACCGGAAAATAGCCTTTTCTTTTACTTCGTTTATCTATACTTACCCTAATGAGAATTGGGTAGTATTGATAAGGCTTTAAACTTTATAACGTTGTCGATTTGATTAGTTGAAGTAACAGTAGTATTGTGTGGTCAAGTGGTAGATGCATTGTTCTAGGTTTGAGAGACCGCTAGCCGGTCTGCACAGTAATTTTCATGGCGAATTACTTGGCCTGTACCCTCATGAGAAGTGGGTATATACTGTACTTGACTTGCAGCCAATACAGTAGGCCTACAAAAAACAATAAACTCAACTTGCAGTCTGTATAGCCAACTTCACTGTGAATAAAGTTGACCTACTACACTGAAATTACTACTATTCCTGTTGGAATAGCAGTCAAGTACAGTACAGTCAGGTCAATTTTACTTGCAGTAAGATTGATTGTACGTACTGAAAATTGACTGCAGTTTGTGGGATTTGAATACACTGCACTGCAAGTGCAGTGCAGTAGGTGCCCACTTCAAAGTAGGGCACAGGCTAAAGCGTTTGGCCATACAAATTAGTGTGCAGACCGGCTAGCGGTCTGCTAAACTTAGAACACGCACACATCAACCAACAATATCAACGAAGCACCAGTTACTTCGACTATAGTTATTCGAATCGACTACGTTGCAATGATAAAGACCTACCAATACAGATCAGTGCTTATTAATTTAAGCACAGATTGGCATAGTAGAAGAAAAAGCTATTTTCCAGTTATGCTTTACGTTAATAATGGCGGTTAAGGTAGGGGAAAGATTCTTGTAAAGGGCCTTTATAATTACGTCGGTTTTTACGGCAGTAAGTAGAAAAGACTTCTAGGCCACAGCGGTTTTTACGGCAAATTGAAGCTAACGACGGTATCGTTGCTGAAAACACTAAAAAATCTTTGTTTATCTTTTTTAATGACGTTGAGATTTATTATTAGAAATCTTCAAGTACGGCAAGTTGGCAAACGGCTAAGTTAGTATTATTACGGGTGTTACTACAGTAAGAAAAACGATTAATTTCCTATACTATATAACAAATAACTTTCGTCTTTTACTAATAATAATGACGACTTTTGCACTTACTCTTCATACTAAACCCTTACCTTTACTTTACTATTTTTCACGACGATGACTTATGGGGAATGAATGTTAATGAAAAATTAATAGAGAAATACTTTACTAATTTCTTCGATTATTATATCATTAAATAAAACGGCAGCAAAAAATTTGACTGCGGTACCCGTGCTTTTCGTAAATACCGTAAGTTCTTCTAAGACTAAACTATAAATATATGGAAATAGATTAAAAAAACCGTTAAATTCAAATTATGGGAAGAACTTGAACGCCGAGGGATTTACGTGTCGGAAAAAAGCTTTACAAGGCTGGTAAAAACGTTATTTAACCTGGCCTAACTTGAAGAATACCTTTAAAATTCACGGCTTAGATGTAAAGTCGTTAAGGAATTTTACCGCCCCCATACGCGATTTAAAAGACCTCTCCTTTACTTTTAGCTAAGCTAAGCATTTTTAAATGCTACCGATAACGAATACGTTAACCTATTGGGTAATCCAACAAATTTATGTGATAACGTGGAATATACCCTTAGCGGTGGTATATCGCGTAAAACAAGGGTTATCAACGCGGATAAAAGTATTAATATTGGCGTTTTACACCAATCAATTGATCAGGAACCTCGCCGAACCCTTTAACACTAAGAGGATCATCGCTAAGTCCCCCGCGATGGAAACCTTTAGGCCTACTTCCCCCAAAATTCTCAATACCTTTAATTTCAGTGGCTAAATTAGAAAAAAACCAGCTTGACATACGAGCCTATTATAGGCAAAACTATTGGCTTTTTCCCTCCAAATTCGGTTAAAGGTAACTATCGCGCCTATCAATACCAGTAATAACTTTAGTCTTTTTACCAACTATAAAACATAAAAGGTTCTTACGACTAGTACATTAACCTTCCCCTACGACGTATTCCAGTAGTAAATACGGATGATACGGCAACCATTACGTTCTTTAAGATTTAGGGGGGAAAGGAAAAGTATAACAGTAAGCTATATAATCTCCTCGACATTAAGTTACGCCTATTTTTTAATATTTGCCGTCAAATGAGGGTTAAGTTTCCAGGTTTTCAGGTTTTCATTCCCTGTTCCTTAGTATTCTTACCGGCTAAGCTAAGAACTATTACATCCGATACCTAACGAATTATACCTCTTTCCGTGAAATTCACGATGGTGTAAAAGGTTATTTCGAATATGATATCAACCTTACCTAGTACAATACGGATTAAAATATTATTAAGTGATTTTACATATTGGATTATAAAAAATATTCGGAAAGTAAAATAAACATTTTAAATTAAATGTTGAATAGGTTGATGTTTTATTAACAAGTAATGGAAAACGTAGAAACTAGCGAATGCACCCTATACCAACAGGTCCGGTAATTAGGTACGGGCTATAAAAAGTTCAAATACGTCTTATAATATCTTAATAACACCTGTAAAGGTTTTTTTTGGCTAATTACGTTTCTCGTTGGCGACCGTTACTATTCGAGTTTCCGGATCGACTAAAATTTACCCTTAAGCTTTGGAATTTAGTAACGAAAAAGATCTTTCTAATTTGTATTACATTAATAGATGGTACGGACGACTTGGTTAGTACGGCTAATAAAAGGTTTGGATCTCTATCTTGAAAAAAGGATATTATTCTTCCTTAAAGTCTTTAAACAGGTGAAGCAAAGTTTTACCAGTGGTTGAAAGATATTGAATTTATGGTAAATACGGTTATTAGTTAACACGTCATATTGTCTCTGAAAGTAAAGTAAAATAGGTAATGTATTATACTTAGTTCCCCTTTCATTTTAACTGGGATTACATAGAGTAAGTTATATAGTTCAGAGGAAGTAAAGATAAAGAGGAGGAAAATAAATAAAGGCCATCGGCTGGTACGAAAATACTAGTACCGATATTAGCCAGGAAGCTACGTAATAACTAATTGATTACGTCTTTTTGTATCGCTTTACGGGTAAAAACCCCTATCGCTGTTATAACGATAAAGACCCAAGCCCTATACAACTCTTTACTATTTAAAACAGGTACGTGGGGCAAGTTTTTTAAGGGATTATGCTGGATATAAAGGTAATACTGTATTTAATAGGAGGTTATTCGTAATATGTCGCGTTATGGAGGGATACTAATAATACTACAGAAATTAACCATGCGGATTCCGGTAAGGCCAAGATTTACTTTAACTTTTAAAAGAAGCTATTTTTACTATAATCGACGATAGTAAACTCTATTGATAACCTTATTATTTTTCATGTCTCAAAATCTCTTACTCCATTTCTCTTTTACCTTGGAGATATAAAAAAACCTCTACGTTAACGTTGATATTTAGATTAATGAGTTAATATATGTTAAAGCCGGTAAAAGGTTTTCACTTAGCCTTAAATAAGGTTATTTATGGTTTTATCTTTAAGTATTAAAGGTAATAATATTAAATCTAACGAAGGTAGAACTTCGTTAACTATATCGTAGGTTTAATTACCCAGTAATTAACAAACTTTATACGATCCTAAAGGCAGCTGATTACGGAAATATGGATTTGTAAATATTAGAGGCAGTTAAACGCCTTTGCTACTATTTCCAAGTATATTTCCAAAACCCTTTAAAGTTTGAATTTACGTCAAAGAAAAATTAAGACTTTAACTCGGAATTCTTCGTAAACGTGTTTTACCTAGACGGTAAATTAATACTATACGTTATAAACTCCGTTATGGATTTTTACGGCGTCAAGTTCCTCAAAACTATTACGGCGAATGAAATATAGGAGGTACTATGTATTTTGAGAATTAACACTTACCTTGACTTACCAAACTTACTAGTTTACGATGCCGGTACTAACTTCATTGCGATAGAGTTTTAGGTTAATGTAAAGTTAATAGGGATTTAATACAAATAGGTTCCCGTTAAAACTTATTGGGGTATTGGTAAGGTCAAAAGGATATACGCCATCTTATAAAGGGTTTAGGATATCTTTATACTGGAAATCGAAAGCTTTACAAGCTAAAAGATACGACTTTGGATAACGGTAAAAGGTTTTAACGATATTATTAGCCTTAAAAAACTTATACTAATTTTTTTTAGTATGTAAAGCTTACTCACATATATTAGCTAAGTTACCAATCTCGTTAAATATCTAGAAACGTGTAATATCATATAGTAAAGCCTTAAAGGAACTGAGAAAAAAATCGGTACGCCGTTAGTTTAATAATGCATTTAATACTAGTAACGGACTTTTAACAATAAACGTACTTTTTCTCCCCTTTTAGAGTAAAATCCTTACGTGATACGAGTCAAGTAAATAGAATAGACTGTACAAAATCTTAATTATTATCAATTCAAACGTAATAGTTGAAATTACTAACGGCTCCGTAACTTTCCGAACCATATAAGTTAAACTATACCGAAAATCCATTAAACCTTTTAAGTTTAATAAAGATCCTAACATCGATAACCTCTGAGCCGAGTAAACTAGCTAATATAACCCTTCCGAGTGAACTATTAATAACATAATAGAACGTCGACGGCGTAAACGACTTCCTATGATGGAGTATTATATATTTAGTGGCGTTAACGTAATATAAATATTAATATATCACTATCTTTAAGTTAAGGATAGTTTACGAAGTTAAGGGCAAAACTACGGGCCGTCCGTACGAAAAGTCACGGCTAATCGCCCAAGGATACGGTGATAAAGATGAGGATTAAATCATCACTTAATCGCCTATAATCCAAAAGTTTAGCCAACGTTTAATTGTCGCTATTACTACTAGTTTAACTGTTAACGAAGAAGGTTAGTTTACATTTCATAACCGGGATATTACGTAAATGTACACGTAATTTACTACCGATCTTTAACGGATTACACTACTATAACTATTATAAGAATTAATGGACAAATTTCCGGCTAATACGATAATACACTATATTAAGCCCTTATACCGATTAGCTGTGACAAACATCCACTAATTTTTAACGTATCAGGCGTACTTTAAAAATAGGCTCGGTATAAAGACTTTAACATTTAACCTATATCTATTAATTACGGAAGGTAAAGACTTCGGTATCGTAGGCATGTAAATTAACGATACCTTTTTTCTCGGGTATACTAAGTTTATATCAGCGAAATAACGTGTTATCGAAAAGTTAGAGCTCTAAAAGTGTAAGCTGATTAAAACGTTAGCTAAAAGCATATAATTTGACTTTAACGAATCGTTACTCTGTATCCATAGTATTAAAGTTTAAATTGACACTTATATCAGCCTACGCAAAAGAAGGCAAGCTACGAACCTGACGATTATCGATAAAGCCGATGAGGCAAAGGCATAAGAATACCTAGAGCAAAGGGCTCGTGCAGCTTATATCGTTACTTTATACCAACTGGAGACGTCGTACGACCTTTTTATCGCGGCATAAGTATGAAATCTATAAGATGAAAACTTTAACAAGTTTAACAAGCAGATTTAATGGTAAATGGATTACGTTGAAAAAGGAATTAATATGGTTTTAATGAATCTAACAAAGGCGAAATTAATAATTTTTACGAACGGTTTTCTTGCTAGTAATACTAACCTTATATTATACATGGACTTCCTAATTATACTCCTTAATAAGAATAAATCGAAAAGACAATTTAAGATTACTGGAAACATCATACGCTAAATACCTGTTAAATACAAACGCGTAACACGGAGTATACTAATTTCGGAAGTTTACGGAATAATAGTAAGCTTTAATATTGGTATAGTAACTAACAGCATATTAAGGATTATCACCAAAGAACTGAGTTTGCTACCGATACCTGTGGTAATGTATATAGACTCCCGAAGCCTTTAAAAATATTTATCAAAACTAGGTACGACCAATAAAAAACGCCTAATGATAAACGTAATAGGGTTAAGGGAGGCATACGAATCCCGGGAAATCGATAAGTTCTGTTAAATCAATGGCAAAGATAACTCTACCAATGCTATAACCAAAACCACGTACAATGACGCCTTAGAAAAGTTTGCAGACAATAATAGGCTAATAATACGAATCGAGAGATATATGAACCACCCGGTACATGATGTAAAGTAATAGGGTCTCCCTGGCAAACTGAAAGACCGCCAGGGCAATGGTAGCGATAGCAGTAATTTAAACTACTGGCAAAGGGTATGCAAGTGATAGCGTACTTAATTTGTGTAAGTTCGTGGCGAAAGATCAGTTTACGGGATTTGAGGAATGGATGTTTCGTAAGGGTAAAGTAAAAGGGCCATAAGGGGCCGTAATTAAGGTTATTTTCAGTACAAATTAATTAGAATTAGCATCGTCTAACGTGTAGATCAAGGAGGGATTTTGGAGGTTACCACCAATTAAAGGCAGGCCACGCTAGCGTGCAGGCACAAAAAAAAAGCCACTAATGTTAAAATAACAGTCAAGTGCAGTACAATCAAGTCAACTTTACTTGTAGTAAAGTTAATTGTACGTACTGCAAATTAACTGCATTTTGTGGGATTTGAATACACTGCACTGCAAGTGCAGTGCAGTAGGTGCCCACTTCAAAGTGGGGCACAGGCCAAAGCATTTGGACATACAAATTAGTGTGCAGACCGGCTAGCGGTCTACCAAACTTAGAACACGCACATATCAACCAACAATATCAACGCAGCACTAATTACTTCGACCACAGTGATTCGAATCAACTACGTTGCAACGATAAAGGCCTACCAACAATTCCAATATTTAAGTTGAAAAACAACCATTGAATATAGCAAATTCATAAATTTATCGACAATGTTTAATTTGTTAAAAAGAATGACTATATGGTTAGCTTAAAATATTGAATATCGGAATATAATATATGAGTCATTTGAAGCAACTGTGAAAACGTGATCTAGATAATGATAAAATAAGAAATAAACATATCTTAAAAAAATTACATATTAAGATAGAAAGTTTATATAATTTAAGAATTTCCCGGAAAAAAGAACCCCACTGAAATATATATAAAAAGTAAAAGGAAAAGTTCTTGAGATGATTATATAAAAGATATCGAAAGGGAATGTTGAGAAAAGAAAGTTGGCATAGGAGAAATCAAGTGAAATGGTATGTAAGTGTTTTCACAGATTTATCTTTCTAAGATATTATACAACTGATTGTTATTCGGGAAATATTTACCTGATATATACAACTTAACGTTTTTGAAATAAAGAATATACCTTTTTTTCTCTTTTTATTATAGTACAAGATTGAAAAATTAGCTTCAATTAGCTTTTGTGATACTTTAAAACCCCTAAATATTGGGATTTTTTTAGTAGTAGAAGAAGAATATCATTGTTTCAATATTCAACTCTAAAGGCTAGCTTTTTCCATTAATTCATATAATTCCTTCATTATCATTTTCATTATAAAGTTATCAATGTTCGATTTATTTTAAGAGTATTTCGTTTGAATTGAAGTGAGTAAAACATTATAAATGTTAAAACCAATGAAATAACTGGTGGAGGAAGAAGAGATACGAGCCTTGGAAAAGCTCAGGTTTGTAAAATACGAACGGATGTATCGGAGCAAATAATGATCGGAAGAATGCACGAGATAGATAGACTATTTGCTTTTATGTATAATATGGGTCTCGAGTTCATTAACAAAGATCTAACTATTCTAGTTATTATAAAAAACCTTCCAAGTAAAATAAATTCATACAATTAAAAGGGTTCGCGTTTCCTTTTAATTTTCGTTGACTTTGAATGCTTTATTTGAATAGTGAGAGGTAATTCACTAGCGTTACGTGAAAACATACTTCATATATATAGCTTGTTACAAAGATCAAATGTAATTGAATGAATTAAAAATGATATTCATCATAATTGATAATCTTTCAATGTCATTATTAGTATTAGGTTTTTTATTATTGAATATACTTTACAAAATAGATAAAATTGTTGGAATAGGAGTCAAATGCAATAAAGTGAAGTCAACTAAACTGTTAGTTTAATTGATTGTACTAACTGCAAATTGGATACAATTTATGGGATTGCACTGCAAATTCAATGCAGTAGGTGCCCACTTCAAAGTGGAGCTCAGGTCAAAGTATTGAGCTATAGAAATTAGCGTACAGACCGGCTATAGATCTGCTGAACATAGAACATACAACTAAAACAACACAACTAATTTCAATATTACACGAGTTACTTCGACCACAGTAATTCGAATCGCTACATTCAATGATCAAGTTCTACCAACAAAAATTCTTATTCAATGGGTGATTGGAACAAGCCCAAATGAAAAGTAAGAACGAAAACCACGAAAATATAATATTGTACAAAAAGAATAAAGATTGAAGTTAACGAAAGAAAAATAGGAAAATATATTACTGTGTTATTTAATTAGTGTTGTATAGTTGATATATAAAGGATCGATTCATTTAACCCACTCAATTGAGTAATTATATTTTCATAGAAGGTAAATAAGTATACAAACGAATTATAATTAGGTTAAATTTTAAAGGAGTAAAATTTTAGGCTGGGTTTTCTAATTAATTCTATTGTTATTAAACACTATTAGTACCTTTCGTAATTTTGCAAAGGAAGAATTAGAGTTTGGAAAGACTGGGTGATTCATATAATGGTATTGAAATTTATCTATATAATAATATAATTAAATCAATTGTTACAAAATTGACTAATAGTTTTAATTGTTATCTATAATAAATGAAATTGGAGAACTTAGAGAACAAGAGTGTCTTTTTTTGTGAAGTAGAAACAACTGTTACGTTCTGGTTATTGGCTAACTTAGATAAGGATATTAACGCCCCTTCAATACCAGCCCTAGAAAATAGTATTCACATAGGGGTTATGAGAAACCATTTAAAAATATGAAATCAACTAAATTGATCTAATAACAAAAGGTTCTTTCCTATTTCTAACTAGCTACTTTTTTCTCGATTAAATGAACTATTGATTTTAATTTCTTTTTAAAAATATTTTTATATACTGTTTGCACTTCATAAACTACTTATACGTTCACTTATTGCTAACCATTTTAACTGACTTTGTTCTCTGTATATGACATTGTTAAACCGATATATCAATTTCAAATAAATTCATTTCGTTAAAATAAGAGCTACTAGTGCCAAATTAGTATTTTAACCCTGAAGAAAATGAAACAAGGTTTGAAGCCAGTCGAATCCATATGGTAAATAACCTAGAATAAGCGTGAATACCACTACAAATATCAATAATATAACTACTCTTATAAGGGTAAATAATGTTAACATAGACGCCATCGAAACCATTATAATTACCCATAGCATAATTACAATGATAATATAAATTATATAAATAAACCGGCGCAAGGGTTTTACAAGGTGAATCAAGGATTTTCATTTGTATTACTATGGCGGATATTTTTTTATCGATTCTTAAACGCCTTACAGTTATGTTATTGATTTGAAAAGAAATTTATATGGTAGAGACTTGAGCGGATGAACTTAATAAAATCTTGGCTTATACTAAGGACGTTGAAAGTAGTATTAGGGGTTTATTTTTCATATATGTGTATTTACATTATTATTGTAACGCTCCATGAAAATAGTTTTTATATATTTAAATGATTTGACTCATGATAAAAAATGACAGATATTAGCTCAATCTTTACAATTGTTAAGAATACAGTGGTTTTGAATACTATTGGGTTAATTAAAAAACTTCTTAGATAATTTACTATAACACACTCTTAATATTTACGTTGTTGTTTCACTCTAAGGTGTGCTGAAATTTAAAATCTAAACCTTAACCGATAAATTGAGAAGGTTTCTATCTTATGATTCTCAAATTCACAGGCAACTTTTAAAATAAAACCCAACGTTACGTATTACCTAATAAAGATCACGGAATCCTTTTTTACAATTTTCTATCTTTATAAAATAGGATTATAAAAGCTATTTGTAATAATGTTCAAATCTATATAATATGAGGTTAAGCCCTTATATTTGTGAAGGCTTGACTTATAAAATAATTTCAAAATGTCAATGAAAACCTGATAGATTTTAAAATAAACAAGCTAAAATTACTGTGGTCGATAAACTAGCGATGCTAAAGTTACGACTCAATGTCAATAAATTGAAGCTCGCCTTTGAATATATTATTTTCTTGTATGTTCAAGTTTGTGATATCTTCAATAATACTGTTTTTTTAAAAAAAAGAAAATCGTTGGAGCTAGGATAATGTTGGCGGGCTTTCAATAAACGAATATTCATGTTGCAATTCGCTTCAGCGGCTTCGCGAGTACTACTATTAGACTTGTAAATTACAATCTCCATATCGTTAATAGTAAACTTAAGATGGATAAAATGTGTTTACGTGACGACGTGATGTTTTGAAAGGGTTATCAGGGTAAAGTGATTGCATATACCTATTGTAAAGTAATTGGAAATCTAGGCAACGTAAGAAAAATAACGGAACGTGTTAATAAAGATAATAAAGTCATCCTTTAAAAGAGAGAAACCCTCCAAAAAATTAAAGATTGTTTTTTTTATTAAAATTTGGGAATTAGGAAGATAAAGGTGATTGAAGGGGCTAAAACCAACATCAAAAGATAATCAATGTAATCGGAACAGTTAACACTACAAAACTAGAGAAGAATAGAAGAGTTGAAGGTTTTCTTAACCTCATTAACAATGAAAACTAATACGGAAATCAGTATTTTACGAAATGTTAGATTTTTTACTGTTTTCTTGGTGTTTTTTTCAACGAAGTCAGCATAACCAACGGAACTAGTCAGATGTAGAGCAGAAAAAAAAGGGGGGGGAGATTAAAAGATAATGAACGAAAACTGTCTTCGTAAAAAAGCTTACTATTAGAGATTGAAAACTATAGGGTTAATGTTTAAGGATTTATCTAAAAGGAGAGGAAATGGGAAAACTAATGAACGTAACAAAAAGAACTGCACTAGTATGGCAGTAGGCCAATTAGTAAGGGTTAGTTCACCACAAAACCTATCTCGATAAAAGGTAAAAAAAGAGGTAATAATATCAATTAATTATAATATAATTTCGGTTGTGGTCCGAAAAACATGTATAATTCAAGGTTCCCAACAATATAACTGCTAATTTCTTGTTTTTCTGTCAAATACAAACATAATATTCGACTTTTCAATGATATATTTCGTTTGAGACAAGTTGGTTACCCAAACTTTCACTTTTTATTCATCCTCTATTTTTATTAGTATCAACGTGCGTCATCGGTAACCAAATGGTAAGTATTAATATATTACTCAAGCTATAAAAGGCATATAATTTTTTCTTACAAAACACGAGTACCAAAAAATCAATGCTTACTAGTTATAAAATGGTAACCTTTTCATAAAAAAGGTTGGTGTTATAATATTTAAACTTGTGATACAATCTAATAAGTTTTTAAAAAATACTTATCAATCCGATTTTCCTTCCTCTCTACTTTTTCTTATGATAAATATTAATTTCAAGAAATCTATTTCTAGGATAGGTTATTTTCAACATATGTTCATCAAAAAATCAAAACCCTTTGACTTGTAAATTAGCAACTATTCAACGTAGAGAAAAAATCTGTTATGTTAGTGTTTTACTTTCTTTTACAGTGATTTTTACTTTATTTTATTGCAATAAACTTAGTGGAGTTTTAGAATATAACCACAAAGAAAAATGAGAACACGGTGTAGATTCCTTTCATTGAAGTAGCTTCTTTGTATTTAATTGAATAGCTAGACAACCCGCTTAGCAAGCCTTGAATTTGTAAAAATGCAATGAAACAAGAAAACATGTATCATGACCGAATGATATGAGAAGAACTCTCAAAAATAACGCCATCGCTATGCTCGCTGTGCTTCCTCTCCCCATCAAATCTAAATGCCTTCATGAACCCCCAAGCGCACCAGCTCAAACCGTGCCCCAAAAGCCACCGAACTCAGTGAGCGAGCTTTGGTAGCTTGCCGTGCCCGAGCTTCCTGTCCACGCCCTCCACGACATCAAACTCCTCCTCCTCCTCCTCCTCCTTACGTTCGTCGTCATCCTTCTCAGGCGAAACTGGCTCGGGTAAGACAGAGGCCAATGCACCCTCCCCGAAGACCGTGCACACACTGTTGCGCCCACCAAAGCTCCTGTAGTACCCATCCAACGCCGGCAGCCCCAAGTACCCAAACACCGTCAGGCCCACGCCCCGGCCCCGCGCGGCCGCCTTCCACGCGGCCGCGACGTCGTACAGCACCGGCCACAGCGCGCAGTCTGCGACGCTCGCCTCGGTCGTCGCGGCGGCGTCTGGGCGCCGCCCCGCGGCCTCCTCGGCGGCCCACTGCTCGAGCTCGGCGAGGTGCGGCTTCAGCGCCGCGAAGACGCACCGCGTCGTCTTCGGCGCTGCTGCTGTTGCTGCTGCTGCGGCCGGCGCCGCCGACCCCCACAGCAGGCCCTTCCACCGTTGCTCGAGCACGATCGCCGCGTGGAGCCGCGAGTACACGCCCGCGAGCGCGGCGTCGCCTTTGCTGGCCCGCTTGCGCGGGTGCTTCGCGTCCAGGAACAGCAGGATGGCGACGTCGCCGACCACGGCCGTGCGGTCCGCGTCGTCCACCTCGTACCGCACCGGCAGGGCCTCGCCAACGCCGCCCCCGCACGTGTGCGGCACCCCGCGCTCGGCGAGCATGATGCGCACGCGCCCGTCCTCCACGCCGCCGCGCCCGGAGTAGCGCGGCGGCGCCGCGGCCCCCATGTGCAGCACGTCGGAGCCGCGCCCGTAGCTGGCCGCCCAGTCGAACGCGGGCGCGTTGTTCTCGCGGCCCATGGCGCGCAGCAGCGCGGCGGCCTCGGGCGGCGGCCCGTTGCGCACGGGGCGCGCGTGCGCGCGCGTCTTGGCGGTCGCGCCCTGGCCCCAGATGAGCAGCGGCGCCGGCTCGCCGTCGCGCGGGGCGGGCGGTGGGGAAAGGAAGGTGCCGATGTGGCGGAAGGTTAGCGAAATGCGCACGCCGTTCCACGCGCGCTCGGCGGCCGACTTGTCCGCCGCGGGCCGCTTGTCCGGCTTGATGCCGTGCAGCCACCTCTCGTTCGTCAGGAGGCCCATTTGGATGAGGCTGTTGTGCGGCATGGCGCACCGCGTGGTCCGGCGCTTGGGCTCGGGCTTGGGCGGCGGCGTCCCCGAGGCGGCGTGGCCATCCATGTCATCTGCTGCGGCGGCGGCGCTCCTCTCGCCGCGCTTCGAGCGGAAGACCATGGTCCGCGCCGCCCCGATGCTCACGTTGGCGATATACGACCCGCGCACGACATCGAGCGTCTTGTCGCTGTGCTCGGAGATGTGGTCGTCGCCGCCGCGGTAGCACTGGATGAGCGCGTGGTTGACCGGGTGGGCGAGCGCGCGCTCGACGCACGCGCGCACGAGCTGCACCGCGGGCGTGAAGGCGGCCAGCGGCGGCGCGGCGTCGGCCGGGTGCCGGTAGACGGGCTGCGTGCCGTCCGGGGCGACGAAGCCCTGCACGGCGACGAAACGCGGGACCACGCCGCCGAGGTGCGTCATCTGTTGGAAGTCCACCTCGGCGCACAGGCGCTCGAAGAGGCCGGCGGCGAGGGCCGACGGCAGGAAGTTCTCGGTCAGGGTCGTGTCGCCCTCGCACATGGGCGGGCCGGTGCGGGGCAGGGCGCTTGCGCTGTCGCCGGCCATGGCTTCGGGGTCTGCGGAGTCGGATGACGCTGTTGTGGTGCGTAGCAGTTGGTGTTGTGAGAGTGCTGGCTGTTTGTCGTCGGGCATATCGTCGGCCTCTCTGTCTGGTGTCGGCGCCCCACATGGCCCTTTGACGGCTTGTCCAGATTGGGATGGTATCCGAGCTTCTTTCCCGTCATGGTTTTGGACCTCTTCTTCGCTCGGTGGGCCATGATGCAAGGCGTGGGTGGTGGCCGCGGCCTCAGTCTCGTCGTTGCCACCAGCTTGCCCAGCGCCATCAGCCTTGTCCTCCATGCGTTGAGCACTCTGCGCAGCCTCGCTTGACTTGGCATCAACCGCCCGAACTGCTGTTCTTGCTGCTACTCTCTTCAGCGTTGCTGCTATTGTTGTCGTTGTTGGTGATGCTGCGAAACCGAGGCCAAGTTCCCCGGAAACATGGGACTGAGTGTGTGGGGGTATGCGGCGAAATGTGTAGGGATGAGCAGGACCGGGTAAAATATCTTTGCATCGCTCCAATTACCACAATTATCTATAAGCATAATCCCAAATAAGGCTTTGATACGTTGGTTAACCCTCCCCTCTGGTGTACAATTACCCTGTCAACAAAATAAGCAACGAAGTAGCTTCTTGAAATGCGGAGTTACAATACTCTATGTTCAAAGTTTCTATAAACAAAAATTATGTTGAAAATCCTTAAAAATAATTGCACCAGTTACATTATCCCGTAACTAATAATATGCAACGTCTACGATGTAAATGTTGATGAATATACCGTCCAAAGCAATATCAACAACTACTTTCACATGTTATAACAATAAATTCACAAATTTTACACGTTTCATATAAATCTTCTTTTTATTTATAACCCTTGGAATTTCAAACTCGCCACATCCGACCAGAAATTGTTAGCTTTGGCGCTAAAACGATATTAAAGGTACTTAATCGTAAATTAAATAATAGTTTAATGAGAATATAGTACGAGGTTCTGGCGAAAAACATGTATACCAAAGAAAAGAAAATAACGCGAAAACATAACTGAAATCATAAACCTTACCAAAATATAACAATACTAAAATTAAGGTTTTAAAATGAGATTCATACGTAATATGCAGATACATAAGAGAATGGAAGTTGATATGGGTAGAAATTGCTGTTAGTATAGTGAAATTAATATTTACATTCTAGTACTTTGATATAAGGCGGCTTGTAAAGCTATCTCTACCAAAGTTTTTAATTTTACAATCATACGTTTAATTGATTTTTTTTTACCGGTATTTGACTTCAAGTTTGACGCGTTTACGTTATTTGCGGTATATTTTCTTCAAGCTATTGAGGGTTGTATATTAAAGTTATTAACGTTGATAAGGTTTCTTTATGAAAGTTTATATGGGCTTATTATAAAAATTTATATGAGTTTACTATCAAGGTTTACGCAGGTTTACTATCAGGGTTAGTAAGTGCTTGTGATTAAAGTTTATACGAATTAACTATTCCGATTTAAACTGGTTTTGTTGGTAGGCCTTTATCATTGCAACGCAGCCGACTCGAATCTCTGGTTGAAGAAACTTGTATATAGCATTGAAATTGTTAATGTGATTACTCTATATTTGATAGATCGCTAGCTAGGTTATATATTAGTTTATATAGGCAATTGCTTGGTTTGTATCTTACATTAAATTGTGCACTACCCTACAATTCACATATAAACGATAAATTCGATTTGTAATTGATATCATTAACTTAACTGTATTATAATAGATTGCTATTCCAATACTGTCGCCTTTCATTACATACGTACGTGTTAATGCAGTCGATTACCAATTAATAGTAACATCAAAATTTACCCCTATTCCTATCGGTATTATTCCATCAATCCCAGTTAGTTTTACAACCAGATCTTACTTTAATTACAACCTCCAGCCCGCGATTACAGGTATTAACTTCATTTATTTCCGCATGCAAGTCCTTCGTTAGCAATGTATGTGTTGCTAATCCTATAAATTTTATTAATAGTTGTAAGTAATCTTTCTATAAGTATAACCCTAACAATCGTCCAATTTACTAAGGTATCCCTATTTAGTTCAACTACGTATTAGTCGATTGATGTATCTCTTAATACGAATATTGAACTTATTGTTTTTACAAACCTTTTTAGTGGGTCTTTAGGGGTGGATTTGGTCATAACGTTAGTAGGGTAATTTTTCCATCAATTCACTTAAACTAGTTAATCTATCCCGTTTCGTATACCTCTCTTACTGCTATTAAGTTTATCATATGACGTCTCTTATTGATTGTTTCAAGTTTAAAATTTTATTTGTAAAAAGTTTAGAAGTTTGTGGAATTGATTATAGGAATGGAAAGAAATTTAAGTTGATTGATAACAATACTCAATATACCGTCGGTCATTATATCGATGTTTAGTTTTTCTATTATAACGTAGACTTTCTATACTAATACACTTTATATTACGCTTATTAATTTGACGGACATTTAGTAAACCAGGGTACCAATCATTCTCAATTGCTGATTGGACTTTTTTTTGTTGATAAGTATTATGAAAAATATGATCTAGGAAGTTGGATTGGCGTTGGGAGTAAAATTTCCGTCCGCAAAAATAATTAACTTTGCTGTCATCAAATTTACCAACATTATATTAATATCTTTATGCGAGTTGTAAATTCGATATTATATACGTTCATTTCGTATATTAAAGTCTTTATTTCATGGATTTGAAACTCATTCTGTTACTGACAGATTATATCATACCTTATGTTGGAAAATCATTACAATATAAGCCGTTAAAAACTTTTATTTGTGGAAGATCTTCGATCTTACGCTGTCGACTTTCTATATTTTTACCAAATTGGTGTTTTATCACTGTTCATATAAGTCCAGATAAATGAAATGGCTATAAATGTTATAGATACAAATTAATAATCCTTTAAAATTTAGCTACATGCTTTCTGTTAGAGTTTGAATCGATTTACATCTTTATAGGCCTGAATTTCCAATAGCACACTACTCTACTACTATAAGACTTATAATACTTTTAAAAAAAATACATCGTTTATTAACATTCCAATTAAACCAAACTTTGAACCATACTTCATTATCAAGTATATGTTAAACGTTAATAACTTTATATTTAGCTTAATTTCAAATTATATTTTGTTTGTTGAAACTAATAGACTCTTATTTTCAAAAAATTGAAGAGATGTTTCATATAGCGCATGACTATTTTAGTAAAGAACTCGTTTTATATTGAGGTTAGTAATTTCAGTAGAGTAACTCGTTGAGAATCGGTGGGGAAATATATTGATGTTTACGTAATATCCCTGCTATTAAGATTAAACATACTGCTTGCGACAGAAGTAAAACTAGCAACAATTGCAACGATTAGAAGTTGGCTAATCTATTAAATTATAAGCTATTATGTCATAATCTAGATTTAACTTTTATTACCGTAACTTTAAACAATTAACATTTACTTTTCCATGGTCGATTCGTGATGTTACTTTTGACTTTGTAGATCATTATCTATTTGAACATTTTTATATTATACTATTGAAACTATAAAAGTAACGCCAGGAAAATAATGGTACGGAAAAGGATATCACTCTTTTCAATTCGTTCGTTTTCCGTCAATTTATTACCCGGTATATTGATAATGCCTGTAATATGTAGTTGAACGGTTGATTAGTTATTCAACTTCTCTTTTTATAATCGTTACACCATTCTTTATACCGGTTTCGACTTATAACTTTCATTGCTGCCGTTGTCTTCGTTCTATATCCCCTAATTAGATAATCATCCTAAATTATATCGCTTCATGAGTTTATTAAAAATGTGTTAGGATGGATTGTATTAGCTGATCCAGTTAATTTAACGATTTTGTTTTTAAGGGTTTTTACCTTCTGTTTCATTGTACAGTTTAACCTATGTAATACAAGATTTAAAATGACTTTTATCGAGTTTAATTAAATATTTTGGATTTATAATATTTAGAATATTGTAAGGTTTATCCTAGTTACTTGATTTTCTTCAAATAAAGTCTTCGTTTTACAATGATGAAAACAACACCTTAATTGTTAACTTTTTTTTCTTGATATTAAGGGTATTATTAATTTAACCACTCACATATTCCTGTTTAATCTTTTTAAAGCTGTACCATCTATTGAAATATTGTGATATATATTTCATAATAAATTCAAATAATTAATCATAATTAGATACGCCTTAAACATCAGTAGAGTTGCTATAAAGCTGCCGGCACTAATAGTATTTTCAGGACATTGACTACAATTTATAGTCTTTCATTTAAATTTTCAAAATTGTTCGTTTTTAAAATAAATATTTCGTAATCATTGCGTAAAATCTCATATATCTTTTAAACTTTATTAGTTCTTTAGTAAGCTTTAACTATCACCTCTTTATATTAAATCCCCTTCAATTTAATATGTGGTTGAAGTTTTAACATTATGAATTAATGCTAATACTGTAAATTAAAACGTATAGAGGTCCTTACTATATGTTACTCTATAAACTATACAACAATGTGAATATTTCCTTCACTGTAACAGTTTTAGAAAACTTAGCGTTGTAAAATATTATTACCGAGACTAAAAATTGAAATACAATTTTACTATTAAAGTACAAAATGTTAACAGAAACTTTGAAATTGAAATTAAAATATTCTTAACGTGAATTTGAACCTGATTGGCGTTTTGAAATATGTTGGGTAATAGTGAAAAGGTTTTTCAATCTATTTTCATACGGATAAGTCCATATTATCATAGTCAATAGCTTCAAAGACTTTGTATAGCCTACCAGTAGCTAGGTTATTCAACTTTCATCATCATTAACGAAGGGTTGACTTTGTTAAGTTTAATAAAATTACCTTTGATCTTTGAGGATAAAATTATAAATATACCCATTTTAAGTATAGTGGCAATTTGTTACCATTATCTTTAACCAATTCTTTAGTTTAAAAGTCAATCTGATAGTTGAAATTCTTTATATTTTTTATATGAAAAATATAGAGAGTAGGGGATTCCATGATATAAAAAAGAATACGTCTAACAACTATAGTAATAATAGTTTATTTAAGTAAAAAAAAAATACTTTTTAGAGGCAAACTTGATTTTTACTTTAATAGTGTCCATAAAATTTAGTTTTATATCAAATATTTTTTGTCATACAACCTACTACAAATTACCTCTCATCAAGTAGTATGTTAAACCAATATCATTAATAATACCTTGCACAATCTACTTCGCGTAGGTATCGCAAATAGTAACTAGATACATAGGTTCGAAGCTATTGTTATTATGGCGAAAATATATATTTTCTCCATCAGGCGATATAAAAAGGCGTAATCGGCTAATGATTACGATACTTTGAAACCAATATCTTCATGATAACCGATAATCCTAGTTTTATATTTTACCTCAATTCCTTTCACTTATATCATTAGTTTGATATATTCTTAATTATAAGCGGAAGTGTATTTAATATGGTATATTACATACTTCGATGAAAGTTCAGTAGCAGTGTAACGTGCTAATCCAAAAACTTACCTCCCATGAAGACGATTCGTTTTAACGTTTTTTTAATAAGGAAATTTCGGGGTTAACTTGAAATTGAGTTGGGGTATCCTCTCAATACGTGCTGCCATTTGCACTGCCAACTCAAACCTTTTTCTTACACAAATTATTCTTATTTGCCGTACTTAAAGTTAATATTATATATAAACTAGGGGCTTTTATCATCGTATTTATAGTAGATATTACAATATTAAGTAGATATACATTTTCAACTTGGACTCTTTGTCAGTACAATTGTAAGTAAAGAACGAAATTAGTTAAAAAGCGCTTCATAGGTGGCTTTAGGGCATTTTAAGGCGTATTAAACCTTTTTTACCCCGTAAAATCCTAAGGAACTTTATAGCATAGTATATCTTTTCCGGTTTTAATATTTCCTATGGATTAACTATTAAATATTATTATTTTCAACATGGAATTAAAGAGGTTGATTTTTATTCCAGACTTTTTTTTGAATTTTAACTAGTGTAATTAAATGAACATATACCAGTTTTTAGAATACTGGATAATATTATCATTATAAGTCAAGTAATCTTTAAAGACATCGTATTTTTTGCGAAACGACACAAAATTTATCAGGTAATGAAGGTAATAGTCCTGAGTTTATCCATTAAGCATACTAACAAATAACAAATGGAAACATAGTGAGATAATCTTTATTTAACAGAAAATGTTGAAGAATAATCGCAATTTAATATCTAAAGTTATATGGTTTACCGTTATATTTACTTTTATTAACTAATATCTTTGAAACATTCGTTATAACCGCACAATCTGTATATACTATTATTACATTTCGAAACGTAAAAATTCTACATTAATTATACGACTTATCTAGGTAGTCAGATCGGAAATATTGGTGGATATAGTAATTACTTTTAGTGGAGTTTCTAAGGTATAATATAGTAGTTATACTAACTTTGAGGTTATACTTAAAGCTACTAGTTTATCATTATTTGTTTGATTATATAGGAGAATCTATTGGAATTCAACATATTAAATAACCCATTAATGATTGTTGTAAATTGATAAGGTTATTTCTCTTGAATCGTATGTTATTCCACTACAAAGAAGTAATTAATCCCGACGAAACATTCCTTGTTTATTTGTATATCTATTATATCAAAATCGTTATTTCTTTATTTAATGATTAGTCATTAGTCGTAAATTGAATATATATATCTATTTTAAACATAAACTACAACTGGTGGGTTAGGAATCCATAGAAACTTGCTTTATGTAATTTGTGTATTAGTTTAAATTATCATTTAATTATTTCCAATCGTTATTTGCCACGTAGTGTTTGAAGTATTTTTAATGAAACTGTTGTTTATGAATCAATTGTAAACTATGTAAAAGTATTAGTGAAATTACAATTATTAATGGTAAACGTCCAATTAATACTTGCCATTCAATTTGACATTAGTACGAGCATTAAGTATTTACTGATCTTATAAATCATGAACAATTACGTAAATATCTAGTATTTAAATTTATTAACGTATTCTAAAGATATTTAACGTGATTCATGGTCAGGTCCTTTTTGTAGCTTTTCATTTAAATTCGTAAACAATCCTCAATTTTATAAAGAAGACTTCAGGATCGTTAGGATCAAAGTTGCGTTTGGATACAAATTATATAACTTCTCATAAAAAGAGTTCGTTAATTTCTACTATGTTGCTTTCTTCAAAAGATTTACCAGAAGTTTTTATATTATTTTACGTTCGAAAATAAATTGCTAGGTCTTGGTTATTCTTTTAACTTTTTTCAATCCATTCAATTGTATAATTACGTATAACGGTCGTAAAAGTTAAAGGCATATAAGGTGTAAAGTGTTTAATCTTCATAGAAAATATAGGGTCTTCGACACTTAAAGGGTACAAAAAAATAGTTGGATAATCATTGGGTCATTTGAAACGTAATATTTTGATGTTACATACCTTATTATAGTACATTCTTATCATCGACAACAACCTCTTTACCTTTTTAGTTTAGGATATAATTTAAGTATTTCTATCTGGAAACAATGAGACTTTAGGTTTAATTTATCACCCATTATTAATTACGCTTAATCGGAGGGTAGCGAGTCGACTAATAGCCGGGTTTACTATAAATCAAACACTTTTGGTTACTATTCACATAATAATTTTAATAGCTTACAAGTTTGTTTATGTGTTACCCTGGTTAGGTTCAATATAATTGTGGCTCTCGTTTCTACGATTAATGTAATATGTAATTACTCGGTCTTCTTCATTCTCATCGCGGAAGTTATTAACTTAAGGATACATACTAAGCGAGTTTGGTATACAGGTTATTACAACCGTAAATGAGGATCGTAATAAGCTGAAAAAGCCTTTACAGGTGGTATCTGAGAGTTATAAGTCGTATTTAAACTCATTAACGTCCGTAACGACTGCTAATTCCTGTTTGAGAAGTATAGCTTCGTTAATATAGACCTTAACCATTACTTGCTAATACAAAATCGATTTGTCAAATATTTGATTAAGGATATTTATTGGCGTTTACTTCCCTTTCTTTTTATCCATTATCATTATTTACCCCGTTGTAACCCAATCCACGTGGTATTACTTAAGGTGGACGCTGTATTCGATGTAGCTTATTATATTATTATAACTATTTCAGATTTTTCTTCATTTCGTAAGGAAGTTTAAGTAGTAATCTCTAACGTAAACTTTGAGTATTTTAGGTAATAGTGAGTGATAACCATCAAGAGAGACCTACATCCACTTGCAAATGTTTGAAAAGCGTATCATTTTCATGTTAATTAGGTTTTAAAATTTCTTCTTCTACTTTTTTATATCGTTTCAAATCTTCGCAAAATTCGTAAGGAATTCTAATTAAGGTTGACCATTTTGACAAGTTTGAGAAGAAAATCATGATAATCGTCCCAGTTTTCGATAATATTTCCTGTTATCAACTTAAACCTTAATGCCTTCGAGTCACAATGATGAGGGTAATTACTAGTTACCTAGGCCGAGGGGTAAGGTCTGGTGGTAAGATTTGTAATAGATTTGTACATATATATGTATCTTTCGTGAAAAGCTTAACCTTGAAAAAATTGACGATTTTAAGGGGTAAGGGAAACTAGGCTATTATAGAAAAGTTTCTAAGGGATTTAATAATTTTACTTAGTTAATTAATAAATAGCGTCGACGTCGATTCTCTTTGCCACGTTAGTATCAGTTAATTTTCGTACTCTACCCTCGCTAAAAGCGTATTCCGCGTTATTATATAAAGGTATTAGGTTACCAAGCAAATTGATAGGTGATTTATCGTTGGAGTATTAATCATTAATGCTAACGAAGGTTAAAGGCGTAACTTAACTAAAAATTGAAGGAAAATCCCTAAAAACGTGTGTAAGGGCGTTAAAGGTTTTTAAAGCCTTTTTCTTTTTCTCGTAGGTTTTGAGGTCGACGATTTTAATATTAATCCTTAAGTTAAACCAACTGAAAAAAGATCTTTATCAGACTTTTCAAAGTTTTGTATAGTATATAAATCATAAGTCTATTAACCTTTACCTTTGGTTTAGTTTTAATTGCCTGTTTGGTTATATTTCATATATTAATAGTCTAATACCTGAAAGGTTTACGAAAGGTTTGGAAGGCGCGTTGATTGCGGCTAAAGTCTTTACCAATGTACGAGTAAAAAATATATTAGATAACGTAATTATTTAGGTGTTCTTTCACTTAGGGCTTATTAATGTTCCTAAACCAAAGGTTTTTATCGTAATATTTAGAAAAGATAGTTCTAAAGACCCGAATTACTTCATTTTTATTAGGGTAGGTAATGGAATTGATTCTGGTATTTAAAATAGCCATTTTAATGTTTTAGCTGGTATGTGAATTAATCATTAAAGGACTTTGCAATTTGAAAACGTAGGGTCTTAGCAATTTAGCGTAAAGTTACGCGACATAGTTTTTTTTGACGCGAGTTAGCAATTTTTGGTGTTTTGGCTTAGGGTAATAATCTTGAAGATTAAAAATTCCGTAATATAGTGAGAAAGAAAAAATACTGCAAAGGAAAAAACTTTGTATTAAGGGCAAAGTTTGGTTTAAAAAGCAGGGTCGAAAGTGATTTGTTATTATTTAAAATAGAAAGTTATAAGCCTTGAGAATTGTCTTTTTTGCAGTAGTAGTAACCGTAATAATAATGACTTAGCTGTTTTCAAAATTCACTATCTTTAAGATATTTAGCGGTTAATTTCAACTTTTTTCTTCAAGAATTCGTGAAGATTTCTTGGTATTTTCAAGTAGCGATTCCGTCGATACCTCTAAATTGCCATTTTAAACTTTCGTAATCAAAAAGTCTTTTTTAATGACTGCCTTTTTGGACTCGCGCAGTACGTAAAGACCTTTCTAAAAAAAATCCCTTTACTTTGGTTTTAAATAAAGCGTAACAACTAGAAAGTAGTCTCTTTTTTTACTGGGCAAATCTATGCTTAACTTAATCAGTACCAATTAGAGTTGATAAAACCCTAGATTTTGCAACGTTATCGATTATAATTAGTTTAATTAGCAATAATATTGCGTGGTTAATTGGTAGATGTATTGTTTAAGGTTTGGCAAACCACTAGCTAGTCTATATATTGATTTGTATTGGCAATTGCTTGGACTGTACGTTAGTGTCAAGTGAACGCATGTTATACTTAACTTTATAGTAGATTTACAAAACAATACACTCAACTTGTAATTAATGCAGTTAACTTTACTGATAGTAAAGTTGACTTACAGTATTGAAATTACTACTGTTCCAACAGTTCTAACAATTGTTATATTTTATTATTATTTTTAACATAAATATTATGATTATTATGATTAACATGATTAATATGATTAACATGATTAATATGATGAATATGATTAACATAATTAATATAATTAGCATAATCAACATAATTAACATAATTAATATAATTGATATAATTAATAGAGTGAATATAATTAATATAATTAATTATATTAATATGATTATTTTAATTATTATGATTATTATGATTGATTGAATCATTATGATTATGATGATTATGATGATTAATATAATTAACATAATTAATGTTGGTAGAGCTTTAGATTGTTGTAACATTGTCGATTCAAATCGTACTCGAAGTAACAGTAGTATTGCATTAGTCAAGTGGTGAATGTATTGTTCTAGGTTTAGCAGACTGCTAGCCGGTCTGAACAGTAATTTGTATAGCCAATTGATTGGCTCGTGCTCTAGTATGAAGTGTAACGTACTATATTCAACCTATACCTAATACGGTAAGTCCACAAACAATATACTTAACTTATAGTACAGTCAACTTTACTGTAAGTAAAGTTGACCTACTACACTGTATATAGTACTATTTCAACACTAGAAGCTTTTTAAAGTGTGATCACACGATAGTATTGATGCCTAATCTTTTTCGGTTACTACTAAATTACCTTTTCGTCAACTGTCCAGAACTTTATTAATTTCAGTTGACGTTCATATTGAATTGCACCTAATTATATTCAAATTAAACCTATTTTACCTTCATTGCTCCGTTACCCTAAGGTCCAAGTTTATCGATTTCTACAAAAAGTTTTTTCTCTACAGACTTTTATAGGTCTTTATTTTAACTGTATCAATTAAAAAGATTCGTATCGTTAATTCCCTGGCAGTTTTTGAGTTTGCCACCGCATTCCAAATCGCTGTCACGTAATCTGGGATTTTTGAGCGGCCTATTAATATAGCCCTCAATTCGTATAGTTAGCCTATTACTATCTATAAACCTTTCCAGGGCCTTATTTGGAATTGCCTTCGTTATAGCATCTGGGGGATTATCTTTACCATTAATCCACCAGAAGTTCTTAATATCCCTTTCTTCATAAGCTTTACGGAGTGCCATTACATAGATTATTAGGCGTTTTTCGCTAGTGGTTACGAGTTTTAAAAGGCATTTAAAGAGGCTTTTTAAGTCGGTAAAAATTACTACCGGGATATTAAAAATCTTTAACTACCTGATAATAGAGTTAAGTTTTTTTTTTTTATAGTATTATGCCTATATTAAAACCCGCTATCATCCTGTAGATCCCCAAAGCTAATATGTTTATATAATACTTTTACACTTGACGAAGGTCTAGTATATTAGGATAAAAATAATACTAAACTGGTTCTCCCGCCTATCTTTGTTAACGAGGGTTATTAGGAAGCCGATTTGTAAAGATAAGTCGGTATTATTTATAAAAGACCTATTCATAAAGATCCTTAACTTGGACCTCGATAATTTAATTTAAACCATATTAATCCCACGATCTAAGTTCTGTATCTACTACTCAAATCTTTTGTTTAACCGTTTAAAGTCTTTATATGCCGGGTTTTATACTTATACTGCGATGAAGAAATCGTAAATAGCTTCCAGTTAATATAAAGTAGTAATATAGCTGCCCTAAGCACCCTATTTCATGTACCATTGAGCTTTAGCCTTAATAATCTTGTCAATTATAGCTAAAAAAAAGTGCCCTAGCCATTTTAACGAAAGCTTGGACTGATATAAACATTAATCATAAGGATTGACAATCAATTAAAGTTAAATTGGCTACCTTTTGTCAATTTCATTAATAACCTATAATTTCAGAACTTAAAGTTATTAATCGCCTGCTATTCCAATGTTATAGAACTAGCCGTTTCGATAAAAAGAGTATCATTAGTTTTTATACCTATTACGCTGAAGTCTGTTTCTTATATCATTAGCAAGTATGGATCGTACGTTGAAGACTCTATCGCCAGCCATAATTTGAAATACGATGAATAAGTTAAAAACCAATGAACGTTTGCTTTAGCTAATCCGTATAATAATTTGATATATCGTATTACTGTGTTTAAAGGGTAGATATCACGTAATTCCTAGAACAATTTCAATAGTGCGATCCGCTATAATTCTGTTGTTAACTACGTATATGTTTACGTTATATTATGGCCTTAAAACGTAAATTTTCTTTTAATATCAACTAATAAATTTACTAATAAATTAACTTTTAAACGTTGGCTAATTTTCCAAATCCTTGGCGATTACGTAAGGATCCAATTCTTACCTTTATCGCTGTATCATTAAAATATTAGACGTAATTTTTAATACAGTTGTCCCGTGGTCTTACCCTTAACTTCGTAGATAATCATTAACTTAAAAATTATAATGTTTAGATCTTAAAAGTTAAAGTCGATCTTCGACATGAATTATATAACCTTTCGAATTAATAGGCCGTTAATTTCGACTTTATAGCTTTTTTAAAGGATTTGTCGAAGGTTTTAATAATCTCTTATATTTAAAGTTTTAGTGTTAAGTCTTTATTATTATCTTCTTTTCTATTTACTTAAGTAATATTGTAAATCTAGCCCGGTATGTATTACTCCTTTTTAATGTTTCTTTTCTTCGGGGGTCGTTCGCGCCGGAGGTTTTTTTATCGGCTCATCGATAATAGGTAGAAATGTTAGTTTTAGCTCAGTCGTTTTACTTAAGGGTCTTTATCGTTAGTAGTCCTAATATAAGGCTTAACTTAAGTAATTCGAAAATATACAAAACCGTTGGCAGTTTTAATAATTACTTTGAAGTTCGCTATACTTATTATCTTGGTATCTTTTTATAGCTTCGCCGCCATAAGGGTGGTATTAGTATCGTGGACAACAACGTGAGGTAGGTCTAGGTACGTGTTAATTTATAATATCCTTAAGATTTCTCACGTATTATTTGTCGAAAAAGACTTTATAAACTTAGTTTTGTAAAAATAAGTTTCGGAATTAATGACGTGAAAGATAGGCTTATTATGTAAGTAAAATATATAGACGAAAATCATATAGTTAAATTTTTTATTGTTTTTAATATAAACTTAGATTTCCGGGGGGGCTTAAGTATACGTTAAATAATTGTAATAAAGTCTTTTCATAACTTTAAGGGCAAAGGTTTTTATATCTTTATATCCTACGGACTTTAGGAAATTATATAGCCTATTAACGACTAAATGGTTAAAGCACTAGTATAATTAACGTATTTCCGGTTTCGTCAGGTTAAATACCACTGCTTCCGGGATTTCAAGATAAAACTACAAGTGCCCTCACTTAAAGTCGAGGAGAAAACTTTAGCCGTTTTTAACTAGTTCTTCTGCGTTAATATCGATGTTGATACCGAGGGGTTTTATGTCTTTTAAGTAAAGTAGGCAATGGATAAAGGATTTAAGGATATAAAATGTAATTGCTTTGAAAACGGTTTAAATTACAGTTATCCAAAGTAACGATAATTATTCGCCTAATATAAAGTTATCTTTAACTTTACCAGTATTGTAACAATTAATCTTAATAGCTGTAGTGCTTTCCTTTCTTAATACTACGTATTACGAATAGCCTCTTATTAAGTATCATACTGCCACTATATCTGGTATAATACCTTAAAATATATAGTTCGCGTAACGATCGCGAAGATTAAAGGTATATAAAGGGTTAGTGGTTTGGTTAAGGCAAAGGTAAGAGTTGTTACCACCTAAACTATATAAAAAGACATAGTCGGCTAATTACTAAACCGTATTATGAATAATATCTTAGTGTTACTTGATCTGTTTAAGGGCATTAGCGCTGTTAATTGGCTTGTTACCCTCGAAGTATGCGATTTAATTTTGTTAATTCTATTTTGAAGCAATAGGGAATTGAGAGTAATATATTGCCTTCCTATTATTACGTTCGATGGGGGTGGTACCAAGTCAACTAATAACCAAATTTTCTTTAAATCTAATTTTTTACCACTATTACGACGATAGTACCTACGGTTAACAGGTCCGTCCAAGTTTTGGCCTTATTAACGTTAGCATAATTATTGCCTTTAGTCTTTAGCCGGTAAATTAAACCTTAAATGTTATAGGCCCCTGTAGCTATACTTGCGATCGATGTAATTAACTATCATAAGGTTTTCTTTATTCACGTTAGGAAAGTTTCCGGCTTAGGGGTATATACTAAGCGAGTTTGATGTACGCGTTATTACAATGGCAAGCGAGAAACTCAAATAGTTAAAAAAGCCTTCGTAGGTGGTATTTAAACACTATAAGATGTATTCAAATTCGCTAACGCCCGTAATTACTATCTGTACCTGTTCGCGAAATGTAGATTCGTTAGCGTAGGCTTTCTTCATTACTTTTTAGCATAATATTAAATTGTTGAATATTCAATTAAAAACATTCATTAGTGTTTTCTCCTTTTTTTTCTTTGCCATTATTATAATCTACCGTGTAGTGACCTAATTTGTATAGTATTAGACGAGGTGGATATCGTATTCGAAGTGGCTTTTTATGCCATATTAAATCTCGCGAAACGTAATAGCTTTAGTATAGAAGGTTAGGTAGTAGCCCCTAGCGTACCTTTTGAGGATTCCGGAGAATAGTAAGTAAAAACCTAACGGGAGAACTTTTATTTACTTACAAATATTCAAAAAAGGCATTATCCTGATATCAAAGAGATTGTAAGGATTTATATTATACTTTTATCCATCGTTTCAAATATTGAAGAAATCTGTAAACAACTTATAATTGATATTAACCATTTTAATAGGTGTTAGGGGAAAGTTGCAATAGTTTTTTTTTTTTTTTTTTTTGACAATTTAAGCTTCAAAGCTTTTGAGTTATAGTATTGTAGGTAATTGCCGGTTGCTTAACTCGAGGGGTAAAGTCCTATAATAGGACCCATGGTAGGCTTTCGTATATAGGTGAACCTTAAGGCGGAAGAGTTTCAAAAAGCTTATCGATTGAATTATTAAAAGGGGATAAGTAGTTAAAAGGAAACTTAACGATTTTATTTCATTAACTAGTGTAAAACGCCGATGTTAATACTTTTGGCCGCGTTAGCGGCCTTTGCTTCCTGTGCTTTGCTACCGCTAAAAGCGTATTCCGCATTATTACATAGTGGTGTTGGGCTACCGAATAGGTTAACAAGTTCTTTATTTCTAGCGCATAAAAAGGCTTAATTTAGCTAAGGGTAAAGTGGAGTTGTTTTTAAAACGTATATATAGGCGTTAAGATCCCTTAGTACCCTTTTTTTTCCCTTAAAGATCTTAAAGATCAAGGTATTAAAAGGGGTCCTTTTATTATGTCAGTTTAAAAAAGGTTTCCACCAGTTCTAATAAGGGTTTTTTTAGGAATGTAAATATCATGGCGAATAACTTTTTTCTTTAGCCTGGCTTTAACCGTACGTTAGATTATCTTTTATATATCTGGTATCCAGTTGGTTCAAAAATTCGCGAAAATCTTAAAAAGCGCAAGTGCTACGGCCGAACTTTTCACTGAAGTTAAATTCGAGGATATATTAGCCAATGTAATTGGTCAGATAAGCTTTCGTAGAGGTTTTATCAACGTCTGTAATCCAAAGTTATTCGTCGTAGTGGTTAACAAAGACAGTTTCGAGGTTTTTGAATGCTTTTTTCAAATGAGGTCGGTAATAGCCTAAAAATAAGCATTTGCGGTAGTCATCTTAACGTTCTTGCTTGTATAGGACGTATAAGTCGAGGGACTTAGTGATCTTGTAGTATAAAGACTTGGTATTTTGGCGTAAATTTGCGTGAGAACTTGGCGATTCGGCGTGGAGTTGCGTGATATTGCCTTTGTGGCACGACTTGTTAATTTTTGATGTTTTCGCTTAAAGTAGCAAACTTGACGATTAAATTGATATAGGGAAGTAAAAAGAGTGAAGTAAGGGAAATGTTGGGTGTAAAAGGTAAGATTGAAGGTCGTTTGTTGTTAAAGGTTATTTAACGTAGGAACTTAGTCGTTTTTATTAAAGTAATAGTACCCGTAGTAGTACCCGTAGTAGTATTAACTTAACCGTTTGCCAATTTACCGAACTTTAATATTTTTAACAGTTCATTTTAAAGTTTTCAAAAAAGATCTTTTGTAAAGATTTCCTAGTGTTTTCGATAAAGATACCGTCGCTACCTCTAAATTACCGTGGAAACTAGCGTAACCGAAAAGCTTTCTCTACTTATTGCCGTAAAAACCGGCGCAACAGTAAAGGCCTTTCGCAAAAGTCTTTCCTCTACCTTAGTCTTTTATAAAACTTAACTAGAAAGTAGCTTCTTCTTTCACTTAGCTAATCTATGCTTAATCTAATAAACACTGATTAGTATTAGTAAAGCCTTAGATCATTGTAACGTTATCAATTCGAATCGTGGTCGAAATAACAATAGTATTACATTGGTTAAATGATTAATTTATTGTTTTAGGTTTGGTAGACCGCTAGCTGGTTTGTATAGTAATTTTTATGGCCAATTGCTTGGCCCGTGCCCTAGTGTAAAGTGCAGCGTACTGCACTTGACTTACACTCAATGCGGTAAGTCCACAAACAATACACTCAACTTGCAGTACAATCAACTTAACTGTAAGTAAAGTGGACCTACTACACTGCATGTAGTACTATTTCAACAATTAACATGATTATTATAATTATTATAATTATTATAATTATGATGATTATAATTATAATGATTATGATGATTATGATGATTATGATGATAATAATGATTATAATGATTATGATTATTATGATAATTATAATTATTATCATCAATACAATTACTATAATTATTATAATTATTATGATTAATTCCCCTTAGTCCTCTTAGTTCCCTTATTCCCCTTATTCTTCTAACGTTAAAAATGAACTTAAATTCAAAAATTCAAATTCAACCAAACTATTGTAATATATTTTCAATATAACTCTACAAGTTTTTATGCTTTCTGCTAATACACTTCATAGAATTCCATCAAAGAGAATTGCAAAGATCTTTTAATAAGCTATTTTTTAAAAGAGTATTTGTATGAATTGGGTGAACTGAGCAACCCCTTTACGCGTCAGTGACCGAATCCCACTCCCGGCTTTGGATAGAAAATATCAGTACCCAATGCCGTGCCCCATTCTCCTTTGGATTCGGTGTCTCAACACATTTCAATGACGTTGTCCTGACCCAGCTACCGCACCGAACGCCGGCTTTCCGCAACATGATGGTATTGTCAAAACCAACCCTAGTCGAGTCAAAACAACACTGACGCCCTCGTACACGCAGGCGGCCTGCTCCATCTCGCCGGCTTCTCGACCCTGCTCCGGGCCCACAGCCTCTGCTCTCTTGCACACGCCTCCCGCGCACCGCCACCCGAACCCCTAGACGCGGGCGTCGCATGCAGCGACGTGCTCCCAGGCCTGGGACGAGTCATTCTCTCGCCGCAGTATCGCCGCGGCGGCGGCGGTGGGCCCTGGGCAATCGATGCTTAGCTTCAGCCTCTCCATAGATACAAGCAGGTCCGGTGGCGACAGCGGCGGCGACGGCAACGGGGCGGCGGCGGCGGCGGCGGCAGCAGCAGCAGCAGCATTGCTTCTTGTCACGTTCTTCTTTGCGTCCTCGCCGTTTTCCGTGGTCCCCCTCGCCGCGCCGCGGTTGGGGTTGGGAATCAGTGGAGGGCATGACGGTCTGGGGAGACGTACGGGTATCCCTCTCTGGCTCCTTCCCTTGCCCGCCACCGCCGCGGCAACCAACTCCTGGGGCATCTCCGGCGGCGGCGGCGCGGCGGCGGGAGGGTGAGGTGGCGGCCTGTGCCCCGCCGCGGCGGCTTCCAGCGCGGGACGCGGCGGCGCCAGCGCGGCAATGACGTCCGCAGCGCTGCGGAACTCGCAGCCGGTCTGATCGACGAGCCGGCGTGCGGCGCGGGCGTGGCGCGCGGCGCTGCGGTAGCCGCAGCAGTCCTCGACGACGGTGATGGCGAGCCCGTGCGCGCTCGCGGCGCGCGCGGTCGCGTAGACGCTGACGGTGGACAGCGCGCCGCAGAGGATGAGCTCGGTCGCGAAGCGCGTGCGCAGCAGCCGCAGCAGCTGGCCCGTCTGGAAGGCCGAGTAGTAGCTCTTGGTCATGGCGTAGTCCGCGGGCGCCTTGGCCGCCGCGATGGCTGGCAGCAGCGCCGCGCCGCGCGTGCCCTTGCGCACACAGACCGCCGGCGGCGGCGGCGGCGGCGGCGGCTTCGTCGTCGCTGTTGCGCGGGAGTCCGCGTCCTTGGCGGTGCCGGCGCCGGTGCCGCTGAGGAAGGCCTCTGCGTCGCCGTCGGCCACGAGCTGCTGTTCGCCGGCAGGGCGGGCCGTGTCGAACTGGCTGCGCACCCAGATGACTTCGCCGTGGCCCGAGGCGCGGACGGCGTCGGCGAGCGCAACGATGCGCTCGACCATGCCGTCCGGCTGGGTCACAGGCAGGGCGCCGTCGGCGGCGAGAAAGTCGTTCTGCAGGTCGAGGGCGATGAGTGCTTTGCGAGTCGGCACGTCCGGGAAGTCGTCGGGGTTGATTGTGAGCAGGGCTGCCATAGCTGGTCCGGGCTAGGATAGGTTCTTTGGGGGGTTGGGGGGCGGGTTTGGCAGCTAGTGGATGCTAAACCGGGCACATGGACTGCTACTCGAAAGCCTCGCCAGAAATACTGAAGAGAGTGGGTTGACGAGGATGGAAGCCAGGTGGCGGAGACAGCAGGTGGAGAGGGGTATCGCGTGGTTCTAGAATATGTATGTGTTGTTAGCAGACAGATCCCCCATCGTGAGACCGGATGCCACTGGTTTTTGATGTTGTGTATATAAAAACATGTATATCTTACAGCACAAGTATACTTGTCTATGCGCAGTGGTACTCGGTGCAACGTACGTCCGTGTCACGGACGCCGAGCAGTGTGACTCCAGGCACTCGTTCTGATGGGGCAGAATACGATCTGGAGATGAGCAGGGCCGATTGAATCAGGTTGCCGGCGAGTGCCTGTCTGAGAACACTCGAGGAGCCCTTGTGCGAGGGGTGCGAGGTACGTGCAATAGTAGCTCAAGCACGCGGCGGGCTATATCGATCGCCAGCCACAACCAAGGTGCATCGAAATCATATGGATTGGTGAACGTAGCAGGACTGGTGTCCGGAGGGAGAAGAGGGATCTCTCAAATAGCAGACAGAGGAGCAAGATCGGTATGAGTCGAGAATCACGGGACGAGAGGCCCGGGCCCGAATGGCGATGTTTGCAGCACGCTTCACACGAAAGGCAGAAGATGCAAGATTGCGTACATGCAGTTTTTGAAGCCAATCAACGCAGGCGCAATGCCTGCAGCCATCCATGCGGCAAGCAGGGAGCAGGGGTTGTGCAGGGGCCTCCTGCTGCGCTAGCGCCCGACCCCTGTCCGTCATTCAACGTCCTTCAGCCAAAGCACAGTAGCCATCCACTAGGGATTGGCGGTGGCGCACCTGCCGTGCGGCGTTAAACACTTCCACCACCACCACCGTGGCCCAAAAAGAGAGGGTTCAAGATCTGCGATCTTGACACCAGCAAGCCATAATTCTTGGGTCGTCCAGCAAAGACTAATGGCACTTGGCAGCCGTGAACAACCGTCTGATTTGGGGAGTGGAGAATCTAGCATTATGAGCTATATCCCTAAGGAACACGTACTACATACACGGACATAGACCGTGTACAGGTCCTTCTAGTTATTGTACTTAATTACATGTATCTGTACAATATTGGAATGAAATATATAACAGTTTTATATTTATATGAAATAATGCAATAACTTTAATACAAGATATTGGTATACAAAATATCGGATAATAGAGGTATCTTATATTTTAATATAGTCCCTCATTGGCCTGTACTGGTTACTAGTTTCATCTTCTTGTACGAATAATCATATGGTACTTATAAAATGACAACCTGTAGGTAAGGTCTATATGTCAATGTATGAAGAAGATAGTATTCAGTATAGCAAGATTGATAGTATTGATAATAGATTGAAGCAAGAGGGAGAAGAGGCCTCCGGAGAGTGTATGCCTCTTGTGAAAGCTTATAAGCTCTCACTTGGAGCGTGGCACTTTACTATGCACTCTGTCAACATCCTTCCTAGAGCGTGACATACCATCATACACTCTGCAAAAGTGCTTCCTATAGCGTGATACGTTATCATACACTTTATAAACGTGGTCTTCTACGTTTACTAACTATAATAATCTCTAGTAATATCTACACTGGTAATATTTTCTTTTTAAAAGAACTTCGTATTTATACTTCAGTGATAATAGTATAATATAAGTTGTAGGTTGTAATTTGTTTTAGAAAACAATCGATTGTTTAGTTATAACAGTGCTATAGGTTAGTTTTGGAAGGTTGATTTAAAAGGTCAATAATTCTTATAAATATGTAATTATCGACGTTACATGTTATAAAGTGAGTATAAAATAGTATATTATTATTGGTTTCAGTAACCCCCTCCCCCTTCCCCAACAAAAACGCGGTATTACTTGTAAAATAAATATCTTATAAACAATTAGACGTTTATATGCCTAAATGATGAGTTTTCAATTAGCAATTTGGTGCTTTCATATAAATTAAATACTTGATTCTTGCTATATGTTAACATTTTAAATAGATATCGTAGAAAAACTGCTTCGAAAGGCATTATTTAGTGCATTAACAGTATCGCATTAAGACCATCATTACCGCTACACGCTGCGTTGTTTATATTAGCCCCAATAGTAGCTACCTATCCTTTATCCTCGCCTTCATTTTCCCTTTTTCGTCCGCTACCGCCGTAATCGTTATACCCCCTTTTCCTTCTCTCATTTCCTCCCCCCTCTCCCTTTATCCCTTAAAGGTAAATACGAAAGTCTTTTAAAGTTATAAACCTTACCTTTTTGTAACGAGTAAAACCCATATTTTTACCAGTTATATCATTTCATCATCGCAAACTTAATATCACAAAGTTATAATATAATGTGTTACAATTATTCTTTCGAATTGTAATATATTAATATCCGTTTAATGAGATCGAAATAGCGAAATGATTTTGCCGTTTAAAGGCGCAGTTTGTAAAAGAACATTGCGAGGCCTTTTTAACACGTAAAATATTAAAATAGTGTACCCAAGTATGCGTTTCCGGCCTGTTAATGAATACTCTTTGCGTATCATACGTTACGTTCATTGCTGCGAGTAAGTTTACTAGCGAATACCGTTAGAACCAAGGTACTTTTTTTCCCTATTACTGTTATGAGCGGGATAGTAATAAGTACGTCACCGTGTCGGTAGTACTAATGTAATTTGCTAAGGTCCTATTACGTATCCACTGTTCTCATAATAAACTATCCTATTGTTAAATACGTAATTTAAAAGTGGATTATTTATTATTTATTTTGTTAATATATTATTTCAAATTTATTCAATTAATCATAAGTTTTCCAATACGTTGAATAAAGCTAAAGATAATCTCTCATTCAACATCAGCTAGTAGCCGGTAGAGATAGCAACCGTTATTACCGCCTGGCAAGCGGGCCTATATATGCATTACGTAGATAAATTTGACGATGTTTTTGCGCATTATGGTAAGGAAGGCAACATTGCCCTTCGCACCCTATCTAAGGGTATATAGCCTAAGATATGAGGGGCGCCTAGCCCTCCTTAAGGCAACAACGCCGAAAACAATGTCAACGATAATGGTAACGTTAGCAAAAATAATAAGGGCGATGAAGAGGATAACAGCGACGAAGTCGCTTGCTCCTCCTCTCCTATGAGCAACGAACAATTGCTATTTTTTATGTTTGCTAGTTGAAACAGGTTTAAATGCAAAAGATTAAATAAAAATAAAATTGTATTTTGAAAATTCGTAATATAAATAACAAAAACTAAATGTAAAATAACATTAATAAACTAACGAAACGATAAAGAACAAATGTAGAAAGTGTTAATATATGGGGAAAGCAGTTCAAAGCATATTTCAAAAGCGTAAACACCAAGTAAAAACCGTAAAATATAGAATAAATAAAAATTAATACGCTTATCTAAAGTTAAATCCAAAAAACCTTTTCAACTACACCAACTCAAAAAAGTATTTTTAAATACAAAAATTTTCAATGCGTTATTTGGGGCGCTTTTAGTTATTATACACTCTAGGTTCAATCTCCCGTCGATTCATTTGGTTTCTTAGTCTCGCAATATTCGTAAGATTCGTGTAAAACTATAATATCGATTATAGAGCGTTTCTCATTTGTAATTCCGAGCTTGACGAGGAATTCGTAGAGCGAAAAGAAATCAGTACAAATTATTAAGAGGAAAGACTTCAGATTAAGCTTCGAAATAAATATATAAATCGTTATAGCTATGGTAATACTAGAGTTAAAATGTTTAATCATATTATAAATTTCAAAGGTAGAAACTGTTTTTATAAGCCGTTTACATTTAATTAAATTCTAATTAATAACGTTACTACATAGAAAAAACCTGTTTCGGTTTGATGTTTATTTATTTATAACAAATACGAACCATTTTTTTAAATGAAATATTTGATATTTGCGAAATTTTTATTAGTAAAAACAAATAAAATTATTTGTTGAAATAGAAGTCAAGTGCAGTACAGTCAAGTTAACTTTACTTACAGTAAAGTTGATTGTACGTACTGTAATTTGACTACAGTTTGTGGTATTGGAATAAACTCTACTGCAAGTGCAATGAAATAGGTGCCTACTTCAAAGTGGAGCATAAACCAAAGCGTTTGGCCATAAAAATTAGTGTATAGACCGGCTAGCAGTTGGCCAAACTTAGAACTTATACATATTAATTAATAATATTAACGTAACACCAGTTACTTCGACTAAAGTGATTCGAATCGACTACGTTACAACGATAAAGGCCTACCAACACTGATTAGTGTTTATTAGATTAAGTACAGATTAGCTAAATAGAAGAAGAAAGCTACTTTTCGGTTACGCTTTGTTCTTTTTAGGCAAGGTAGAGGAAAGGTTTTTGCAAAGGGCCCTATATGTTGTGTAGTTGTTCGCGGCAGAAAATAGGAAAGACTTATAAGTTATGCAGTTATTCGCGGCAGTCTATGAGTAAGCAATGGTATCGCTACTCGAAAACACTAAGAAATATTCATTAATCCTTCTAGAAAGCGTTGAGATTAACCGTTAAAAGACTTAAAGACCACTAAACCGGCAAGTTGGCAAACGGCTAAGTCAATTGTTACTATAGGTACTACTACTTCAAATCGTAAGATAAACGACTAAGTCTCCACGCCAAATAACTTACACCACCAACGACCTCCAACCTCACCACCTACACAAGAAAAAACGACAAGATGTCTACCTTAAGTGTTCACTTTAAAGCTATTACCAACCTCGACTGAAAGAAGGAAATCAAAGCTTTCGGTATCACCTTTGCGAAGTACTACGACGAGGAACTCTAATATATCGATGCTACTGAAGACTTTACCCCAAAGCACTTAACCAACGTAATTGATCGCTTTATCCTCGATATAGACTTTGATAGAGTTGGCCATGGACCTATGTCCCTCGATATTTTTAAGATTGGTTTCGCGACTGAAGTTTAGAAATGTGGAAGGTGGATAAATAAGTAAAGACAAAGTTGAGGGTCGACCTATTTATTCGAGGCGTCGAACTTAATACGAAGAGAGAGAAAAACGGTAATCTGGCTATTTTACTTTATGAATGCGCCACAGATAAAGACCCCTAATGGACCTTAGCTAAGGGTAAAGAGATTGCTGGGAACAGTAACCTACAACGACCACATACACGTTGGTAAGGACTTGTTTAGGAGGAATCGACGAATTTATACTTCTTAAGCCCTTAGATCTACTATTCCATTAAGTAAGAACCTCGCCGAACCCCTTAATACTAAGAGGAGTATTACCAAGTTCCCCACAATAGAAACCCCTAAACCTACTTCCCTTAGGCTTTTTAACAAATTCAATTTCAGTAGCTAAGTTAAGGAAGAACCGGCTTTACACATGAGCTCACTTTGGGTACGATCACTGATTTTTTTCCTCCAAATTCAGCTAAAGGTAATTATCCGGCCTATGGGTACTAATAATAACCTTATTTTTTTTCCCAGTTAAGCGAAAAAGGCCCTTACAACTAGTACATTACCTTTTCTCCTTAGCGTATCTTTATGGAGGATACGGATTATACGGCAATTATTACGTTCGTCAAGATCTATAAATGTAAAAAGAAGTATTAAGGTAAGCCGTATAACCTTTTCATCGTTAAATTACGCTTATTTTTTAATATCTGTCGCTACATAAGAGCTGAGTTACCAGGTTTTTATTCGTTTTTTACTAATATCTTTAGCGGCTAAGCGGAAGATTATTACCTTCGATACCCTACGAATTGTAATTCTCTTCGCGAAATCTACGATAGTATAAAGGGTTATTTCGAATTCGATATTAACCTTACCCAATATTATATGGATTAGAATATTATTAAATAGTCTTGTATATTGGATTACGAAAAAGAGTCGGAAAGTAAGATAGACCTTTTAAATCGGATATTTAATAGGCTGATTCTTTATTAACAGGTAATTGGGAACATGGGAGTTGGCGAAAACACTTTATGCCAGTAAGTCCGACAAGTAATTACGGGCTATAAAGAGTTTAAATACGCCTTGTAATACTCTAATGCTACCTACGAAGGGGTTTTTAAGCCAATTACATTCCTTATCAACGACTGTAATTATTCGAGGTCTTGGTTCGACTGGTATGTACCTAGAAGCTCCGGAATTGAATAATGAAAAAGATCCTTTCAACTCGAATTACATTAATCGACGATAGTGAAAGCTTGGAAAGTACGGTTAATAAAGGGTTAGAACCTTAACCTATGGAGGAAGGTATTTATCATTTTCGAATTTTTTAAGTTGGGTAAACAAATTTAACTTAAACGTTAAAAGATGGTAGATTTATGGTAAATAGGGTTATTGGTTAACACGTTACATTGCTACCAAACGTAAGGTAAAATAGGTAATATATTATAAGTAATACCCCTTTACCTTAAAATAGAATCATATAAAGCGTGTTATGTAATTTGAAAGAATTGAAATTAAGGAGGAGGGAAATAAGTCGAAGGCTATCGGTTAACACGAAGATACTAATATTAACATCGGTATTAGCTCGAAAGCTACGTAATAACTAGCCCATTACGTATTTTTGTACTGCTTTACAGGTAAAGACCCCTACCGCCGCCATAACGATAAAGACCCTAGCCTTATATACCTTTTTACTATTTAAGACCAGTACGCGGAGCAAGTCTTTTAGGGAATTATGCCGGATATGGGGGTAGCACAGTAATTAATAGGAGGTTATTTGCAATAAATTGCGTTACGAAGGGATAATAATACTATTACGAAACTCGACCGCGCGGATATTGGTAAAGCTAAAGTTAACTTTATCTTTTGGAAAGAGATATCGTTACTGGAATCGACAATAGTGAAAACTGTTGTTAACCCTATTGTTTTCCACATTTTGGAATCTCCTACCCCCTTTTCTCTTTGCCTTAACAATATGAAAAATTTCGGTGTTAACATTAATGTTTAGATTAATAAGTTAACATATGTTAAGGCCGATAAAAGGTTTTTATCTAACCTTAAGTGGGGGTACATTTGGTTTTATCTTTAAAAACCAAAGGTAATAATATTAAACTTAACGGAGGTAAAACTTCGTTAATTATATCGTAGGCTTGATTATCCGGTAATTAATAGATTTTATAAGGCTTCAAAGGTTACTGTTTACGAAGATATAGATCTGTTAGTATTATAGGTATTTAAATGCCTTTACTATTATTCCCAAATATACTTCCAAGCCCTTTCAAAATTTAAGTTTACGTTAAAAAAGGATTAAGAATTTAATTCGGAAATCCTCGTAAACGTATTTTATTTTGACGGCAAGCTAGTATTACACGTCGTAGACTTCTTTACGGCTTTTTACAACACTAAGTTCCTTAAGACAATTACGGCGAAGGAAATGTGAGAAGTATTACGTATTTTGTAAATTTATACGTATCTTAGCTTATTAGAAATGTAAGTTTACAATACCGATATTGATTTTGTTACGATAGAATTTTAATTTAATATAAATATAATAGGGATTTAATGTCAATAGGGTTTTATAAAAGCTTATTAGGGTATTAGTAAGGTTAAAAATACGTACGACTTTTTATAAAAGGCCTATAATATCCTTATATTGGAAATAAAAAGCTTTATAAGTTAAAAGGTACGTTTTTAAATAGCGGTGAAAGGTTTTAACGATATTATTAGCCTTAACAGACTTATATTAACTTTTCTGGTATTTGGAGTTTACCCACATATAATAGCTTAGTCGCTATCATCGTTAAGTACCTAAAAGCATGTTATGGTGTATAGTAAATCGTTGAAGGAATTGAAAAAGGAATTGGCATGCCGTCAGGTTAATAATGTCTTTAACATTAAAAACGGACCTTTAACAATAAACATACTTTTAGTCACCCTTTAAAGTAAAGTCTTTACGTAACACGAGCTAGGTAAATGGAATAGACCGTATAAAATCTTAATTATTAGTAACTTAAACGTAATGGTTAAAATTGTTAACGGCTCCATAACTTTTCGAATTATGCAAATTATGTTATATAAAACACCTTTTAAGTTTAATAAAAATTCCGACGTCGATAACCTCTGAGTCGAATGAATAAGTTAATATAACCCTTTCGAATAGATTATTAACAAGCCAATAAAACGTCGACGGCGTAAAAAACTACCTAAGAGAAGGATATATTTTAAAGAGAAGAAATATGAAGATTATAAACCTGATAGGGTATATGTAACGGTGTTAGTATTTTAAAAGGAGAAATTTAATAGAGAATTGATTTTAAGTTACGTGCCGAAAACATTATTAACACGTTGGGTAAGCTTTTTAAGGAAAGTAATTAAATGGAAACTAACGGTCT
Source organism: Anisogramma anomala (assembly GCA_038502455.1). Classification (NCBI taxonomy): domain Eukaryota; kingdom Fungi; phylum Ascomycota; class Sordariomycetes; order Diaporthales; family Gnomoniaceae; genus Anisogramma; species Anisogramma anomala. The sequence goes on along the minus strand of JASMMZ010000002.1, from coordinate 29,754,620 downwards.
TTCATTACGGGGGTTTATATAATTTATGCCGTTAATATATTTTAAAGGTTAAAATATCATTATTTTTATATTGAAAGTAATTGACGAGTTTAAAGGTAAAATTATAGACCGGCCGTACAAAAATTTACGGCTAATCGCTTATGGATATGGTAATAAAAGTAAAAAGTAGATCTTTACTTAATCGTTTATAATTTAAAAAAATAGGTTACGTTTAATCATCGTTATTATTACTAGTTTCATTATTAGCGTAAAGGGATAATTTACATTTAATATTTAAGATATTACGTAAGCTTATACGTAATCTACCACAGATCTTTAACGAATTGTATTACTGAAATTATTATAAAAACCAAAGGATAAGTTTCCGGCTGTCACAATAATGTACTATATTAAGCCTTAATACAAATTAGCCGAAGTTAGAGTTTACTAGTTTTTAACGTATTAAACACACTTTAGGAATAAACTAGGTATAAAGACTTTAATATTTGATACGTACCTATCAATTATAAAAGGTAAAAACTTTGGTATTATAGACATATAAATTAACAATATTTTTTTCTTTAACGATATTAGATTTATAGTATAAAAATAACGTGCTATCGAAAAGTCAGGCTTTTATAAGTATAAACTAGTTAAAACGTTATCCGAAGATAATTAACTTAACATTAACGGATAATTACTCGGTATTTATAGTTTTAAGGCTAAAAGCGGTATTTACATTAATTTACGCTAAAAATTATAAGTTATAAGATTGATAATTATCGATAAGAATAATAAGGTAAAGGTACAAAGATATCTAAAGTAAAGGGCCCGCGCGATCAATATCGCCACATTATATTAACCGAAGGTATTATACGACCTTTTTATTACAATATAAGTATAGAACCTATAAGTCGAAAATTTTAATAAGTTAAAAGAACGGATTAAATAGTAAATGGATTATGTGGGAGGAAAAATTAATATGTTCTATTGAATTTAACGAAAGCGAAGTTGATAATCTATTTTAAATAGGTCATTTACTAATAATACTAACCTTATATTGTAAATCGATTTCCTAATAATACTTGTTAATAAGGATAGTTTTAAAGGGTAATTTACGATTACTAGGAACCTTATATACTAGACATTCATTAAGTGTAAACGTATAATCCGAAATGTGTTCGTATCGGAAGTTTACGGTATAATAGTAAGCTTTAACATCGGTATGGTAATTAACGACATATTAAAGATTATTACCAAATAACTAGGTTTGCCACCGATACCTATAGTGGTATATACCAATTCCCAGAGCCTTTACGAATTCCTATCAAAACTAGGCACGACCAATAAAAAACTCCTAATAATAAACGTAATAACATTAAGGAAGGTATACGAAGCCCTAAAAATCGATAAGTTCCGGTAGATTAACGGTAAAGATAAATCTACCGATTCTATAACTAAGTACAAGCCTAATAACGCTTTAAAAAGGTTTGTAGATAGCAATACGCTAACTATACGAATTGAAGAATACGTGGATCACCTAACACGTGTCGTAAATGAATAAGAATGCCCTGGTAAATTGGAAGACCGCCAGGGTAATGGTGGCGATAACAGTGGCAGTAGTTCGAACTACTGGCAGAAGGTACGTAAGTGGTGGCGTAATTTATTTGCGTAAGTCTGTGGCGAAGGATCTGTGCACGGGATTTGAAAAACGAAGGCCTCAGAAGGGTGGAGTAAAAGGGCCACAAGGGGCCATAATTGAGATTGTTTTTAGTACGGATTGATCAGAATTGATAGGGGTCTGGCTTGTGGATTAAGGAGAGATTTTAGAGGTTTCTACCAATTGATGGTAAGCCACGCTAGCGTGCAGGCACAAAAATAAAAAGCCGCCAGTGTTGGAATAGTAGTCAAGTACAGTACAGTCAATTTAACTTTACTTATAGTAAAGTTGATTGTACGTACTGCAAATTGACTGCAGTTTGTGGGATTAGAATACACTATACTGCAAGTGCAGTGCAATAGGTGCTCACTTTAAAGTATGGCACAAGCCAAAGCGTTTGGCTATACAAATTAGTGTACAGACCTGCTAGCGGTCTGCCAAACTTAGAACTTACACACATCAATCAACAACATCAACGAAACACCAGTTACTTCGACCACAGTAATTCGAATCGACCAAGTTGCAAGGATAACGGCCTACTAACATTATTATTTGTATATCGAATGACATAGAATGTAGACTACGAATTAGGTTCTGGATTTTCCATTCGAAGGGTTTATTCAGAACTTTATATGTGTTATTCAACAGGCTGGTCTAATATTACGAAATGACAGAAAAGTTAAACACCGTTCCTAATTACATAACTAATATAATTTAAATGTCTTTTATATTCTGGCATTTGTATTCGTCAATCTTCCTGATATTAATTAGGTAAATAAGAGTAACTCTATCTAACTGTATTTTCTACACAAACTTTGGAATATCATTCTATAGCGTAATTGTAGTACCATTAAAGTTAATAAGGCGGTTTTTCGATAGATATATTTTGATTTCGGGTTTTAATCGTCTTTTCAAGTTTTTTTTCCTTCGAAACGGTAAACGGCGTATTAAATAAGACAACTATATCGTTTGTTTATATCCCAATAAACGTAAAGCCTTTTGAATATGGTATCAAAACCAGTAAGTAAGGGTCAAAAGTTACGTTGGATGTGCTGAGGATTTTTTATAATGATTTTAATAAGTATTGAACGAGTATATAACAGTGTTAACAAAGCTGTAAAGTGGCTTGAAAATACGTAGGATCGTTTTGAATAAATGGTGTTTCCAGAGTTTAATAAGTATATAGGTATAAATTCCTCGCTTGAGGTATCATTTTAATTACATATATATTTGTGTAATATTCTGAAATTTCAAACGATGGTTATCGGCAGTATATCAAAAAGTAGTAAACATTCAAATTAAACGTTGGCCCGCACGTTGTAGAATAAGTAATTTGGTTATAATATTATTTTTTCAGTATCATTATGCTTTTTGATTATAAAACTACTTTTTTTATAGGGTTACCCGATTTTGTTATTCACCTGGTAAATTAATTGGGTTGGAAACAATTTTTAAACGCTATAAATTACTAGATTAGACTTTTCAAAGTAAAAAACGAATTATTCGATTAACGTAAACATATTTTAGGTCGATTATTTCAAAGATCCATCCGGGGCTATAATAATCCCTTTACGACAGAGTTTCATATTTAATTCACGGTTTACTGTCTGCTTTTAGTTAACGAAGGATTTTAAAACAAATGTTTTAAAACGATTTTTATTTTTACAATTAAGTAGATACCTTCGTCGACGTCATATTAATTCCTTTAGTCTATGTTATTTGTTTTGATAAAGTACTAGAGGTTGTGAAGAGGTATTCGAAAGGTATATAAGTTTTGAAAAAAAAATGACTTTGGGTTATTATGTGAGTAATATGGTAATTATCATTCAGCGGATTGTGCTTTAGGGGCTATATCGTGAATTTTGCCTTTACTATACTTCCATACCATCATCCAGAAAAATGAAATTATATTATTTGGTAAATTTCCAAATACATTGCATCCTTTAATTCTTCCAATCTTCCAAAGTCCAATTTATCTTTTTTTATTTTTCAAAGTAGAATATGAAACTGCGACAGTAACTTTAAAACGCCCGTTTCTTGCGAGCTTTTTATAGTTGACAATATTTTAGAAATATCGGTTGAAGACTTTGAGGAAGGCAGACCTGTCATTACATTTGCTACAAGGTTTTCTATTTAAACCATAGCCTGTGACGGCGCGGAGTTCATGTGGATTTTTGGGTAAATATAGAATATAAGAAGTGTAAGGATTGGTTCATTCGGACTAGAATTGTTATTAATATTATTTCCAGATATTAATAAGATATATTTATATATATATTTCCTTTCATTCCCTGAATTAAATTACGTACGCGGTTTTACGCAGGTTGTAATACCGTTCGTATTTTCCGATAACTTAAGGTAATTTTACCGGTATTTGCTTACACTCGTTCTCAGCTATCTTAACCTTCATTCGCTATTCATTTAAGTTAAAAGCCGTACTTAAATCGTAGGAAATTCATTGTGACAACCCAGAATGAACGTTTATTAAATAATTTATTAAGGTATTTTAGTAGTTAGGTACATAAGCGTTTCGTGTAAACTTTGCGGCGTGAAATAATGTTGTAAAATATCACGGCGTAGAAGGTGAGGAGACTATCGAAGTATATTATATTACAATAACCTCGTAGTGAAAGTTGAAATTACTTTAAAAGTGGAATTTGAATCTTATTTAAGCTTGTGATTTTAGCTGGAATTCCTAGTAAAAAAAATCTATAGCCTCCAAAACCTTTTTCCCTACATTAGTGTAACCGGTTATATGGAAAAGCCGTAAAAGTCATGTTGTAACCGGGTATCCGAACCGTCGGAATAATATACATAATTCTAATTATATGATATAAACAGCCTCTATTAAACTCATTTGAAAGAGAATGAAAGGTATCCAAACCTAAAATGAAATAATATAAATACGTTATTTAAAAAGCAAACATTTTGATTTATCATATTTCATACTTAAATACTAAACTTGTTTATATTAATTAAATAAAATGGGAACAATACCTTAAAATACATTATATAAAATCTACCCGGTTTTAGTCGTATATTTACTATTATTATGTCGAGTAACAACGCTTCAATCTCACAGGCTGATGCCTGGACTAATAATTACCAGGGATCTTGCTCCAGTGGTTAGTATCTATGCTCTTACGGTGCTTTAAAACCGCTTAGAAGCCGCACAGGAGCATGCTCTCACCTGTTACGTGACCGAGTCACTCCTTTTCCAAAATCTCTGTAGCAGCTCTTTAACAGGGGTTCTCATCTTCTTTCTTGATAGACGATTATAAATAGTATCCAATCACTTTAAGCAATAACTATAGCTTATTTTTTTTATATGTAATCCTCGATCTTTTCTCCGATGATATTATAACAGCTTATAGACGGTCATAGCCTAAGGTCATATCTTTCTTTTTTAACCCTTTAAACTCAAACCCCTAGTTCTGAGAGTAATTTCTTGACGCACGAGTAAGGGAACAGCTCCAAAGCATTTTGGCGATTTAGCACGATTACCTTATTATCTAATACGAACGTTTTACCGATGCCTTACGTATAAAGTTTGTTAAGCGGGATTAATTCTTTTACGAATAAGTTTTATACTTGAAATAACGTAATATTAACATATTAAATAATTTAAAGAATATAATTTAATACTTTGAAACCACTGGTACACTCAAGATTTTGGAACGACCACTTTTCGAAAGAGGTTCTACCGCGTTACCTATAAATAACGCGACTATTACGCTGATTTTCACTAGGGACCATATTAATTTACTTGACGCAAACGATTTAAAATTGTTAAACGTCGATTACGATGCTGGCATCCTGTTACATAAACTTTACCTACTTAAACAATAACCCTTTAATTCACCGTTTAAATTTTTTAACGTTGAACTACGCTTTCCGATATACAAAATTACGATTTAATACAAATTGTATAAAAATCGGAAGTTTATCAATATTAAAAATCACTTTTACGTTATTTTCTAATATTTGAAGAGTTTTATAAAAACTGGTATAAAATGTTATTACGTTCGTGGTAGCGATGGCGATAATAACGACCCCAATATCTTTGTAGCAATATGTTAAACTTATTACTACAATTTAAACGCGATGAAAACCGTTATCGTTCGGTTTTAGAATATAAAATAATGAGTTTGTAAGAGGTTTTATGTTCTCTTAATGTTTGGGAAACTTTATTTGTAATGGTTGGTGACATAGCCTGAGAATTCTCTGTCAAATTCTCCATTTTAAAGGTAATTATTAACGATAAGTGAATTAATACGTTACCCCCCTTTATTATAACCGTGAATTAAAACAAGTAGATTGCTTACGTCTAACTTACTAATAAGAGACTTTATAACTTTGGTATTCGGAAAAGTAACGCCAACCACATTGGTATAATTAGTTCTAGAGATAAAATACATAAAGCCAATAGTAACGGAGATGTTACCGCCCGAAATAACCAAGGGGATATTGTTATAATTAGCGTAAGCGTTTTACAATAAGTTTTTAAGCGACTCGTTACTAGTATTAATTACTTGGAAACTTCCCGTTATAATTTTTTTGGTTTATATCTATGTTGTAACGCAAATAGTCATTGTATTCGTACTTACCTACTGGATTTAGCGTAACGATGAGCCGCTTTGGTATCAAAGATAATACAATTGTTTATTTTATATTTGTCGAATATTTTCCTTAATTTTAAGGAAGAAAAGCGTAACGTTTGTATATAGTTGCGTATAAGAGTTAAAAGAACTTTAATTTGACCCTATAGCTGGTCCTTAACTTTTTTATAACTTCCAGTTTATAATATATCTAATTTGTAATTACATTTAATTTATTCACGTTTGAATAAATAGGTATTGTAAATTCAATATCGTTGCGAGTAAATATTGTATTATTCGATTGAAGTTACCTTATATTCTCACTTTTCCTTAACAGTTTGGTGAAGCTATACGTTACGTACCTAGTTCTACCATTCGGCGTGTTTTATTTATAACATTTTTGGATGTTAATCTCGATAAATTTCGGTATCGGATATGTGTTTCTGTTATTTATTATTTTCTATGCGACTTAATTTTAGGTGAATATCAGATATAGCACGAATGAAGAATTTACGTAGTTTCAAATTATACTTTTTTTTGGACGAGATAGTAACTATCGCGTATAAAAACGAGTATTCGTTCCGGTACAAAACGAACCCAAAGGAATTGGTGCCGCTACCTTTCATACTATATTCTTCAAGGCCTGGAAGGATTAAGCTTCTATTACACAGCTCGTCGTCGTTTCCCTAGAAAACATTAATAAAATACTCTTCCTAAAACCACTCTTTTTCATTAAAGACAACCTCCTCAATTCTTTGAAAGAGTTTATACCTTTATTAGATAAGGTTTTGAGAGATAAATTACCTTTTTACCGTTTCGAAAGCGATTACGAAACCATCCTTTCAAATGATAATTAAGGCCAGCCTTTGGAAATCCTGTAGGGCCCATTATATGGTATATTGCGGGAGGAGCTACTAATATTAAAGAAGACGTTAATTGAATTATTCGATTAAGGTTATATTCACGCAAGGAGCCTTTTAATTGGTACCCCCGTACTTTTCGTTAAGAAACCCCGAGGTACTTTCTATTTTGATATGGATTACTATATCTTAACGTTCCTATAAAGGTAAACAATTACTTTCTTCCCCTTATTAAACAAAAAACGTTCGCGAATGTTTTTGGTGCCCAATGGTTTAACAAATTAAATATTAAAGCCGTTTTTATAAGCTCTATATAAAGGAAAAATATAAATAGAAAACTTCGTTCCGTATACGTATCGGACTTTTTAAATAACTAATTACCTCTTTCGGTATTTTTGGAATACCAGTTACCTCTAATGGTATATGAATAATTCGGTATACTTCTTTCTTCATATTGATGATTTCGTTGATTTTAATGATATTGCAGTAAATTTAAATAATAATTTTAACGATTATAACATTAGAGATAAGTAGTTATTACACGCTTGAAACATCGCGAGTCTCAATATCGATATTTTTAAATATAAATTCGGTATTTCAAGAACTAAATACTTGGGATTTATTATCGAAGTTAGAGTTAACCTATGTATAAACCGAGAAAAGCTATACATTATTCAAAAATAGATAGGTTTTATGATTATATTCAATGTATGAGGTTTTCTCGTGTTTACCAACTTTCAGTGAAATTTTATTTACGATTATTTCATAAACATTTAGCCTTTAATTCGACTAATTCGAAAAGATACCCTTTCTCGTTTGGGACTCGAAAAAATAGTTGTTTTCGAGCGGTTGAAGCTCAAATTCCTGTTCAAACCAATTGTCGCTTAGTGGAATCCCATCCGCGATACCTTTTTGGAAATCGATTACTTTAGTTGGGCTTTGAAGAGCCGTCAACTTAAACTTAACAATTATGGTAGCTCACGCCTAATATCATATTGCTTTCGCCGTTTATTATTTTCTGAACATAATTACTAAATTTATAACCAGGAATTATTTGGGATCATGAATTATTTAAAAATTTAGAACTCGAAGCTTTGGGGTATCGCCCACCTGTTTACTATTTTTACGGATTATAAGAATTCAAAGTATTTTATAATTACACGAAGACTCTTCGAACGATAAATTCGTTGGTTCCAGGGCTTTTTTCATTCCATTTAAAATTAATTTATAATAATGGATACGATTATATACGAGCTTATATACTATCCCAATGAAACTAACATATTTTTCAAGGTCGTTTCGATCTACGTTTTTTAGGCTGGGAATTACAGCTTCGACGCCCTATATATGCTATTTATAAACAGTTTTCGCGCGTGTACATATTCACTTTAACTGTCATTAACGAGTTTATTCTGAAAGGTTTCATACTATTTACCAATATTATCCTTTAAAATAACTGAGACGCCGCTATTGCCCGGGACGTCACCTACCCCCACTCAATTCGTACGATAAGTATAGTCGACTAGAGTTTTCCAGTAGATATTCGTATTAACAATAACTAAATACTTGAAGTCTCTGTTTTAGAATATTTAGTAAATAACACCAGTATTTTGCGGTTTCGGAACCGTATTTTGGTATTCGCTTAGAAACCGCTTACTATCGCATTAATATAAGTTACCTACGATTTAGTTTTAATTGCTTACCCGGGTCATAATATTAATATTTCCAAAACGTACTTTTAACCCTGGTTACATTATATGATACGGCGTTTTTACCGGAATTACGATGTTTGTAAACATACAAGTTATTGGAAATATAATCGAAAAGGGCTTTTTTAATTCCTACTGGATTCCAAATAGCTTTAAAGCGAACTTTTTGTCGATTTTATAGTCGAATTCTCTTAAAAACATGTCGACAACCTACGTTACCCTATAGTTATTAGGAATAGTTTAAGTAAAGATATAACCATCGACATATTGACTATTGTAAACTTCGAAATTTACGTAAAACGGTTTTTAAATTACCAATGACGGTTTTACGGATTTCTTCATATAATTGTTTATAATCGGGGTTTAAATTGAATCGGTCGGTTTTAAAAACGCCTTTACAACTCCACGGTAGTATAAAAGTGTTTAAAATCTTTAAACCCAAAACCAACGAAGTTATTAAATATGCTCATTGAAAAGTTTTAACATATTTGCGTTTTTTATTCATTTATACATCATTTGATTTAAGATGATTACTATCTGGTTACTCATAAACATTAAATAATAAAGATATAATCATTATCGATATTAACCCGTTTTTCATAACCTACGATTATTGCATTGACCCTATACAACCCGTTTAATATTTACTTATTCCAATTACGAAACCGCGTACAAAGATTAAAAATTTAATTTAACGTGTTTACGATATTACGGAATTCGCGTAATCTGTAATAACGACTATGTAACAACGAATAGAAAAAGCCGTTAATAAATAGAATTTCCACTGAAAAATATTTCATGGTGTTAATAACGCCTAATCTGTTTTTAATGAACTAGAAATCAGATAACTGTTTAAGAAAAAACTAAACAAACTTTATCATAAATATTGTATTAAATGTATTGTCGATTTCCAGGTTATTGAACTTGACGTTTAGAAATCAAAATATCCCCGGTTTCATATATATCAACTTATTCAATTTGGTTTGAACCCGCTTTTAAGTTAGCGAACACGCGACTTTTAACTAGTAACCATCGACATTATGGGTAATAACGGCGAAACTAAACCTAAATATCACGTCGAAAGTATTTTACGAGTTTGGAATAAACTTTAAATGGGCCGCCCCCGGTCTAGCAACACCCTAAAACGATATATATTGTTCGAATGAATGGGATATACGTACTTAATCTAGAAACCGTTTTGAAATTTTTTAAATACCACGGCTCTTCAATGTTTGGAAATTACATTATAAGTCTATTAAACAATATAAAGGGGACTTCCGTATATTTTGTGGGCAGATCTAAAATATAATATTTTACCTTTTGAAATGGTGTAAAAGTTGTTATTTTACGAGTACCGAATATACATTTAAGTTGTATTAATGTTACGATAGAAACTACCTAACTTTATTATTATATTCGTCGGCCTCCAAATCCTCGCCCAAAATATTGCCAACTAGTATTTTGTTTTTCATATTTCGACTAAATTACTTAGTTTGCCCTTAATACGGCCTAGCCAGCCATTCATTCGCTCGAAAACTTCGACCAATTACTTAGTCGCTTTGAACTAGGTTCCCTACCCGATCGTAAGCTACAATATCTACGCTTACTTTGAATATGCTTTGCTTACCTAAAAACCAAGCTTTTTGGTAAAAAGCTGTATGGCTTGGAGGACGCCGGAGCGAACGTAAGTGGCAGGTACTGAGTTTACTCCCCCATGGGTATTCAATTTCATTTATTTCACCCGACACATTTTCATAGCCTTTTTGGTGGCGATAACCTAAGACTGTACGCTATTTAACCGCTCGTTCACACTTGGTAAACAGCTTACGAACAAACAACTTACTCCAATTTTAAGCTTAAAAATCCACACAGACTTCGGATAATTTTTTAACCACTTTATTTACATTTGGGTTTAAATTTAATGAAGTAAATTTATAGCCGAGGGTACGAACAATTGCCCCAATGAAAAATGAACGATTTTGGGCATCGTTATCTAGTAATTTATTGATAGTTTTCTCATCATTATACGAGTTTCAATTTACCATTGATTTACTAATAAAATGTCCAAAGTTATGGACCAATTTGTAAACCCATTTAAAATATATTCATTTATCAGTTCTATCTATATATATTTCAATTGGGCGTATGATGAGCAATTATGTGCTTGTTAATAGGTATTTAATGGCTTCAAAGTAAGCATACTTACGTTTTCAATAGCTTTGTCGATTCTAGTAACAGGTTAGGGATTTATGTTAATTACTATAAATAATAGAAACAATTATAAAATTACCTTCAACAAGAGAGTACGGTTCTAAGGTACTGATAGTATGGAAAGATGTAGGTACTGATCGTATGGAAAGGTTGTTATAAAAGGGAAGTTTTATATTTCTTGGTGAGATTTATGGAACTATTTATAGGGAAAGTGACAAAAGAGTTAGTGTCAATACATTTCACTCAGTGTCAAACTGTTTAATGGCTGGAATATTCTACAAGATTATATAATATTCCAAGTCGCTTCAGAACTATGGTCACGCACCTTTTATACCCTTTGGTTCACCAATACCTTCTACCACCTTCCATACCATAACGTGGGGTGAGGAGAGGGGTAAGCTGGGGGGTAATGTTTTTGGATGGTATCTGTGCTAATAGTTACTAGGGATCTAGCCCTGTTGGTTACCATCCATGTTTCTACGGTGCTTGCGAGCTGCTTGGAAGCCGTATGAGAGCATAACATTACCTGACACGTAACCGGTTCACTCCTTTTCTTTAGCTCTATAGTAGCTCCTTAGCAGGAGTTCTCCTCTTCCTTCTTTATTAAGGATTATAGTCAGTATTAGACCACCTTGAGTTACAGTTTCGGCGTAATTCTTTCATACTTACCATTAGTAAATAACACTTCACAGTATGACCCTATCCGGTCGAATTAAAATTTATGAAATTTCGCCGCGAAAACATCGAATTACCGTTTTCCAGTGGTCGAGATTTCCGTCGCGCTGGTATTTAACATAATACCCTGGAACCAGTAATCATACCTATTAAACATCGTGAATTACAACTTTATATAGGCGTTCAATATGTCGCTATCACTATTTAAACCTGGGCTATTAAAAAATGAATCATTTTGTAGGCTTATAAATACACGCAGATTCGTTTTCATATCTTGTGTTGTTATAGAAATTTTATCCATTTTCGAATCGATTTCTCCAAAGACATATTCGTATAGGTGAACTTTGAATTCCTTTTTAACGTTTGAATAATCGAATATATACGTTGTAAAATTACCGTTTGTTTAATATCAAGGTGGGTAATCGACCTAAAATTATCATTCAATACGAATCTACTCGTGTGTCAAATGATTGTTCAATTAGAAACTAAACTTATTATAGATAAAATATCGTTTTTAGGAACCCGTAAACTTTCGTATGCTTTTACGTAGGTAGCCTAGTATGCATGGTAAGTTTCATCCTTAGGTGTAAAGGTGCTTACCCTAGTATTAGTTTTTTAACAATTTCCGGGGTTTCTTCCGTAATGCTTATCGCCCTTATATTCGTATTTGGGGTTCTCGTAGTTCTTATTTCTTAGATATACTTTGAATCGTCTATTGAAAACATGATGAATTATTTCGATAAGGTTTGTTTTTGGAATTTGTAGACTTTCTTTTTGTGTCTTCATGCTCTTGAACGTTGGTCTAAGGTGCGCTTGTCGTCGTATCAACGTTTTATGTGACGTTTTGAAGCTTGTAAAAATAGCTTCCAAGTTTTTTCCCAGTTTAAATAACATAAGGTTAAAGTCTTGATTCTTACGGCATATTTTCGTAATCGCTTAGTAAAGGGTTTGTCGACTTGGTATTTCGGTTCAAGCGTCGCCTGGCATTTTCAAAACTTCGCTAGTAGTATAATTAACAAATTTTTAAACGATTTGTTCATATTGTTACGGTGGTTTCTAAAAAATCATCGTGTAATATTTATCTTATTCATATTATATAATTCATGATTAATATTTATGTTAAAGTATAACATTAAAAAATTGTAATACTTTTTAAATATATTTAGTTGAGTCAAATAATATATGTACCAATTTATCATCTACCAAATCATTAAATAAGTTAGGTTTATATAAAATTAAAAGGGATTCATGTTCAGTTTTTAAGGTGTTTAGCATTATACGGATATTATTATCAAGTATATTGTGAAACTCGCTAATATTATTGTCGGTTTTATCCTATAATCTATCAAAATTTGTAATATTCATAGGGTTACTCCTATTAGTGGAAAGCTGGTGGGACAAGAGATTGTAGTATGGGTCGTAATATGTAGGTATTGGGCCGTAAAATTCGTATAATCGTCTATAGCCTCTTATATTTCCTCCTAAAACGTCGCTTTCCTCATCTTTGGCGCTTTAGATACTATCGAAAAGGTTATCACATTTGGTTATAGAGTAGACTAGCCTATATAACTTTTCCAAGGTATTTATTAAAGCAGGTATATATTTAACCCGAGTGAAGGATAACCTTTACGGCTTTTCTTCCTTTTCCATCCACTCTTCAAGTTTTGTATACCCATCACGAAACGCGACCGATTGTGCTAAGCGTTTTAGGCTTTATATGCGTGGGGTATTTCCGCGTTGTGATTTATTTCGTATATCTTCAATAAGCTGTTTGTTACGTTTCTGCAACCAACATCCTTTCATAGAATCCAATTCCAACATCTCTTCGTCTTCACAATCTGGTATTTCGCCAAGTTAGGCCTTAAAAAACAATAAGTCCACAATGTGACCATTATTAACATCTGGCATATTACCTCCTCCGATTCGTAACTATGCCCGTAATATATTAGAAATCGAATTTCATACTACATAATCTATTTCCAACGACTACTTTCAAACCGCTCTTCGTAAATCATGAAATATACCAAGCACTTAATTCTTTTGCTTCCAATAGCGAAAAATCACATTTTAATGTGTGTAATCGCCGCCTAAGAGTTTAAGTCCTCTACCAGTGCTTTAATAACATTATTCCACAAATTCAGGTCAACAATTGGCAAAAATCCTTTCTAGAGCATTATATAGTGGAATAAAAGGTCCATATATTCCTAACTTTAGCCCAACTCATTACAGGTAATACCATGCGAGTAATCTTATCGTATGAAAGGGAGTAATTCAAACTAATTGTAATGATAGGGTTTTTAATACGGTTGAAATAATGTATTTAACAGGGTTTCGCAATAGATGGGTAATTAAAAACGTATAATGCCTAAATAAAATACACATAAAATTTGAAAGAGCATTACAAATAGAAAGTTTAACGTTTATTGATATAAATAAAATACAGATAAAACTTAATTGTAAACTGATTAAATGTTTTCAAACGATGTTATTGATATTTACAAACGCTATATTAACCAGATAACTAGTAAACTCAAACGTTGTAAATAAAAAAGTAAACAAACGTTATATAACAAGTCGAATAAAATGTAATGATTATGTATTTAAAGTTGGTAATTAGTGGAGAGTTTAAAATGGTATGAAAACGTCGGGTAATACTTTAAAGGCTTTCAATATTTTAGTAAACTTTTCAGAAGCTATTTAGAATCCTCCGAAAATATTTCAAAATGGTTTGAAAGTTGCTTTAAGCGTTCAATATGTTTCGGGTCAAAGCTTCGAAAGTTGTTTTAGGGACTTAAAGTAATAATAAAAGCGTTCCAAAAGTTGTTCTAGCTGCTTCCAAAGTGTGTATAAACGATACAAATATTGCGTTTTAGACGGATGGATCCTATTAAAGGGGTCCGAAACTTGATAGCTTACATAACCGATACATGATAAAAAAACTCTCTAAAAAGGACCCGGATGCCATTGAAACTCCAACTAAGTTAATGCGTAACGTAATATAACTTTCAGTGATGAAAACATGTCAATAAAATAAATAATATCGTATTGAAATTATCTTTTCGAAAATTACGCCGGGTTTAACAGTTTTTTTGCACTTCCATATATTTCTTGTAAATAATAATGTCAAAACTTGAAAAAGTTTGGACTATTATAATATCCTGCTATAATTATTCAACAAAATATTGGTTTTTTCTTTCTAAGCTATCCATAATCGACTGAATCGGCTACTAATCAAAATCAGTAGGTTTTATACATCAACATATAAAAAAAAAAACAATATTCAAAATATTAAGATTAATGGATTTGATAATAGATTGAAGCAAGAGGGATAAGAGGCATCCGGAGATTGCACGCCCCAGGTGAGAGCTTAGAAGGTTTCATCCGAAGCGTGACACTACCATGCACTTACCAATATCACTTAGAGGGCGTGACACGGTATTATGAACTCTTCAAAAGTGCTTCCTGCAGCGTGACACGCTATCATACACTCCAAAAACGAGGTTCCCTACGCTTACTAACTATGGTGATATCTAGTAATATCTACGAAATCATTTATTATTAGATTATCATTTTTTAATAGACTTAACATCCATTAAAATGGGGATCATAATGATGGTTTAATTATTTACATTATTAGCTTCTAGTGTTTCAAATAAAAACACTACATTTTAAAATGATTATAAACAATTGAATCATGTATAATTACTAAAATGTTAACTATAAGAATTGATATTTTGAATATTGTATATAGATCATATTACCTCAATATTGATTAAAATTATTTTTAAAGTTTTATAATCGTAATTTGACGATATATAATATTCAATTAGGATTTATTATAGTATAATACATATGAAAGATTTTGATACGACCTAAACGAACAAAAAAAATGATATTGAAAACCTGTAATTCAACTATATTACGTCTATTTTCAGTCAATCAGATTTATATTTTTCTTTGGAGTTGTGATATAATTTCCTTTACTTTATTGTTTGATTTAGTATGAAATCAGTTAATAAGTTCTTGTAAGTTAAGGATGAACTTAAGTTGAAGTTAGCGAAGCAATTAAATCAAACCATTTATTAGAAAATATAACGTGAAAATAAATTGCAACTCCAATATAAGTTCTTATATTTATATTTTAATTATATAATCTCTATATCAATATTAAAAGTTTACGTCATAATATTGAACGTACGATTTAAATCAATCTAATGTACCAAGTAATTTATAATAAAATAATTAGTGTGTATTTAGGGTTCAAACTATGGTTTGAAGTATTTTTTCTTATAAATTTCTTATTCCTTCAATGAAACCCAAGTAAATGTTTTCATACGGGTGTTAAATAGCTTTATGATGTATTATACGAGTGTTTATCAACAAATTGAATCACTTTCAATTATCATAATTTAAAAATTATAACAATTGATAGTTTCAACTATTTCTATAAACCAATAAATTATTATTGATGACTTCAACATTAATGTTGCGGTTGTTATGAAATCATAGCTCAATAAGAATATATTAATGAAATCAAAAAAAAATAAATTTCCATTGAACACATCACGACGAGAAATTCGTAAGTATGGAGAAAGATGTATCAATTTTATCTATAATATTAAATTAAATATTTATGGTGAACAAAAATTTAAATATAACTCTTTGTTCATATACTTTAAATTCTTGTATCATGGTCTATTACTACCGTTAAAAAAATTCAAGTAAGCTAATATACCAGGTAAAAGTATCGGTATGAATTCATCAATGAAATGGATAAGTCTTACGATTTTTACTTATAAAACGGTATAATAAAACCAGGTGAAAATTCAAATCGATTATATTATAGAATAACTAAATTGAGCCACTGCTAATCAATGAATCATATATTTATATATTTGAAAAATTGTGAAGATTAGCCTTAAAGTGACTTTACGGTCAGTTAATAAGTAGTACAAGTTACATATAGTTGCCCTTTACTTGGATCTACCTGTCAAACGACTAATACAGCGGCTATCTTTGGTGTAGATAGACAGTCTATTACATTTGTAAGTTAATGAAACCACTAGTTGATTGCGAATAGCTTCAATTTAATCATGTTACAAATTTTGGAGTACGTTAAATTTGTTTATATTTCGTTTCGTGCTTTGGTTTGTGCGTTCGATTTTACGTTGCTTTATTAATTGGTGTAGGTAATATTTTAACATTTAGGACTTTTAGTTTTTATCGTTGGAAGTGAAGTTGATCTGATGACCTTTAAGTTTCGTTAATTGTTAAGTTAAACGTCAAGGTCAATGTAAATACTAAAAATTAGATGTTGGAAATTCATGATTGGTTTCGGAGAAGCCGTAAGGATGCAGAGATGAGATTTGTTATTGTTACTTAATTTTTATATGTATAATGAATACCCATTTTAAAATTTCCAGAGTTTGGTATATTATATTCAAATTAGTGTATAGTATCCATAATTATGTAACCTCTCAAAGTTTCATTTTTGATTTCGTTAGCCAGTCAATATGATAAAAATTTGTAGCTTTATTATTTAGAATGCTAACCCTTATTTAAACTTTTGAGTATTGCATGAAAATGTATAGCGAATTAATATTTGTTACAGTAGATAACGGTTTTTCGGAAGTGTTGCTAAGACTGAAAGGCTTAATTACAAAAGATTTTCGAGGATAATAAGGGGTTGGTTTCCATAAGATTCTAAATATATGGGTACATATATAATATTTAATTTATTACCTCTTTTTCCTGTTGTGAAATATTGTACTTAGTATTTTTTTTAGTTTTTTTTGTCGCGGACTTGATTTTGTTTTATCAATATTTTGGCTAATCTATTTTATGATTAGTATATAGTTTTGATAACAGAAAAATTTCTTTGCGTATAAAATGGCAGTTGAATATTATAATATGAAAGAAACGTAAAGTTGGATGCTTATACTATATTCATTGCTAAAAGACCATTTGTTGCCTTTATATCCTTATTTTCCATTATTCGTTCATCATTATTTTCAATTGAACTTTAAGTATATTATAATTGTCCATGGGGATATTGAAGCTTCTTTTAAAGACATTGCATTTTTGCTTTATTGGTAATATAATATTTTTGATTCTAAAAAGACGATTTTCGATGTTACTCATTCATATTTAAAGTAATATAAAGTTGTTTGGTATAGCGAATGAAACAGTTGAGGTGGTTGATAGCCAGATATAAAAGTAGTTGTTTGTTTAGTAACAGTTATCAATGTATTATTTAGTTTTTAAATTGAAAACAAATGTACTGAAATAATCATTATTAATTTACGACATGTATCATATTTTAGTTTCAAATGTTTGGTGTATCATCAGTTTCTTATCTATTCATGAATTAGATAACGTATTGCTTCATGCGAATATTTCATGTATTTTTACTGATAAACCTCTTCAAGGTTTTGTTTTGACTATATTTTGCTATAGCCTCAATGAATTTGTTGTTTGCAGTAATTTATCCAAATTCTTCCATTTACCTGGTTTTTTATTCTTCCCTCAAAGCTTCATATGAATTATCTTTTTTTTTTTCGTTTGTAATACTATGTTGGTAAAAATAATCGTATAAGCCTTTTAATATTCTATTGATCATCAGGAGAATAGGTAGTAATTTAAGTCGTTTGGTGACATTTTTCATAGTTTTTACAGTTGTTACGTCGAAGTATAATTTTTTTATTATGCCGTAAATTAATGAAGTTCAACCTTTGCGTGTTATTTTTATACCTTTTGCATAATATTAATATGAATATTACCAGTAATGGTAAATTGTGTATCGGATTTTATTTTGTTAGCAATCTTTAAAACAAAGCCTATCTACAAGTTAAGGTTGATATTATTCACAAAAGAATCATAGGTAAAGAAAATTAGTTAGTTTGGCTTGTAATTTATAGGAATTATATGAAATATTTTATCCGTATCACCAATTCAATATTGAAAACGATTATTAAGTTTATTGAAATCGTTATTTGATGTGTTTTGGGTTTCAGTTATTTTTTGAAAGCTTATATAAGGTTTTTGGTTTGTATATTGTCGTAATTAAAGTATTACTAGTATATTATTTTATGGCTTCTTTTTCGGTGTCTTTCTTGTCGATAATACGTAAGTTGCGCGTTTATCAGTTTCTCCCAAAATTAACGTATAATATATCTGTTCTTCTATTTGTTTGTAAAAGAATTGTAGAGCCATTGAATTTTATTAGACCCTGAATATTAAGCGTTACAATTTATTTCAAGTTATATAGTCGTAAAGTTCTTTGAGATTTTCTTTTTTCCCTGACAAGTTCCTAAGTTTTTCTTTTTAAAAAAAGTGTATCCTTAGTTTGTATACCGATCACATCTGAATATATATGGTGTTCAAGCAAAAGCTACGGTTTAAGCCGTCAAAGTACTATATTAAACTTTTTTGCGAAGTTCTTTTAAGATATTATAAATCAATGAATATAAGTCTTCATACTACTATATAGTGATTTTAGGTATTTAACTATGATTTTAAATATGGATGAGGTATAAAATTCCTTATGAAATTACAAAATTATGGTACGTTGGATGTTTTTATCCAATTGTATATAAGCTTAGGTAATTTGGCATCTGTTAAGGATTATATCTCTGTTTATTATCAACTTAGTATTGAAAGGTACTATTAGTCTTTGCTTAATTTTCTGAATTGTTGATCATTGTATAAGGATTTTTTCATATGTGATAGTAACCTTGAGTAATAAAAAGTAATTTTATACAACTGGGTTAGATTTAAATCCTGTCATTGGGTGTAAGTTTTCGAAGTTTACTTATTTTAAACAATTTTACCTTTCGAGTTTTGTTTTGGTGACGATTTGTAAGACTTTTAGTTTGAAAACTCCTTTTTTTATTTTATCGTTCTTTAGGAGGTTTCTAGTCTTTTTAACAAATCTTTCGGCTTTTATCTCTATTTTCAATGTTTCGTTATGTTTTTAGGTATTTAAGTTTTTATACTAAGTGGTTTTTTAGCTGAATTTACGGTTGTTTCTGAGTTTATAGTATTGATATGTTCAAAGGGTTCGTCACAAGTGTTTGAGTTTTCAATTTACGCGCAGATTTTAATTTATGATAATCATAAGCATGTTTCTAGTAATAAATCCGTTTTTAGTTTGAATAATATTGTTAATTTGGCGTTTTGTTTGTAAATTTTCAATTCCTCCTTCATTTCGATATAAAACTTTTTTCTTTAAGTGTGAGAAACAATAGTGGTGATTTGTTTAAACGTAGATATGATTATATGATGGGAAAAGTGGAAACTAGTTTATCAGATCCGGTTGTATAATTGATTCTTTTTACAGATTTTTGTGAAATGTGTTTCTCATTTGTAAACTTTTTACTTTCTGTTTCAAGGATTCCGTATACTTGACGAAGAATATTATAGGTCTTATTTCTTTTTCTTATGATTCAATGTATTTCAATGTTAATATCATGACGTCGAATTTGAAATTATTAAAGTTTAACTAAAATTCTATAATCATAAGGTTTATGCCAGCGATATATAAGATATCATTTAGTAGTACAATTTACGTATTAAATTACATATATCGTAAAATCGTGTATATAGTTCAAGTTCATATTATTTTGAAGAATTTCCCGATATATAAAGATGTTGTCAAGCTATTGATATGATGTCAAAGTTAGTTACCTAATTTTATTAGCTTGATAATGATTTTCAAGTTCAAAGTTTAATATTTTCCAAGTTTGCATTTCAATTCATTTAGTATTTACGCATAGATATAATAGTGGTTGAAAATTTTCTTTATTTTATTGAAGATTCAATATTGAACATCGGTGTATTTTTTATTTTGAATTAATTTGAATAGTGAATTTGAGTTTCAATAATGAAACCTCAGATTCATTTGTCATAGTTTTACTTTATTCAGGTTTAAAATATCTATTTTGTGCCTAGGAAATGAGATGATAAATATTTTACTTTTGAAATGATAGGAAAACGTTGTTTTCTTTAAAAAAATTCTTTCGTAATAACTTCGATAATAATCTTTAATGTTTTCATATTTTCTAAGTATAATAGAAATAGTTTGAATCTGTTCAGGATGTTTAACGTTTTTGGTTCAATGATAGTAGTTACAATTATCGTGTTTATTTTATCGTGTTTTACAATGACGGGCCAGTTCCCTCAATAAATTGTGGCACTTACAGCTACGAAATAATCTTGTCGATACCAGCGGGAATTATCTTAACCCGGGTCTCTATAAGTTGGTCCCGTATGGTTCCCAGAGCCCCCAAGCTATCTTTCCAAGCAAAACCTCAGGGTAACCTACTGTTTAGAAACCTGAAAACTTGTAAATCGCAACCTTATTTGGGCGTAAAGGCCTGTACTTATTAGTCTCAACCTAGCGCTTATTTACGCCTGGAATACAATTTAATAGTCCCTTAAAAAAACGGACCTGATTATGAGTAGAAAGTGAGGGGTTCGGAGGGGTATTCGGGGGTATGTGGATTCGTATTGTTGTTCGTTATTCAAGTCTAGTTAGTGCCTGCAGGTGCCCCCTTATCCTCCAGGAATTTATCCTATGACTCTGGGTAACCATTTACCTAGCGTAAGTCATATCTAGTATGCATACCAATCCTCCATGTTATTATTCACCCCTCAATTAATGTGTGGCTGAGTTCTAGAAGATATATAACACAAAGTAAAGTAAAATAAAATTTGAGGTTCGAATTACAAGTTAACGTAAAGTGAGGAGAAGTAATGTAGAATCAAGGGAACAAATGAAATTAAGAATAAAGGAAACTTCCCACCACACTTTACAATAATTTGTTAAGCTTCCCCCTCTTTCATTAATCTCTAACGTTTAAACCTTTCAACTTTACCTTCAATCTTTTATTTTTTCACCCTCCATCTTTTATCCTTCAATCTTTATCCCCTTTTGTCAACTTTCATTCAATTCCATTCTTCCTTTTGATGAAAATTAATATTGTTTTTTTATTCTGGTACGTTTTTGCTGTCGGCGATATCGTTAATGTTATTGTTTTTAGGTCTCCTTATTTCTTCCACATTTTGGACTTTATCTTCCCCTTTGTTTGTGACGTTCTCTTCTCCCTTGTTTTTGGCCATTTAAACGTAAGGTTTATGGGAATTAATGTAAACCTTTTTCCTTTTTTCCCTAATAGTGTGATAAACAATCCACAGCCATACAAATAGAACAATCTGGTTAACTTTATACGGCCCTGTCCATCGTGGCTTAAAAGTAAGTTTCGAATATTTTTCATATTTTTCAACATGCTAATTATAAACCTTTTTAACTTGATATCACACGTTTTCTGTACGATTTTCCATATCCAGTGACCGATTTGAAACTTGCCGTTATTATTATTAAAGTTAGTTTTGGCTTTCATCTATCGCTTTATCCATTTATTAGCTACCCGTTTGATAAGAATTGTTTTGTCGACTAATAAATTCGTAACAAATTGCCTCCTTGTTTACATGCGATTCGTTGAATATTTGCGCCAGTTATTTTTGATTTAATTTCAAAATTACCTCGTTCCCTACGGGTCTTATTGGATAAACCAATATTATTTGTAACGGTATATGTAGTAAGTTTTTCACAAACTCGTTATTATTGGATTTCATGATATTTGCGACTGTTTAAAGACACTAACCGAATCGCTAATACTTACGTTCGTAAGCTCTGTTCTTCAATTTATTCTCAATAAACTTTATTAACCTATTTATTAAACCTACTCAAATAGCTAAGTATGCTAGTACATTTATCATTTTCATTTTTCCCTTGGTAAAGAACTTTATAACTATCGGGCTTTCAAAGTATCTTACGTTATTTACATAATATTACTTAAGGTAGCTAAGGACATGAGCATTGGGTTTCCAGGTTCGATACACCTTTTTATTTATTATTTTACTCGTAGTGTAGAAAAATAAAAACCACACGAAATAATCGACTATAAAGTGAAAATAGGTTTCGCCGTCAATTGCTTTCGGGTTAATTTTACCCGCGAAGTTCATTTTCACAATATCCTATAACATTGAAGCAACTATATATACGATACTAGCGTTAATTTCCCCGGCGGTGCTGAATAAATCATACGGTTCATATAGTCTAACTTATTCCTTAATATCGATATATCGCGTCAACTATTACAACATTCCGTTTAACTTGTAAAAAGGTAAGGCTACGATGAAATATCTATGAAAACCGTGAGCCCATTTTAATTCCCGATGTAACTTATCTTTTCTCCCGTAAATAGCGTATCCTTCGCCGAGTTTTAGTTTCAATACTACGTCTTTTTAAATAAAAAATTATAATAACTCGTGCTTCACTTTTGTTTTTAGTTGTGTCGGTAAGTTCTCGATGATTTCATAGCCGCAGATAAGATATTTCATGATATCTCCATGGAAATTAGTTTCGTCGATGTATACGGTCGCTGTTGTTACGCCTCCCAGTCACAACATTCGTCTTGGACTAAATACTCCCATAAATAAGATAATTCCTATTCTTGGGTCCTTTAACATCAATAGTCTCTTGAGTAAGTAATCTCCTATTATCCACGGCAATTCTTTTATATCCGACTTTAAAAGTTTAACAGTTGGTTCAAATGATCTCGACGTTTCATTGCGATTTTAATTATCTTGTTTCAGTTAAGGTAATATATGATTCTAGTATCAAATGTTGCAAGTACATCTACTCGTTACGCAATTTTACCCGTAGGTATTATTTATATTTCTAATGAGGAAATGAGATTTATATAGTTAATATAAATTATCGTATGTATAGGCGACTTAATTACTCATAGTCGTACTTCTTCCAAACATTTTACAATAGTTAACGCTTTTATTTCCACAATGGTATATTGTATTTCGACGTCGTTTAGTTTCCAGAAAAAAAAGCCAAAATTCTCGTAAAGGGTATCAGCTTACTTATGATTTTAATACTAGCTAGTAACTCATATAATTGAAAAGCAACGCCGTTAATTCATTTGCTAAAAGTGTTTGTCACGAGTTTGAATTTTAATAAACTGTTTAGAGTTGTTACAAAGTTTTATCAAATTACAAGTTATATGGTATCAAAAGCCTCGGTATGTTTTATTTTCCATTCAACGTCCTTTAAAACCTATTATATTTGCTTCAAAACTTTCCCTGTCGAGGTTATTGTCAGAAAATATTTTATTCATAAAATCTTTAGGATTATCGTCTATGATGCTTTGCCATGTATATACCTTATGAAATATAGTATAAGGTAAATAAATTCGTTTAACATATTTAGTTATGTAATGTAATTTTCGGGTTTCACTTATACTTCGAATCTCCTCCGATATTCTTCAAACGGTCAAACTTATTCTCGAAATAATTCGAAGCCTATAGAATAAATACAACTTCTGAACAATACGTTTTCGTAAAAAATAAGGCTAATACTATCGAATACGACGTGAGGAAAATACTAGAAATATAAAAAAATTAAACATTGCTTCAAATCTATGCATTAAGGAATTATAGTCGTTGATATAGATATCGAAAGCTGTTTTCCCGGTACGGTTATATCCCATTAGTAATAGAAGTACTAGACTACTGATTATAGTATTCATTCGGTCATTTTCCATAAAGTTCTCACCAACCTTCGTACTATTCGCGTTATAAAAATGATCGATCTCGTCAATTTTCAAATTATTTTCGTTATATGGCAATAGCCATTCACTAAAAGTAATGTCTTTCAACGTGTGATAGGTATATCCACTTTCTGTTGTTCCCCGAAAAATTCTTAATATTGAATAGTATATATTCGGTGTAATAAATACCGTTTTATATTTATGTGTAGGCGTAATATATATACCACATACCTGTTAACCATTTCGCCTCAAAACAAAATATCATATTCGCCTTGAAAAATATCTGATATTTCATATCTTAAACATATTAATGATTGTGGTTTAATTATATAATTGTTAACAGAGATATAATTGCAAAAGAATCAATGTTTACCATTTTTTTAGTGGGTAATGTAAGTACGACTCTCATTTTAACCAACCTAGTATATATAATCATATTACCTTCATCTCAAAGTGAAATCTCCGCACGAAAACAACCTTGTCTTGTAAGTACCTGGGTTATTTTAGTTTTAATAACTTGTTATTTGGTTCGAATTCGATAGAATAAGTAATGAGGTTAATTACTCGTATATTGTTTAAAGTAAATACGAATATATTTTTCAAGATTTATACCAGCCTTTTTGCTGGTATTTATCCTTCCCCCTCTTTCCCGTCAAATTATAGGTATTCCTCGTTTTAAAATTCAATTACTTCGATTATTTTACTTATATCTCCAACGTCGATGCCGGACTACTTAAACCACTTACTAACAATTCTCCGTAATATGTTATTTAATTATCTTAGTTTAGCGCGACTTTCGATATTTCTATAAAGCTTACTATGTTAAGCCATTAGCTCTGGCTTTATTTCGCTCCAAGCCAAGTAAGTTTATATAATCTTTTCCTTCCTTTTCTCCAGTACTCTCCACTATTATTAGTATTCGTATACCATAATATTGAAAAATTCTTCTCCATCTTTCTCACCTCCCAAAGATCATAACGCCATAACATTATCATTTTAACCGTATAATCCTGAATCGATTTTTCTAGTGTAATTGAAAATTCACAATTTAATATTCAATAGTGGTAACGTGAAACAAGCGAAAAGTTTTATTAATTTTCTTCGCAAATTACGGATGAACGTACGTGAAACAGGCAAACGAAATAAACAGTTAAAAATATCAAGTTATTTTTCAATAATGAACCCTTTTACCTCGTCGAATATAATAATCTTCATTCCTAATTTTCTTTCCACATACTTATTCAATCTTACAACTGTAACTATTTTTTCGTTTCATCTTTGTATTTCGTTGTCTCTTCCTCATATATCGTCGTTTCATCCTCGTTCGCATGAGGTATAAATAAAATATATTGAAAAAAACCCATTTTAATAATACTAATCTATCTTTCATTTTTAGTATCTTCTTTACTATATGTATTCGGCAAAGCCAATGACTTTCTTCAACTCTTGTAAGCATCTACAATACTCCTCGCCAATACTAGATTCTCCCTAGCTATAGTAATCGTTTTTTTCGCTATCCGAGACTCCGAACCGTCCTTTCTACTCGTACTCAACTCCTTCAACGACTTACGAAAATGTTGGGACTGTTTGCGAGTACTAGTACTTAATAAAATTTCATTTACGCACACCGGTTAGATATTAAGAGGTAATAGTTTTACACGTTATTCTACAAATAAGGTAACTGAATATCTACTTTCGCCTACGAATATGGGGATTTTGTTAGTATAATTATTAATTGACGAGTGGAGAAAAGCCAATTGCGGCTCAAAAACAAATTATACAAAATTTAATTAGCGGTAAGGAATATATAAATCAAAAAAACCACACCGCCTATAAAGATGGGAATAGGATATATGTTGTTAATGATATATGGCCTCCGTCAGCCATTAGAAGTTTTATTTAAATGTTAGCCATTTCAATAGCAATTTTCCTACATATTATTTAATTCAGTATAATAAATTTAACGAGAAAACCGTTATGTACCAAATACTTATTTATGTGGATTTTATAGTTATGGAACGAAATGTACCCGAGTTGTATTTTTATTATACGTGACATCGTGCGGTCTCTTATAGTTGTTATCACTATTGCATGTAAAAATATTATACAATTGCGCTTTTTCCTTGATTTTTCTCCTACTCTTACTCGTTGAAAAGAATCAAAACTATATATATAAGACATTTATTTGCGAAGAACGGGGTTACGATTTCACAGTTACTCGAAATTAATTTTAAGATAAATTTTTCACACTATGTTCGATCAATTAAAACGTTTTTCAGGACAGCATAAAGCATTCGTTTAAAAACGGTATCTTCTTTCTTTTCCGCAGTGTTTACTCCATATTCTTTCTGCAAAGCGGAGTGGAACTGATCAAGGCCCTTATGAAATTATTCTTTCTTCATCTAGCTTAGGAAGGATATAGTCTGAAATTATACGGTTTGATAATACAAGGTTTAAAATTATGAGGCTCGAGGGTAAGGGAAATCTGATATCGTTCGAGCAGTAAATAGTCCTTCCTATTTATATTTGGTACGAGCGTATCGGTTTGTACGTTTCGTGGTCCCTGTATTGAGGTGTTAAGAGGATATTCATGGCATAATACTTATAATCTATTTACCCTTCCCTTTATTCTCGCGAATATAGTGGCGGTTCTTGCGAGAAAGTTGGTGGTTTTCGCGAACATATTGGTTCTTTTCGCGAGTTTTTCGGTTGTCAGGTTTGATCCAGACATCCCACACATTTTTTCTCGGCATTATCGAATCAGCCAAATATTAAACATTTGTATACTTGATATTAAATGTAGGATAAGAATCCTAACATTTATTTTAATTTACCGATTCGTCTCTACATTCACCTTAGTTCTCCAATACTATAAATAACAGTTCACACAGCTTCGCGATTATGTTGTTGCTCATTTTTGTATCCTTTGGAATTAATCGTCTTACCCACATAAAATCTAATATTTGGTTGATTTTCGCCCATAATTCCTTAGAATAAGGGTAATTATAAAACCTATGGTATGGTATGGGGATATTACCGTAGTTAAAGTACGTTCATACGTTATTTTAGACTTATTATCATCTACCTATACTTTTCCTTCGTTAAAAGGGACCGGTACCCTAAATACCTCGCGAGTCCTCTATAATCGCCTGAAAAGTGAATTAAGAGTAGGCCTGATATTAATTTTGATATCCACCAATATAATGTAAATCATTTAGAATATTTCCCCTATTACCCCAATGTATTAGCCTGCCTATTGATTCTTATATTAAATTTATAGTTTTTATACCTTTAACGAATACTCTTTTGGTCAAATATTGTTCAATACCGTTATTTCATTATTAATAGTGGTAAAAGAGGGAAGGTTCATCGTTTTAAATAGAGACTATTACTACTGAAATTAGTATCTCTTGTATAATATTATAGTTTACCTTATCATTATACATCTTGTTCTCGTTGATATTTTTTTTTAAAAAAACTCAGTTGTCAGTAACCCTCGTTTAAAATATCGTATCTTTCTGCTATTTGTTGTCAATTAGGTGTATGATGAATATGGTCTTCTATTCCTCTTGTAATATATGAGTGTATTATACGGAAAATCCATTTTCTTTACTTATATATTTGACTAATAACTCCTCAGTACGTCTTCGAAATAATTTAGTTTTATTACCGTACCAATATTAGTCATCATCTAGCACCACTTAAAACGGGTTGTAGCAAATACTTTAAAGTTATCACTTTACTATTTCTCCTTTGTAAATATATTACGGTACCATTTCACCGTCTTTTCTCTCCATCATAATTTAAAATAACTTGTTAAAAATTTTTCCACCACGTTTATATTTTATAACTAGGTTTCGGCTGCGATCTCTATGTCCTCGACGTAGTCACTCGCACTCTCTCCCTATTAATCCGTAAATGTTCTGCCGAAACTCATAAATGGTATAGTAATAATAGTAATAGTTAATTGTTAAATTTATATAACCAGTTGGTACTATTATTCTTTTAAAATAATAAAACCTTTTAAAGTAGTATAGGTGGTTCATTATCAATATTATCGAATAAGGTTTAAGTATTTAGACAATTTGTTATCGGCATGTTTCTTTAACCGCATTCGATTCAATTTTAAATAGCCAACCCGAGCTGACTGTATGGTTTGTAGGGTTTTCGTTTTTGTCTGTTGTTTTTTCGTTCAGCTGTTTTCTCGAACTCGTTCGGTGTTTTTTCGTTCGATTATTTTCTCGTTCTCGTTCGGTACTTTCTCATCCATGTCGAAGATTCCTCGTTTGGTTAATATCGTCAATTTATCTGACTGTGAATCAAGATATTGCAAGGTAGTCGACTTTTACGCGGGTTACCAGATGCTTATAAGGAAAAAGTAAGGGGTTTAGAGGAGTATTTGTGGGTATGCGGATTTGTATTGTTATTTGTTATTTAAGTCTAGTTATTGCTCACAGATACCCTATTATCATCCAGGAATTCCTCCTATGACCTCGAGTAGTCATTTCCCTAGCCTAAGTTATATCTAGTATGCATCCTGATCCTTTATGCTACTAGACTCTATAAAGTAGATATGTAAAAAAAATAGCTAGTGAAAAGGGCGAACATGGAACGCTTTATAGTCGCATGTATTGTTGAGCCCCGTGAGGTGTTGTGAAGGGATCCTGATTCGTCTGGGGGCCCGTACGTTGCGTACCTAGAATAAAATAAAATAAAACTTGAAATAAAACGTAATCTTATTAATAACTTGTTCTTCTACATTATATTAGAAACCAAATTTATGATAATAAACGGCCTTCATATATTATCATTTGCTGTTTGTATGGGTCCCCATATAAATTTTCATAATATCATTAACTCGGTGTCGCGCTGGCCTCGGCCGCTACGCTACTGGGTGGCCGGCGTACCATACCGGAATATCAGTCGTTTCCCAGCGACGAGAGCGACAGAGATGACTGCGATAATAACAGCGGCAGCGACACGGGCTCGATTAATAATGAGCCCGTTGTATACACCCCTTCAGTCGCTTCTGCCAATTCCCTTTCCACTCCTGCCGGCCTCGTTGCCTCTTCCTTCCTCCTCGATCCTGCCTCAGCCCCCCCCCCCCCTCCACCAGCTAAGCCGGGCGCTGTCGTTGTAATTGAAGAGGTTTCTCTTTTAGGTCCAAAGTTGATTTTGGTTGTTCTAGTGTTATCGTAGTAGAAGTTTTTCATTGATTTCTCTTTTCGTAAAGTAAGATATTTAGAATAGCCTTTATTTGAGTGTTTAGTCGTCTTCATATCATACATAATACCTTGAAATATATTCTTATTGTACCTGAATTTAATAACAATTAGTTTAAAAATGGTTTTATCACGATAAGAAAAATCCGATTTGTTCTGTAATGGTAAGACTTTATAACCCATTATTCAGTTAGTCTTAGTTTGTAATTGAATTTGATATTCAATGTTTTGTTAAGTATTTCGATAGGAGTCTCATCTTTTTGTATTTCAATATCACCGGAAAGTTCCTACTATATAACTAGTATAGTTCGATCCTCGTCATTATACAATTAGTACAAATGCTGGTGGAAAGGCTCGCAACCTAAGTGTCCTCACTAGTTAACAACCACCAATCTTTTTAATTCTCCGTTTATAGGCTATACCATTTAACCTGTTCAACAAACCACCAGATTCCTCATTATACAAATACATAAAATTGAAGACGTATCTTTCATATCTGTAGCGAGTTTCTAAGCAATGTATTATAAGTAATTATTAAATACCCATAGGGTCCTATACCAACTATATAAGTTCCCACTTCATATTACAAACCCAACCTCAATACAAATATGGATAGTATTTATATGAGTTTATCCATATGCCACATGAACAGAAACAACATACCATTAGGTATTTCAAATATATTTGAAACCTATTATAACTATTAAATAACAAACATAACCTTTGAGAAAAAACACAATTTTCAAAATAAAAACCTTTAGCGGAAAACCGAAACTATGAATTGACCTGTTAAATAAGGCTTTAAAGTAACCCAAAGTTTGAAGACCCGTAATATTATCCAGGCGTAAAAATTATAGCCTTAGTCGGGTCGTGATATTCGGCCGTAACAGTTCCAATTCGATGCCTACTTGTATCGAAGATCTGATAACAGTACTATAAGAGTGGAATGACTTGAAAAACAGATACAACTTGGTTGAAAGCCTGCGGCGAGGAGCTCGTTCGACGAGCCACCTTTTTACCCTTAGTAGCGAATACAAAGAGTATGAAATAAAGTAAAAGGAGATATATCATTGAGCGGGTAGCGAACCAAGAAAAGTCTTTAGTAAACAACTAAAGATATTCCAAGTAAAGTCGAAGATGAACACTCTGTTAAACAAATGGAGCGCCAGTATAGGTAGTTAAGATTATAAAATCCGTTGTAAGCGAACGTTAACAACAATAAAAATTGAGCTCTTTAACGCAAAAGAAAAAACAGACTTTATGGGTCTTAATTCAAGTTTGGGAGGTCATGTTGGCACAAGTGACTAAGGATGGAGTCGTTGTTTGTAAGGGTTGTTTTCTGAATATGCTGCTACACAAGCAGTACGCCTGGCTACCGACGATCTTTATAGCTAAAAATGGGTTTCCTCAAAAGATTGAAGTGGTGGTTAAGTCGATTAACGATGTTTTGGTAGAAAAGGAGGTATATAAAGTGATATTGTTGAGAGCGATTATAGTTGAATTTTTTTTTCTCTCGAATGTAGGTACCATTATGGTTTACAGTGTAGGCCCCTAACATGTCTTAACAGAGTGGTCCGTGCACCTATACCAAGAAAGTTGATGTCAGGTCTAAAATGTTAGGAGTCTCATTATCGGTTTTTTTTTGTTTTTATTTGTAAAGTTGTCGAATCTTCTATATTTCAATACATACTTACCGTATTTATTGGTAGACCTTTATCGTTTCAACGTAGTCGATTCGAATCACTATGGTCGAATTAACTGGTGTTGCTGTGATATTGTTAATTAATGTGTAAGTTCTAAGTTTGGCAGACCGCTAGCCGGTCTGCACACTAATTTGTATTGCCAAACGATTTGGCCTATACCCCACTTTGAAGTGGGTACCTACTGCACTACACTTGCAGTGCAGTCCCACAAACTACAGTCAATTAGCAATACATACAATCAACTTTACTGCAAGTGAAGTTGACTTGACTGCACTACATTTGACTACTATTCCAACAGTATTCCTCTTTTTTGACGTCATAATTCTGAATCAAGACCAAGTGTTTAGCTTTTTTTCTTTTGTGGCTTGGGTGTTTCGTAGATAAGAATTTTATTTTACTACAAATCTAATTTTTTTGTCATGTTGTCGTTGTGAGAATTGATTGGTTTATTTGTTTGTTCCTGAATTTCTTTTTCAATTTGTGCTTTTTAGAGTCATTATTTTTGAAGTTTTTGTTACTTCGATCAGTAATTTATATGGAATCTTGGTTATGTATATAATTTTACGCGTATATATTTGGGCCGTTGATACGTAACGTGATTGATTCGTAGTAACGATTTTATTTGGTTGAAAAATCTTTCGAAGATCTTATTTAATTATTAAATTATGTATTTAAAGTCGTGGATATCTCCAATTGTTTCACGAACTTGTTCATGGATCATAGCCTTTTTAATGAAAGTTGTCCTATCATTTGTTAGCGAAATTTTAATTTTTCAATTATTTAATTTAATGTATTACAATATAGTTTTACATTTTTTGTCGATATTATTATCCCGAATCTTGCAACGGCCTTATTAATTTGGAATTGAACCCAGTTGACGTCATGTTTAAAGTATTGCGATATTCTATTCTATATATCATAAAAGGTTCGAGATATTAATAGATATATCGTTAAGTAATATACCGTCTTTTTAATAAGAATATATGGAAAGAAGGAATGAAAGTTAAAGAGATTAATCTTTATTTGTTTATAGATTTATAGAAATGTTTTACATGATGAGAGTCGTATCGTTTTCTATTGTACCTTTACCACGCGTCCCCAAATATTGTAAAGTTACTAATGAATTTGTAGGTCTTGTCTTTGAGTTAAATATATTTTTAAAGGAATGTTGTATGTAGATGGTATACTTCAAGGCTTTATCGTTGTAATTAGATTGTATATGAATAAGTAGTTATAGATTGTTGGTATAATTCTGTTGGTTGTTTTGATGATTATTGTTATATAATTCGGTTTTCCGTGGGTTTTAGTATATTACTACGTTTGTTTGTGAAGGGATGAGGCTAATGCTATCGCTTAAGGTGGTCGGATACTATCCATAATCCTCAATGAAAAAGGAAGAGAGGCCCCTAATAAGAAGTTAATATAGAGCTAATAATAAGGAATAGCTCAGTTACGTGGTAAACCAAATAGCTTGAGAATACTCAGGAACTGCATGGGAGTAACGTAAGAGTATGGTCATTTCCAGATCTAAATCCCCTTGAAACTATTAACACAAGCACCAGCGTATAATATTACCACTGGCTTACCGACAGTTTTTCCCTAATAAGTTGTAAAAGGATCTAACCATATATTATACGCCGTAACACCTTATAAATATTTTTCTTTGCAAAATTACAAACGTAAATTTTCTATTTAATAATAGTAACTTTCTACTGAATATTTTATCTTGATACTAAATCCATCTCTTTTCACTCTTTTAAATTTTCTCCCTCTTTTGCATGATTTCCTTAACTTATCCCGTCGGCAAAATAAATAAAAAGTTAATTACGGCAGTTAAAAGGGTTTTTTATAATGTAAGTTGTTGAGTTTTAACGTATTTTAACCGCTTTTAACTAATGAGTAGTGCCATTAAATATGGACTATTAAGGTTTACCCTGACGATATATGCGAGAAGACGTGCTTTGAATATATTTATCATATAGTTTACAATCCTCTAAAGTTTTGTCCAAAGATTGAGGGTAAGCTATAAGGTGCGTCGTGGTGGTCAGTCATCTGCTAACGAGTAGTCAGACACTAGGCGAGGTGTTAAATTTTTGTAGTTAAGGCGATGGGCCGAAATTCGCGTTATACCTGTACCCATTTAGACTTAAATTTGGATATAAACCAGGCCGTTAAAGAACTGTTTGAGGCTTCTTTCACGTTTGAAGCTTACAAATGGAGTAAGCGACTCAGTTTCTAATTTTCTTTCTCATTTCTAATATGCATCTAGACAGCATGTAGGCTTAAATAGTTACTACAAAGAAGGCCATTGGAGTTCGGCGCGCTACTCAGCGCAATTTTAAAACACGTGGAGGTAGTGAAGAATTCGTGACCTTTAGGGATGAAGTCAAAGGCAATGGTTAGCTGGAAGATAGACGATCTCGGAGTTAGTGTAGAAGCGACATATGCGGGGCGAAGGAGCCGAAATTCTTGGCCCAGAAGGCGAGGGTAAGAGTGGCTCTTAAGGATATCTTAGTCTTATCATGATAATGTATCGTGTCGTATATAGTCTGCCCTTTCATTACAAATTAAAATAAAACGAAACAAGGAAAAGCGTTTTAATCAACAACCTTACCGTTTAGAAAATCGTCGTATTATAATGAAGAATTTAAGGTTTTGGTAGTCCATAATAATAATGAATATATGAGCTGTATTACTAAGATTAGTTTTAAACACTTTTAAATAATTTATCATCCCTAAAAGTTCCTTATTGTAAATTTAGTCATTGTATTCGGAGTGTGATAAAAGATGTTAGTAATACGTTAATAGGCGAAGGGTGTCCTAGTCGTTACATTTAAATAAATAACCCTTTAAGATTTATTCTCAACAATCACTTTTCAAAAAGGGTTCCCGCTCGGGAACCTATTGAGCGAACACAGGTTTTGTGAAAATTTAAAGGTTAAACTATTGAAAAGTAACTTTTTCTTTGAGTCTATAACGAAAGGTAGCTCCCTTAAAAATGAATCTAATTAAGGAGCTGATTATTACGGAGTAATCTCGAACAAATTAGCGATGAAAGTTGGCGAATTAAAAAAAAACTTTGTACCTTTAATACTGACATGAAAGATTCTTTCCAATGGATAGCATATAACTTCTCCTGATATATACAACCTCCTACCCCATCTTCAATAACATATCCTAAATACTTGATAGTTTAAATGGTATACTCGTATTTAGATGTATCAAAATTTGATCTAGTGACATTAAAAGCGTTGAATACTTAGTTAACTTGAACGTTGTGGTCGTCGAGGGTACCATTCTAATATAATAATACATTGGGGAGGTAAACAAAACAAGAGATATCGACAAACACCTCGAACAATTTATCAATATATCGTAGAAAAATAGCTAGTGTACAGAAAAGACCGAAAGAGGCATCTAGCTATTCGAAAAGCTCAAAACAGGTATGGAACGAAGTTTTTTACTCGTCGCTTGTCTTAACAGAAAACTCATAAAAAACGGCTTTAACGTTTAATTTCGTAAATTGTTTAACCTGTTAAATATTTGATACCGTTGACTTAATTAAAAAAAGAAATATCGGTCTTGTTTTATAACGGCGTTAAGTTATAGGTAGTTGACGTAAACACGTAAATCGATTTCGGGTTTTTTAACGAAAAATACGGTGGAATTATTTGAAGAGCTATGTATACGAATGTAACATTGGTCTAACAATTCGGATAGTGCTTTTCGTAATACTAGGAGATGATTTTTATTATATATCGTATAATAGACCCTAAGGAACCTTTAAAGGTTGGCCTTAATTATTGTTTTAACGAATGATTTTATAATCGGCCCTTAAATAATTGCGAGGTAGCATGTAATTTAGGGGTTTATCGCATAAATATATTAACGTTTTCAAAATATTCTGGCGTTTATTATCGACAGCAATAGTTTGTTTTAGTGTCAAAAAATATTCATTTTTCAAAAGAGAGGTATAACTCGCGTGGTAACGATTCAATTTTTACAAATTCGCTGGAGTACAATGTGAAAGACGGTGGACGTAATACTTTTACATAATGTATACCGTGGTACAAACCTCCGTTTCAACATGCGATGAATACTTGCTAGTTCTAAAAAATACGTACTTCGGAATAACGTAAATTATTTATTTGTATTCTATTACATTTTTGACCAAAATGCAATTATAGTGTGAAAAATAAATGATATAAGCCTAAATAAAATATTGAGATTAATTGAAGTTAAATTTTGAATATGTTAATAAGGATATAAATCGAAAGCCAGTAACGTCAGTATATCGGGTAATTTTGTCGAATCGTTCAGGCGACATCAAATTATTCGAGAACTATAATCGTCGAGTAAACTACGTATTAATAGTGTTACAATGATTATAACCTACAATTATTAAAACATGCACAACCTATGTAAAATAATAACGTAAGAATATCATAAATGAGAAGTAATATTGGTAGGGCTTTTGACGTTACAACGTTGTCGATTCGATTAGTCGAAGTAATAGTAGTATTGCATTAGTCAAGTGGTGAATCTATTGTTTTGGGTTTGGCAAAATGCTAGCCGGTCTGAATGGTAATTTGTATTGCCAATTGCTTGGTCTTTGCCCTAGTGTTAAG
This sequence comes from Anisogramma anomala, assembly GCA_038502455.1. Taxonomy (NCBI): domain Eukaryota; kingdom Fungi; phylum Ascomycota; class Sordariomycetes; order Diaporthales; family Gnomoniaceae; genus Anisogramma; species Anisogramma anomala. Next base: position 29,718,752 of record JASMMZ010000002.1, on the reverse strand, counting down.
TGAGCGTATATTGTACTTGACTTGCAGCTAATACAGTAGGCCGACAAACAATACACTCGACATGCAGTTAGTATAGTCAACTTAAATGTAAGGAAATTTGACCTACTGCATTGCAATTACAACTTTTTTAATACTGGCGGCTTTTTATTTTGTGCGCCCATTATAGTGTGGTCGACTAAACGTTTCCGGTTCCCACCGAAATATATTTTTGTTCACTAGCCAGACCCCTATTAATTCCAGTTGACTTTTACACTCAAATTAGCCCCAATTACCTTCAGTTTCCCTACGGCTCCAAATTTCTACTTTGTTAGTTTTTGTATATAAGTCCTTCGCCATAGGTTTGCGCGTACTGCCCTACCATCGCTATTCGCCTTTTTAATCAATAAGATTTAAGACGTTTACTACTTGAGTTAACCTACGTGGGTTAATTGGGAAACTATTACCTCGTCTATTACTAGCTACCTCAACTAATATGGATTAAGTTATCTTTCGATTTTTCTTAACATTCGTGGGTTCATTTATACACTATCACTATTGATTTTACCCTATTATTTAAAAATATCGCTATCGCCATTTCCATAGCAGTTTTCCAGTTTTACAGCATATTACTATCTGCTGATACGTTATTTAACCTTGTTAGATGGTTTATTAACGTAGCTCTTGATTCACATAGTTAGCCTATTACCGTTCATATACCTTTTAAAAGCCTTGTTTGGCGATGTCTTCGTTATGGCGTTAGTAGGATTATCTTTATTATCGATTTAGTGGAAATCCTAGGTTTCCCTGCTTTTATAAACTTTATGAAATGTTATTACGTTGATTATTAATCGTTTTTCACTGGTGTCTCTATGCTTTAAGAGGTATTCGAATTGACTCCTCGAGTCGGTATATATTCTCACTAGGATCCAGGGAATTCTCAGTTGTTTGGTGACGACGTTGTGTGTTTCCCACAGTGTTAAATATATATTAAAACCCGCTATTATGTCGTATACTTTTAAGGTATGTATATTTCATGTAATTATTTTGCATTTGATGGACGTTTAGTAAACCAAGTTACCGATAACATTGAACTGGTTTTCCCGTTTGTTTTTATTGACAACTGTTACTAGGAAGCCGATCTGTGAGGATAACTCAGTATTGTTTCTAAAGAACCCTTTTGTGATAATATTTTTTGTGATACGTCGATCGGGATTGTAGTAATCTTTTGGCATAAGTTTTGTATCTTCTATTGAAGCTTTTTGTTTAATATTAAAGGTTTTATCCATTGGGTTCTGTTTTTGTGTCGTAATCGATAGATTATAAGAGGCTTTTGATTGGTATAGGGTATCGATGTCGCTGCTATGGGCGCGTTGTTTTAATTACCTTTAGACCTTGGTTACGTTAGTTTTGTTAATTATGGCTAAGTTAGCGTCCTGACTCCTTTCTCAAAAATTAAGGCTAATATTAATAATGAGTATGCAGATTGAAGATCCTTTTAAATTAAGTTGGTTGCCTTTTGTTAGAGGCTTGACCAGTTTAAAATTTTAATACTTGAAGTTCTCAATCGTTTAATATTCCAATAATATAACGGTAATAGTTTCGACGAAAAAGATATCGTCAATTCACATGCCTAACAATTCGAAGTCCTTTCCTTATTTCATTTGTAAGTATAAGTCATACGTTAAATATTTTATGCTTAGTCGTAACTTATAGTAGGATTGATGTGTAATGTAATAATGAACTCCTGCTATAACAATTCCATATAATTTACATATACGTTTGCGTCATATTTCAGCTATTAAGAGTGAAATTATTTTTTGTTTTAGTTAATAAATCTGTTTTTAAAACGACCAACAGACATTGACTGATCTTATCAATCGTTAGATATTTTATGAGAATTTAATCCTTGACTTTATTACCGTATTTTCAAGTGATTAGACGTAACATTCCATAAAATCGAGCCGTGATTTTTCATTTGACCTCGCATATAATCTTCGACCTGAAAATCGTGATATTCTGATTATTAAGGTTAAAGTCAGCTTTAGGCACGAATTATATAACTTTTCGAGTAAGGGGACCGTTAATATCGACTTTATCGATTTCCTTAAAATGTTTGACAATGGTTTTGATGACGTTTTATGTCCGGTGCTTTAACGTTAAGTCTTCGTCATCCTTCTATTTCCTACTTACCTAAGTAGTATTGTAAATTCGACCCGATATGTATTCTTTATCTTTAGCATTCCTCTTTTTTTTGGTGGTTGTCCGCGTTGGAAGCCTTTTATTAGCTTATCTATGATAGGTGGAGGAGGTTTATGTTGGCTGATTCGTTAGACTTGGAGGTTTTTATTGTTAGTCGTCCTAATATGGGGTTTAACCAAGGTAATTCAAAACTTTACGGGGCTTTAAGTAGTTTTAACAACTACTTTAGAATTGGAGATACTTCAAATATTATATGAGTTATCCTATTTGCCTGTCTCCCGCTATACAAATATTTTATCACGCAACAGCAGGGTAAGCACGTCAATTATTATCGGAATGCTTTCGATGTTAGAGTTATTATTAACTTAACACCGTACCGATTCTTTTTGTAACTCCTTCAGTGTTTTTCCGTAGGTTACAGAATTTTCTTAAGTGATTGTTCATTATCGAGATTTACTCGTTAGGTGTGGGTACTTTTTAAAAAACAGCAGCGTTAGCACTAAGCCATCAGGATCCATAATAACGTTTAGGATCTTTACCGTTATCTAAAGGAGTATCTTTTACTTCGTCAAGATTTTAGATTTTAGCGTAAGGGTATATTACGCTCAAAGATGTAGTTTATATACCCTTTTAACTTATTTAATATTCTAGTGTGACTTAATAGGTACCTGTTTACACTTGATTCCTATTATCTTGGCGTTTGTTTCAAATTTCGCCGTCGCGAAGTTGATACTTGTATCATCAACGTTGATGTTAGGTAGGCCCAAGTACGTGTCGATTGATAGTATTTTTCATGTTCTTACTTGTCTTTTACCGATAGGGACTTTAGAAACTTGATTTCGTAAAAAGAGGTTGCGGAGTTAATAACGTAAAGAATAGACTTGTTGTTTAAGTAAAACATGTTCATGAAGATTTCGTAATTAAGGTTTTTATTGTTTGCTAGTGTAAATTTATATTTAAGGAAGGCCTAAGTATAATTTTGGGAGTAATGTGGAAGTCTTTGGATAACATTTGAAGAAAAACATTCTTTATTTTTATGCCTTTCACATTCTAGAACTTTATATAACTTGTTTACAGCTGGATGGTTAAAACCTAGACGAAGTTAATGTATTTCTAAAATTGTTAAATTTAACACCGTTGCGTTTAGACTTTGAAGGTAAAACTATAAATGCTATTACTTGGAAGTAAAAGGAAACCTTTGGCTGTTTTTAACAAGTTTATTAATATTGATATCGACGTTAATACTACGGGTCTCCATATTTATTAAGTGAAATAGAAAAGAGGTTGGGGATTGAAGTATGTCAAATGTGATCAATATAACAATAATTTAAATTACCGTTGTGTTTAGTGATTATATTTGTTTGTTTAAGTTGACACCAAATTTTGCTTTACTAGTATCTTGACGATTAATTCTTTTAATGATAGTGCATTTCCTTCGTCATGTTACGCATTGCGAATATCTATTTGTTAAGTATCTTGTTGTCTATATATTTGGTATGATCCCTTAAAACGTGTGGTTTGGGTAATCATCGCGGAGGTTAAAGAAATCTAGGGGATTAGTGATTTAGTAATGGTAAAAGTAAGGGATTTTGCCACTTGAGAGGTATAGGAAGTTGTAGTTGACTAGTTACTAGGTCGCGTTACAAGTAGTATTTTTATGTTATTTAATTTGTCTAGGGGTATAGTCGCCATTTATTCTTTTTTTACCTTCGAAGTTTGTAATGTAATTTCAATAGTTCAACCGGAAATTCACATGGTTTTAAGTGTGGTATATTACTTGTTTGCTATTATGTTGGGCTGGAGAGTAACTAGTTAACGAATAGATGGATTTGATTTTCATTTTACGGCTTTTGTTACTATTACGACGATAATATTTACGGTTGGTGAGTCTATTTCAATTATACTCTCGTTGATATTAGTGTGGTTGTGGCTATTATTCCAAAGTTATTAAACTATATTCTAAGTGTTAAGGGAGCTTTTACTTATAATCGAAGTAGTATATTAGTATGCGATTTATTTTATTTACACTGGCGAAGTTATTATTTTAGGAGTATATATTAAACGAGTTTTGCGTATGTGCTATTACGGTTATAAATAAGGACTTTAATTAGTTGAAAAAGCTTTTACACGTGGTATTTTAGTGTTTCCAGGCGTATTTAAAGTCTTTGACGCCCGTCATAACTTTCGGTACCTATTCACGGATAGTAGCTTCGTTAGCGTAGGTTTTCTCTTTCGTTTACTAATATAACATGAACTTATCAAGTATTTGATGAAAAAATTTATCGGTGTTTCCTTTTTTTGTTATTATTGTCATCTACATCGTAGGAAATTAATCTGTAGAATATAGTATAAGGTGGAAGTAATATTTAAAGTGAATTTTCAGAACGTCGTAAACTTTACGCAAAGTTCATATTCGCGTTGAAAAGATTAAATAGTTTTTCGCGTACCTAATGAGGATTTCGGGAAATATTAGGTAAAAATTAGACAAGGAGACCTTTATTTACTTGTAAATGTATAGGAAAGTTAATATTTTCGTATGAAGGATATTTCAAGGTATTGCGTTTATTTTTTTAACGTTATTTCAGATTTTAGCGACGTTTATAAAGAATATATAATCAATATTGAATATTTTGATATGTTGTGGAAGAAGGTCGTGATAATCGTCCCAGTTATCTTTGGTATTCTTTGTTCATTGAAGCTATAAAGTCTTTAAGTCGTAGTATTAAGGGTAATTGCTAGTCGTTTGACCCAAGGAGTAAAGTTCTGTATTAGGACCTGTAGTTAGTCCGCGGGTATTAGCGTACCTGTCGTGGGAAACTTTACTTTAAGGGTTTTGACAATTTTAAGTTAAAGTTTAAAGGGTAAAAAAGACTTGACCATAAAAGGGGTTTTGAAGGAGTTGATGATTTCGTTTAATTAATCGTTAGATAACGACGCTTTTCATACCTTTTACCGCGTTAACACCGTTGCTTTCCATGCTTTGCTGAAATCAAGGGCGTATTTCGCGTTGTTACGTAAAGGAGTTAAATTATCGAGTAATTGAATAGGCATTCTATTTTTCACGTATAAAAAAATCTTAACTCAAAAATGAATCAGGGGAATTGTATTTATAACATTAATAAAAACATTAAAGGTTTTTAACGCCTTTTTCATTTTAGGAGCGTGGGGTTTAAAGGAATTTTCTAAATTAATTTAATTCAAAATTGGGTTCTATTAGCTTACCAGAGTATTTTTCTGGTTCTTTTATCCCTTGTCGTTTCAGTTCCGCTTTTGGTTTCAAATTCATACCATTTTTAATCTTTGTCTATATGTTAATAGTCTGATCGTTAGAAAATTCACCATACTTGGAAAAAGCGCGGTCGTTGTAGTTAAGATTTCCGCCGCCGTTTTACTTAACAATATAGTAGACGACAAAGTTAGCTAGGTGTCTTTTAGATACGTTTTCATCGATATCTTGTTTTCAAAAGTGCTTATCGTAGTGTTTGATAAAGATAGATCCAAGGGCTTAAATTTTTTTATTAGTTTTTAGGTAGGTGTTATTTTTTTTTTAGTTAGTGTACGATTTGCTGAACGAGGGATTTTGTAATTTGGGACGTGTGGACTTGGTGATTTTATGTAAAGTTGCGTGACGTGGAAATTTTGACGCTATTTAGTAATTTTCGATGGTTTCATTAGAAGTAGCTATTTCAATGATTATATTTGCGTAGGGAAAGTGAATAGTGTGTAATAAAGGGAAAGACTTTATGTTAAGAGTAAAAGTCTGGTGTAAATGGTAAGTTAGAAGGTCTTTTATTATTATTAGTGGAGATCGAAGGTTATAAGCCGTAAAACCTAGTATTTTTTTCAGTAGTAGCACTTGTAGTAGTACTTAATTAGCAGCTTTCTAACTTAACGAACTTTGGAACTTTTAGAGGTCAATATTATCGACTTTCTTCAAAAGGAATTTTGTGAAGATTTATCCATGTTTTTAGTAACGATAACTTCGCTTACTTCTTAATTACTGTTCTGAACTGAAGCAACCCAAAAGTATTCTCTGTTTTCTTACCGTTATGGATTTACATAGTAATAATAAAGGTATTTCGTAAGAATCTTTCCTTTACCCTAGCAGTCGTTTAACATAGAACGAAACCGGAAAATAGCTTCTTCCTTTACTTAGCTTTTCTGTGCTTCGCCAAATAAGCACTAATTAGTGTTTGTGAGGATTTAGATATTGCAACGTTATCGATTCGATTAGATGAAGTAACAGTAGTATTGATGGGGTCAAGGAGTAGTGTATTGTTCTAGGTTTGGCAGACTGCTAGCCGGTTTCCACAGTAATTTGCATGGCCAATTGATTGGCACATACTCTAGTGTCAAATGGGCGCATACTGTACTTGACTTACGCCCAATATAGTAGGACCACAAATAATACATTCAACTTGCAGTAAGTATAGTCAACTTCACTATAAGTAAAGTTAACCTACTGCACTAAATATCATTATTGCAATATATTTTTCATCAATTATAGGTAAATAAGCGAGTTGTATTTCTTTTTAAAAAAATCAACATAGAATTATATATAAAGGTTATACTTTTCCCTTTTTGAATTGGACAACGCCTTCGGTAATAATGAGGTAAATATATGTAATAGTTTTGGTATCAGAACCGTTTAAGCGTTAAACGAAATCCAAATAGTCGGTTTGAATTTAAAAAAAATCCGCGTCGCATCTCAGAAATATTTTAAAGTTTTCATGATATAAACGTTAGATTTCATTAACCGCGATAGAACATCGGTTTATACTGAATCGAAAGGTATTCATACCCATTATAATAATATGTTTTCAATTATCGTACGCGGACGTATTATTATCGCTAACACTATTGTAAATGGTATGACTATGATTGGTTCCGTCAGTATATCTAACGTTAATATCGCAATATTCAATAGGAAATTTGAAAAGTCGTTAAATAATAAGTTAAACGAACATAAAACATTCGTTGTATTCCTTGGGTATATCGGAAAAAGGTAACGCGTTAGTTACTGTGTTGTTCATAATTTCTTCGAAAATAGTGAATTTAACAGCATATTGGTAACAAATACCGTTTATTCCGGTAAATAATATTTTAAACAGTAAAAAAGACGTGAAATCCTTTGCGAGCCCTTTGTTTTAAGTTTGTGAACTAAGCAATAACTGGTCATGTTTTGTTAAGGTCGTAGTAGTACGTACTAAGTATCGTTATCAAGATGTCGAGATTACTATTTTCGCTATTATCCCTGCTGATATAATACTGTTCATAACGGTGTTGAATGCTATTTCAATGACTGAAGGATAAAGTAAAAATAACTTTTTCATACTAATAAAGTTTCTAAATTTATGTAATTTACTTAATATCGTAACTTCTTATACTAAGAAGCGTAATTAAACACCGTGAAAAGTCTTTGATTAATTGAATGATTCACTTTCGATTCGTTTACGGTTAACGTTATAAATCTGTTTATCGGCTTTGTAATTGAATTTGGACTCGTTCGGGGCGTCGTCGTCGTTTTCATTATCATCGTTTGATCCAACACGGCATTTGGCGTAGAGTAACGCGGAAGTTGCGTCGATATCATTTGTAAGTTATGTAAAAATAGCTCTTCCTATCGTGAGGGATTACTCCGATGCTGGGGATGTACCGATAGCAATTTTTAGTTACTGAATTAAATTTATATGCGTGGCTAGTATATTAGTATTATATAACTTTCTACGTTAAACATGTTCGCGAATATTTTCATTCGGCTCGACTAGATTCGTTTACAGGATTTCGGTAAACCGTTTATGTTAAGCGGTTCATTCGTCGCATTGCGTGGCTAGGGCGCCTTCGAGTTGGTTTTGCACGCACGCATTAAGAAATTGTTCTAAAGCTTAAATATTCAGGCTCGTGTTGTCGAAAAACATAGTCCTCGATTACAACCCCTCGAAAGAAGCTAGGATACTGTCTAAGAAAAAGAATGAAACGTTGAAAATTATATATAAAGAAACTAAGCTCGAGCTGTCGCTTAAGGTGGTTGGATACTATCTATACTACTCGATAAAGATGGAAGAGATGATTTTGCGAAAGAGCTTCTATAACTCAAACGATTAGGAATTACTCTACTACGTAGTTAAATACGTAGCGTGAGAATGATTAGGAGCAGCCTAGGAACGACATAAGAGCATGGTAATTGACATAGATGAATTCCTAACGACAACTAACCTAAGCACTATACTGAGACACCGTCAATTGATTTAAAGAAAAATTAATTGTAATTTTAAAGTTCTCAATATGATTTTCGACACGTTGTGTTGGGTTTTTATTTCCGGATAGCTTTTAATTTGTATTTTCGATATGTTTTCAAGTAGTGTATTTATGTTTTAAACTATTTTTTAAATCTTTTTCATTCTAAATGCTTGTTCAATTTGATGTTCAATCAAGATTTTTGTTTATCGGATTTGTTTATTAGCAAAGTTTCAAGTTCGTCATTTTGAATACTTTTGTTGATTCTTTTACTACGGTTTTAAACTCATAGAAACATTGTTCTTCTTATAGTGAATATTGAGTTCTCGTTGGGTTTTTCGGGAGTCATTATATTGTTATTTGGTCCAAGTATCAATAGTTCAGGTTATATGTCGTATTCAATGCTATATCAATACAATTGGGATTTCTTATTAATACTTTTTTCGTTGCTTAATCTATCGATTATATCGCCATAAGTTTTCAATATTTGTTCATCTGGTATTCTATTTTTTAAGATGAACGTTGAATTTAAATATATTTTGTTTTAATCATGTTGAGAGTTCATAGTCAGTGTTGAGTAATGTGAAGTGGTTGTCTCCCTTCCGGATTTGTGCATAGTTGTAAAAGATTTGACCGTTGTTTTATATATTAACATAATGAACATATATTTTACGTGGTACGAAATCATTTTAAGTTTGACTTTAGCTTCTTTTTTCATTGTTTCCATTATTTGGTTCGATTTTATATATAAAATTGGTTTAAATTTCTTGAAACTCAACCATCCCTTTATATTACTTTAACTAGTAATGAATTATTCACTGTAGTTTATAAGGTACTTCAATATCTATGCTGTTACAGTGTTGATAATTTAGATTTTATAATCAAATTTTAGTTTGAATACAGGTACTGTATTAATAATAAAGGTTTTAAATAATGTTCTTAAACCCAGTTTTGGGGTATTATTCAAATTTTTTATCGGGAGGTGTTATTGAAACGTTGGTTTCAATATTAATAGTTTCATTTTCTGAGTCTTCGTCAGTCATTAAAGTTATCGAGGTATTTTTAGTATAGCAGGTTTTTTCTGAGCTGTTTTCTGATTGGAGAATTCATTTGTTGAAGTTTTTTGTATATAATATATTTGGTTGACGGGGCATTCGATTAATGGTGTAGCCATTTGTTTTGTAAGTTTTAGGCTTTTTGTTAGTTTATCAGTTTGTGTTACACGTACGTAAATCTTTTTTATATGCTACTTAGTGAATTGAAAACTGTTATCTATTCAAAGTTAGTTTAACGCTTCAGAGTTTCAACGTTGTTTTTCAAAAAAAAAAAAAATATTGTCGATCTTTAGGGTAGTCAAACCCCTCAAAGTTCCAAAAATTTCCCTTTTCAGGATTTTAGGTAGTATTCTTCTGTTACCTTAGTAATATGTAGTCAGATTAACTAAAGATTAGAGTTGGTAGTATAGTATAATTTAACCAAGTGAAAAGTATAATCGATGATATTCAAAGAGAACTAAGTAAGGGTATCATTAGTTCATGTTCAACATATTTATAACTTTAGATAGTTATAAATATTAGACCTTATGTTACTGGATAGGTAGTTAGTAAATGGTATAAATCATAGTCAGATGCTCTTTACTTAGCTGTATTTGTTGAGCGGCCAATGAAGTGGCTAGGTTATTCCTACAAAGCCAGACTATTACTTCTGTAAGTCAATTGAATTAGCCATTGATTGCAAACGGCTTTATTTCATTTGTATTATTAATTCTGCAATAAGTTTAATTAGTCTTTATGCGGGTCTATGCATGGATCCATGCTTGGGTACATGCGTTAATCTAGTACATATTCCAATTAAAAGTATATGATCTGTATTTCAATTGAACCCCATGAGATTTTTTTTTTAAAATTGGTGTTTAAAGCCAGCTAACCTTTTCCTTTCACATCACTTTGAATAGATTTGACACATAAATCCTATTCGAACTTTTTCTTTTAAGTTGTACCATTCATTCAATTCATATAGAAGTTTACTGGTATTGTTTTTATGTGTTTCGGGAAATATCATATGTACATTATCAATGAAAGTGAAAATAATTATTTGACCCTTAGTATATATATATGGTATAGAATGATTTTAACGTATGGTACATAAGAGTTTTTAATTCATTTAATTAAAGTATCTGAAAGAAGAAGCAGTAGAAAAGGATATAATAGCTATCACTGAGTAGCTAAATATATAGGCCTTCTAAAGTATAACTAAGCATATTATGCAGCCTACGTTAATACACTACATATATATCAATATTAAAGTCTCAACATATAGGTTTTGATGAATTTGAAGGATATATCTTATAATAGTCCATCCTGATTAATTAATTCAGGAATTTAGAGTTTTCCGTTGGTTTTATAACATTGAGTTTAACTGAACTAGTATTATGTTTTTTATTGGTTCTTGGAAACCGAATTCTTAATATTACTTCAAATATTATATTTGAATCTTTCAGTGTAATATACTCTTATAGAATTAAATTCCTCAGTCGATGTAATCAATATTGAAATTGTCATATATTTTGAAGATTATCATATTTTTGAAAGCTTTAATTTCTATAGTGACAATACAAATCATTTTCTCATAATATTCTTCTGAATTATGTCAAGGTATCATACTTACTTGGCAGTTTTTGAAATTTCAATTTTATTGAGTCTTGTAAATAATATATTATTTTATAGGCAGCAGTTTATTTTTAACCTTAAATTTTCTCCTTAGAATTGAAATGTTTGTTTTCATTCGGGTTTCAAAATTTAAGTAACAAGAGTTTATGAAATGGTGGTGAAATAGAAATTTTTAATTGTTCTCAAGAATTTAGGAGTTTTGTTTGTCAAGTTTACTGTAATTGATATGATTTTCCTTTAGAAGCTTTCAATACATATTAAGCTATGATTCATTTATCAATTTCGAGTTTTCTTTTGAAATCTATGTATGGCGGGTTATTTTGGTATCGAGAATCAATGAAATAGGATCAATCATATCATTATATTTTACATAAAAGTGGACAGAATAAAACACCTCTTGAACAAGTCATTTATACTATATAGATGTTTCAAACTATAAGTTAAACTATTATTGGGTAACCTTTAACATTTTTTATTATTCTGCGTTACATTTTGAATTGAATAAGAACCTATTTTCTCATCACAATAGGTTTGAAGAGATTTATTATCCATGTAAAACTTTCGTTAAATCATGAAATGACATGTAATTATTCCTTCATCTTGAATCTTTGCTTCTGAAACAATTAGTCCTACGAAACCTATTTATACTACAAAAGTTTCTCATTCGTTTCATCACGCACTTATCAATTCTATATAATGATACATACGGATAAATATGATTTTTTTCTTGTAAATTAATTGAGTTCAACAAAATTCTTTACACATGAAACGAATTCATACTAAAACAGAAACTTGATATAATGACTTGGTTTCATTTCACTCCAAATCTTAATCTTTGTTCAAAATCTATAATTTTTTCATAGCTTTATATTTTATGCGGTATTGAATTATCATAGCGACTATCGGGTTGAAACATTTGCGTGAATAGCTTTAGCATAATCCACAAAAGGATTGTCGACATCACTGGAACATTTTGATGTATAATAAGCAAAAAATTTCCATTTGCGTGTTTTATCAGTGTAATAAAATGTAAATTCGAGAGTGAAATTACCAATCAAAGTATTTTTAAGGGTGTTAGATCATGCTTAATACTGTACCATCAATGTATAAGAACTCGTCTGTAAAAAGAGGAAGAGTGAAGTCTAGCAAGAGTGACGTCGAGGACTATACAAATATAATAATGAGACAATGATAAATGGTTAAGGACATGCAATTTTCCTTATATTAAAAAGAATTTTGTTTGAAACAAATGAAAATTCAAGTCGTAATCCTCTGAAAAAATGTTTCCTAAACCATACAAAAAAAACAATTAACGAATACAATCCCAAATCCCAGAACGAATCCACAAAAACCATACTATCAAACAAAAAAATAAAATTGTAGTCTTTGAACATGATTATAGATTCAATGTTATTAATAAAAAAAATAATTTTTTTTAATTATAATATCATTTCAATATGTGATACTTGATATAATAATCTTACGTATTTTGAATATATAACCTCTATTTCTATAGTAATACATAAAAATGAATACACTTAACCTCTCTGTGAAAGAAATTACACAATTATAATCCATGTGATGATCTCAAACGTAACTCTTATTCTGAGTCTTAACATTTATAATTTGAATAATTTTAGGTTTTGTTATTTCGTAAATTCCGTATATAAGACAAAAAATATAAGCCTGTTGTAGGTTTTGCTCGTATGGGTAACGGTAGGGCCTCTGAGGTAAATATTGAGGATGGTCGGGCCGCCAGTACGAATATGAGGGTCGTTTGATTCTCCGTTAAAAATTATGAAGCTGCCGAAGATATTATAAACGTAGTTAATAAGTTAGGATTATCGAAATGATGAAAGTAAAATTTTCAAAAAATATTATCATCACTTTCAAATAGGAAATTTGTTGGAATAATATTACATGCAGTGCAGTAGGTCAACTTTACTTACAGTAAAGTTGACTGTACTGCAAGTGTATTGCTTTGTGGAGACTTACCGCATTGGGTGTAAGTCGAGTACAGTACGCTACACTTCACTCTAGGGCATAGGCCAAGCAATTGAACATACAAATTACAGTTCAGACCTGCTAGCGGTCTGCCAAATATAGAACAATACATCAACCATCTGCTCATGTAATACTACTGTTACTTCGACCAATCGAATCGACAACGTTGTATCGTCTAAGGCCTACTAACACTAATCAGTACTTGCCTGCTAAATTAAGCAAAGATAAGCTAAGTAAAAGAAGAAGCTACTTTCTAGTTATGCTTTGAGTTTATCGCTAGGGTAGAGGAAAGCTTTTTGCGAAGGGCCTCTATTAGTATTACGTTAGTCCACAATGGAAGGAAAATAGAGAAGACTTTTAGGTTACGCCAATCTATAACGGTAATCTGGAAGTTAGCGACGGTATCGCTATTCTAAAACACCAAGAAATATTTAGTAATCCTTTTTAAAAAGCGTTGAGATTAACCGTTAAAAGTCTTAAACGACAAGTTGGTAAACGGCTAAGTCAGTAATAATACAGATACTATTACTATAAAAACGACCAAGTACCTACGTTAAACAACTGAAACAAACAACCTTCGACCTCTATCACCACTTTCGACCTTACTCTTTAGACCGAAACTTTACATTCCATTACTTTTTTTACTCCCTACGCTACGCCGATCGTCAAATTTGTTACCCTAAGCAAACTAAGCCGTGCTTAGAAAACCACCTTACGCAACCTTTCGCCAAATAGCCAAGTCCTCACGCGACTTTACGCCAAAACACTAAGCCTCTACACCTAAGATCACCAAGTTCCTCGCCCTATACGTCTGTCAAAATATTTGCTGCTAACGCTTAGTTTAAAGCTATTACTAACCCTGTTGGGAAAAAAGTAATTAAAGCACTTAAAGCTGTTTTTACCAAGATTTACAACGTATAACTCTGAACTACAGATGTTAACGAGGCCTATAATAAATCCCACTTAACTAACTACGTTACCTATTATATCCTCGAGTTTAACGTCGGTAAAGAGTTTGGCTGCGGCGCTAAAGATTTTTAATATGTTAGCGAATTCTTTAGTTATTAGACCCTTAATATTTGGAAAACGATCCAACATCACGTTAAAGCTAAGTCAAAGACAAAAGTCAAAAAGCGTGGGATTTATATACTAGAAAAAGCTTTAAAGCGAATGGTAGAAACTTTTTTTTAAATTAGCCCAACTTAAAAAATGCCGATAGGACTTTTAAAAAAAGGAAAAGCTATTCAAGAACCTTACCGCCCCTATAGGCTATTTACAAAACCTTTACCTCAATTTTGGCTAAGTTAAACCTTTTTACGCGCTAACGATTAAAAACTTATTCATCTATTCGGTAGCTTAGTACCTCCATGTGATAAAGCAGAGTACACTCTTAGCGGCGGAATAGTACGTGAAACAAGAGCTGCTAATGCGGCCAAAGGTATTAACGTCAACGCTTTATATCAGTTAATTAAACAAAACCGTTAGGAATCTTAAAACCTATAAAGCCTTATCTACCCTTAGCATTATAATCGTCAAACAATTTAAAATTCCTGTCTTTTGGGACCTTACGTACGTAAACCGATTACAGGCCTTACTACAGAACTTTATCTATCAGGCCGAACGACTGGCAATTACCCTTAACACCGTGCCTTGAAACCTCTAAGACTTAAGCCTTTAGGAAATACTAACTAAGCCTAGATTAATTATCGCGATATCCCTTTAAAACCTGATAGAATAATTGATATTAACTATGAACTAATAATGGACTTCGCTAAGATTCGGAAAAATATAAAGAAGTATAACGGGAAGCCTTACAACCTTTTCGACACCAAGATAATGTCTTTCCTAAATATCTGTAAGTAAATAAAGGTACCCCCTTCTTATTTTCACTAACTGTTTTCTAAAATCCTTACAAAACACGCTAAGGACTATTAACTAACCTTTATAACAAATGCTATCACGTTCCGCAAGATTTACGATGGTATAAAAGGACACTTCGAATACGACGTCCACCTTACGTAATATTATACAAATTAGGATATCAAGCGGTGGATTACAATAATGGTAAAGAAAAAATAAGGGCAATTACCAATGGATATTTTTAATCAAATGCTCGATAAGCTGATGATATGTCAGAAGTTAATGGAGAAGGCCCACGCTAACGAAGCTACACTTTGCGAACAGATACAAGCAGCTGTTACAGGCGTTAATAAATTCGAATACGCCTTACAACGCACGAATACCACTTATAATTGTTTTTTTTAACCATTTACGTTCCTTATTTACTACTGTAATAACACGTATATCAAACTCACTTAGTATATATACTTAAGCTGACAACTTCTTTAACGTAAAAGAGAAAGACCTTGAGGTAGTTAATTACGTCGACTGCAAATACTTACGCCTATAAAGCCTAAGGCTAAGTCTATTAACCTCGGCCCTAAACTGGAGATAAAACCTATGTTAACGTTATCAAAATTTAAACGGATTTATTAACCATAAGTAATATCTTCGTAATAATGGTAAGAGATATTGGATTTATAGTAAGGCCGGCTGCTAGTTAACTCGGTACCCCTCACCGAACGTAACAATAGGAAAACAACGTTTCATGTCTTATATTTTACTACTTCGACATAAAATTACTTTAACTAAGTTATAAATGCTAAATGTAACGAGTTAACTAACGTCATTAACGCCTCTAAGTAAATTAAGTAACACGAAAATACTACTTTCGGTATGACAACACAGTAATTAGCCGACTATGCCTCTTTATACCGTTTAAATAGTAAAAACCCTTACCTTTACCCTAAAAATACCCTTAACTCTTTATATACTTTGAACATTTGCGATCGCTACGTGGACCATACGTTTCAAGGTATTATGGTAGACAATAAGGTAATAAAGTACTTAATAAGAGGTCATTCGTAATATATGGTACTACGAAGAGAAAACATTATAAATATTAAAATTAATCGTTACGATATTAATAAGCCCAAAGTTAGCTTTGGCCCGAGCGAAAAACTATCAATATTTATTAAGGATAACGGTGGTTTAAACTATTATAAAAGCAATTAAATTTTACATCCTTAAATCCCTTACCTCTTTCCTACTTTACTTGAAAGATATAAAAACTCTTTGCGTTAATGTGGACGTTAACGTAGACGAATTGGTTAAAAACGGCTAAAGGTTTTCACTTTCCTTTCAGTAGGGGTACTTATAGTTTTCTCTTTAAGGTCCGGAAACGGTAATATTAAACCTAATGGAGCCGGAAATAAGTTAATTACACCGTCTCTTGAACTACCTAGTTATTAATAGGCTATATAAAGTCCTAAAGTCCGAAGGGCAAAACGATATAAAATATTTTGCCTTAAAAGCCATCAAAAAGCTATTCCATTACTGCCAAACGCATATCTAAACCCTATGGAGATTTAAATTTACACTCAAAACAACAAAGACTTTAACTATAAATTTTTTTTAATATGTTTCATTTTAATAATAAACCTGTTTTTCACGTCATTGACTTCGCAACCTTTTTTCATGGAACTAAGCTTTTAAAGTCTCTTTCGGTAAAAGATACTTAGGAAACGTTAAGGATATTATGGATTAATACTTACTTGGGTCCACTTAATATCGTTGTTTAGGATACCGGTACCAAGTTTATGGCGGCGGAATTTCAAAAAGACATAAAAGTAATGGGTATCCAGTGAATATAGGTACCTATAAAAGCCTACTAGAGTATTGAAAAGGTTAAAAGGGCATACGCCTTACTTCACCAAACATATAGTATTTTCGCGTTAGAAATGAAAAGTTTTACGGATCTGGAGGCACGCCTCAAAATAGTAGTAAAAGGCTTAAACGATACCATAGTCCCTGACGGCCTGGTACTAACGTTGCTGGTCTTTGAAATATACCCACGTCTAACAAGTGAATCTCCATCCTCGGTAAGTACTTAAAAACGTGTTACGGCTTATAATAAAGCTTTAAGGAGACTACGAAGGGAATCGGCACGCCGCTAAGTTAATATTACCCCTAAAACCAAAAACGGGCCTATAACAATCGAAGTATTTACTTTCCACTATAAAGTAAAGTCCTTATATGGCGGAAGCCGGGTAAATGAGAGGAGCCGTATAAAATATTAAGTATTGTAAACTTTAAAATGGTTATTGAAACTGTTAACGGCCCTATGTCTTTCTGAATAACTTAGACTAAGCCTTATATTAGGGCTACTAACGATTAAAACCATTAAGTTAAATGACCGAGTTAATACGAAACTTCTCCGCCTATTATCGACAAGCCAATAAAACGCCACCAGCGTGGACGAACTTTAAGGCAAAGGAACATGAAAGAGAAAAAAATATACACCAGGACGTACCTACAATACTACTTAGGTAATTAAAAGAAGAAAAGGATAACGAAAACTTGTTAATAAAACTCAGGCTACAAAAGATTATTAAGACTTCCAGCAAACATTTTAAGAAAAACAACAAGGTTGAAATCAACGGATTGTTCACTCTGAATGTAGTACAATTTATATCAAAAGTTAACTTTAACCTTTAAAAACTAAACGTCACGATTTTTAAGTCGAAGATTATGTATGAAGTTTAAGGTAAAACCATAGAGCGGCCGTAAAAAAAATTACGGCTAATCGTTCAAAAATACGGCGATAAAGGCAAAGACTGGATCTTAAAGTAGTTGCCAACGATTTACAAGATTAGCTAACGTTTAGTAATTACTTTAATAATAAGTTTGCTAACTAAAAATAATAGCAAGTTTATATTTAATAACCGTAATATTATATGATCCTATATATAATTAATAACGGATTTAAAACGGATTATACTATTGAAACTGCTACAGGAACTCCGTGTCGTCTACCTACTAGACACGGTAATACAGTATATTAAACTATTGTATAAACTGGCTAAACTAAGCGTTTACTGGTTCCTAACCTACCAGTTGCACTGCAAGTCTCAGCTAACGAAAAATTCTTTAATATACGATCTATGTTTATTAGTAACGTAAAGAAAGGACTTTGATATAATAGGTATGAAAACTAAAGATACTATTTTCATCGAAATAGCTGGCTTTATAATTGAAAAACAAGGAATAATCGAAAGCTTCAAATTCTAAAATTCTAATCCGGTAACAAAGTTAACGGAAAACATTCAACTTAACTTTAATAAATCATCAATCCGTATACTTGGTATTAATACCATCTTAAAATTTAGTTAAAAGGGCTATTACACTATTTTTACTATAATCGATAAGATTAATAAGGCTAAAACTTAATGGTACTGAGAATGGCGTGTACGGAGCAACTATATTACCACCCTATATTAACTGAAAGCATTATATGACCTATCTATTTCGATACAAGAATAAAAAATAATCAATAAAGACTTTAATCTATTAAATAAAAAGCTGGAGTGATAGATGCAGAATTTGGATCGCGGGATTAATATGGTACTAATTAACCTTTTAAAAGCTAAGCTAATGATCTTTACAAACGGATCATTTACAAATAACACCGACTTGTCTTTACGAATCGGCTTCCTCAAAACCCTCGTTAATAAAAATAGACGGAAAAATCAGTTAAGAATTATCGGTAGCCTAATTTACTAGACTTTTGTCAAATATAAAAGGATTATACGAAGCGTACTAGCTTCGGAGATTTAAGGAATAATAGCGGGATTTAACGTGAGTATAGAATTATGAAAGACCTTTAACTACATTTCCAGGTAGCTAAGGATTCCTTTGATTCTAGTGGTAATTTGTACCAACTTAAGCAGCCTTTTCAAACACCTGTTAAAACTCGGAACCACTAATGAAAAGCGCCTGATAATCGACGTGATGGCACTCAGTAAAGCTTAGAAAGGGAGGGAGATTAAGGAGTTTCGATGAATCGATGGTAAAGATAATCCTATAAATGCTATAACAAAGGCTACGTTAAACAAAGTACTAGAAAAGTTTATAGATAGTAACAAACTGACTATACATATCAAAGGCTACGTGAATAAGCCGCCCAGAAATCCCAAATTACGTAACGGCGGACAGGGATGTTCTGGCAAACTGGAAAATTGCTTGGGGATTAATAATGGTAATCTGTTTAAGTGACATAGTTAAAGTTACGAAGGGCTGACTATGGTGGAAAAACCTTTTATAGGAGTTGATAAACACAGACCTTGGAACAGAGGAGAAATTTAGGTTAAATGGGGTTAATTTGCATGCAATTGGGTGTAATGTAATAGGTAAGTCAATTGGAATTGACAGGGGGTACGAGGTCGCTGTTTAGCGCTAACCAGAAAGATTTGGTCAACCACACTGGCGTGCGCGCGCACAAACTAAAAAGTCGCCAGTGTTGGAATAATATTACATGTAGTGTAGTAGGTCAACTTTACTTACAGTAAAGTTGAATGTACTGCAAGTGTATTGCTTTGTGGAGACTTACCGCATTGGGTGTAAGTCGAGTGCAGTAAGCTGCACTTCACTCTAGGGTACGGGCCAAGCACTTGGCCATACAAATTACAGTACAGACCTGCTAGCGGTCTGCCAAAGCTAGAACAATACATCCACCGTCTGACCACGCAATACTACAGTTACTTCGACCAATCGAATTTACAACGTTGCAACGTCTAAAGCCTACCAACAAAATTAAATATTAATAATAAGTGTAATTGCTTTAGTCAATCAAATGATGAATATCGTTTTTATAATAAACATTCAAAATAACTTTAAACTTCTACTTTAAAACATTTAAATTTTTTAATTCTTAAGCCTTTCCACATTGATATAAATATGCTAAATTTTACTATCGTTAATAATTTATTCAAAAATAAGGAAATAGTTAATTATAATGCTTATTGACGATTGTCCTCGAATCATAGATATAATTGATGGATAGTATAGATAGTTATATATCGAAGTATTATAAAATGAATGTAGAAATAAGAAAAATATGTTAGTGAGCATACGTCTTAAAGTAGAGCATAAATAATCTATTTCGAGTTGTATATCGCTTTTAAGGTATGTAAGCACAAGTTTTATACCCTATACCTACTTTTAATATTTATTATCTTTAATTTATAATGATACATGAGTTTTTCTATTCTATTTAACATCAGTTGATAACTTGTATTTTTATAAAAAAAGAAATGATAATAGTTATCGCATCTGCAAATTTTCAATTAATGTGTTGAACATGTATATACGTTATGCGTTACAAATTCATCAATAACAACGTAATAATGTCCAAATTTTCTAATTAAAAAGTTATCGTATTTGGGGTGTTTTTTTCTAATTAACTGCTCATGAAGATAGGTTTAGTTGTAAGTTGTGAAAATGATATTTACTAAATGAGAGGTTAGTATACAAAATGTAGTTTCTATGATCCAGAGAAAATTCACTTTTTTTTGCTTAATAATAAATGATGACTTACCTGAAAGTCAATTTCTAGGTGCGTTATTTATTAATGTATAAGCTGTTGGAATAGTATTACATGCAGTGCAATAGGTCAACTTTACTTACAGTAAAGTTGACTATACTGAACTTCAAGTTAAGTGTATTGCTTTGCTTACCGCATTGAGCGTAAGTTGAGTGCAGTACGCTACACTTCATTCTAGAGTACAGGCCAAGCAATTGGCAATAAAAATTACAGTGTAGACCGGCTAATAGTCATCTAAACCTAAAAAAATACATCCACCATCTGACCACGCAATACTACTGTTATCTCGACCAATTGAATCGACAACATTATAACGTCTAAAGCCCTCATAACACTAATTAGTGCTTATTGGGTTAAGCACAGATTAGCTAAGTGGAAGAAGAAGCTATTTTCCGGTTATGCTCTATGGTTACGGCGGCTAAAGTAAAGGAAAGATTTTTTTCGAAAGGCCTCTATTAGTACTGTGTCAGTTTTACAATGCCAAGAAAACAGAAAAGACTTCTATATTGTGTCAGTCTCACAATAAAAATCTGAAAGTGGGCGACGGTATCGCTATTAAAAAATACCAAGACATCTTCATTAATATTTCTTAAAACAAAACATTGAAATTGACTATTAGAAGTCTTAAAGTTTGGCAAGTTGGCAAACGACTAAATCAGTACTATTTTGGGTGCTGCTACTGTAAGAAAAACAACTAAGTCACACGGCCAAAACAACAAACAACCTTCGCGCTCTACTACTAATCAACGACCTTCGACCTTACACTCTACACCAAATCTTTACCCCTAATTTACTCTTTTCACTTCTCCTACGCCATTTCAATCGTTAAGACTGCTATCCTAAGCGAAAATACCAAGAATCGCCGAGTCGCGCCGAGAAAGCCACGTTACACGACTCCACGCTAAATCGCCAAGTTCCCACGCGATATTACGATAAAACACCAAGCCTCCACGCTCAAGACCACCAAATCTCTCGTCCTTCACGTCCTACATAAATCTAAACCTCAAAATAACACCTACTCCAGAGATTGGAACGGGAATTGACGACCTCGGAACTACCTTTATCAAGTTCTACGACGAAAACCTTTGGGTACTAGAAGTTGATAAAAAATTAACAGAAAAACACCTTAAAAACTTCGTTGGTTACTATATCGTTAAATATAATTATATTATAAACCTTAACCATGCCTTGAATAACTTCCCTAACCTTTTTAAAGAATAGACTATTAATATATGGATTTTAGTTTAAATAAAACTTAAACGATATGGAGTTTATGTGCTACTATAAGGTACCATAAAGCTAGCGTAAAAACCCTTCTACCTAGACCAGCTTCGGAAACACCAACTGAAACTAGAATAACTATCGCAACCTTCCTATAGAACCTGTTGAAATGGTTAATATTCACTACAAGCTCTTTACGCACTTCTCTAAAATCTGGGAAAATATAAAGAAGTATAATGAGAAGACTTATTACCTTGTCGAAATAAAGATAATGCTTTTTCTAAATATTTTCAAGTGGGTAGACATTCCCACTTTTGGTTTTTACTTACTATTTCCTAAAATGCTTATATGTTACGCCAAAAATATTATTATATAAGCTTTTTAACTTTAGTAATTACGTTTCGCGAAATTTACTAAAGTATAAAAGGCTATTTCGAATACGACTTCCACCTAACATAATATAATATAGATTAGGCTATTATAACGTAGAAAACGATAGCAGCCCAAAATAAAGAGGACAAAACACCGATAGATATACTTAAACAAATTATTAACAAGTTAATACTATTTTAAAAAGTAATGTAGAAAGTCTACGTTAACGAAGCTATACTTCGCGACTAGGAACGGGTAATGGTTACGGGTGTCAACGAATTCGAATACGCCTTAAAACGCTCAGAAACCACCTACGAAGGCTTTTTTAGCTAGTTACGTTCCTCAATCGCCACTGTAATAGCGTATATACCAAAATCGTTTAATATATACTTCTAAGCCGGAAACCTTTTTAATGTGGATGAAGAGAACCTTACGGTGGTTAATTATGTCGACCGTAAGTACGGGCACCCATAATGCATATGGTTTGGCCTACTGGCAACAAATTAGAGGTAATAGTCACGCTGGTGTTATCAAGGCCAAGATTTAGGCGAACCTATTAATCGCAAATACTATCGTCGTCACAATGGAAAAATATATTAGATTTATAATAAGTCTGACTATTGGTAAACTCGGTACCCCCCCGCCGAACATAATAATAGTAAGGTAATATATCACGACTAATACCCCACTACTTTTAAATAGAACTACTTGAATTAAACCGTAAACTTCGAAGGTGACGAGTTATTTAACAGCGCCAATACCTTTTAGTAAATTAAGTAATACGAAGATACTACTTCCAATACGGCCTAATAACTAGCCGACAATGACTTTCTATACCATTTAGGTAGTAAAGACCCTTACCCTTACCTCAACCAAACGCCTGATCCTTTATATACCTTTAACCTTTACGATCATTATATAAACTCCACGTTATAAGTTATTATACCAGATATATAGGTAGCAAGATATCTAATAGGAAGCTATTCGTAATATGAGGTACTACGAAAGGAAAATACTACAGCTACTACAAGTAATAGTTACGATGTTAAAAAAGCTAAATTTGGTTTGAAACTAGGCGAATAACTCGTCACTAAAGATAAGGGTAATTTAAACTATTGTAGGAGTTATTACCCTTTATATCCTCAAGTTCCCTAACCTTTTCCTTATTTACTTGAAGGATATTAAAACTCTCGGTGTTAACGTCGACGTTAACATGAACGAATTGGTTAAAACGGCTAAAGGTTTCCACCTGCCTGTAAATAAGGACACTTATAATTTTATCTTTGAGGTCCAAAAATAATGGTATACAACCTGATGGAGCCGGAAATACGTTAATAACACCGACGTTTTAAACAGCCAACCATTATTAGGCTATATAAAATCTTAAAATCCGCAAGTTATAAATATATAAAATACTTTGCCCTAAAAGCCATCAAAATACTTTGATATTACTGCTAAACGTATATCCCTCCCCACCGGAAATTTAAGTTTATATCAAAAAACGATAAAGACTTTAACTGAGAAATCTTTATTCATGTGTTATACTTAAAAAAAAAAGACTGTTCTTCATATCGTTAACTCCTAAATCTCTTTTTATGAAACCAAGTTTCTAAAGTCTTTTTGGTAAAAAATACGTGGAAACCGTTAATAATACTGTCGATTAACACGTACCTAGGCTTATCTAATGTTGTTGTTCACGATGCCAATACTAACTTTACGGCGGGGAAATTCCAAAAAGACGCCAAGATAACGGGTATTCAATATAAATAGGTACCTATGAAAACCTACTAAAGTATTAGGAAGGTTAAAAGGGCATACTCCCTACTTCTCTGAGCGTAAAATATCATTAAGATATAGATTTCAAGTTTCATAGATTCGGAGTCACGCCTATAAATGACAGTATAAGGTTTAAACGACATTATGGGCCCTAACAACTTAGTATTAAGGCTACTGATCTTTAAAACGTACCTACACCTAACGAGGGAATTTCCATCATGAGCAAGTACCCAAAAGCGTACATTAGCATACGGAAAAGCACTAAGGGAACTAAGGAAGGAATCGGCACGCAGAAAAATTAATAATACCCTTAAAACCAAGAATGGTGTTATAATAATCGACGTACTTATTTTGCCATATTAAAACGAAATCCTTATGTAACGGGAGCTGGGTAAATGAAAATGCCCGTATAATATATTAAATATCTCGAAATACGAAATGGTTATTAAAATTGCTAACGGTCTTATATCCTTTCGAATTACCTAGGTTACACCTTATATTAAGGTTATTAACAATAAAAACACTTAAATTAAGCAACCGAGTTAATACTAATCTCCTTTACTCATTATAGACAAGCCGATAAAACTCTGCTGATACAAACGACCTCCGAAGAAAGAAAACGCTGAAGAAGGAGAATATACACCAGGCCGAAAAAAAATATTAATTACGTGAGTAAAAAAAAAAAGAATAACGAAAACTTGAAATTATAGCTTCGAACGTAAGGGATTATCAAAACCTTCGGAAAACCCTTTAAGAAACAAGAAAAGGTCGAGATTAACGGCCTATTAACTAAAAGGGGAGTACAATTCGAGCCTAAAACCGATTCTTACTTTTAAAAACGAAATATTACAATCATAAAATAGAGGATCATTTACGATATTAAGGATAAAACCACGTGGCAGTCGTACGAAAAATTACGATTAATCGCTTGAAGATACGCTAATAAAGGTAAAGACCAGATTTTTACATAGTCGCCAACGATTTCAAAGATTAACCAAGGCTAAGTAGTCGATTTAGCTATAAGCTTATTGGTTAAAACTAAAGTCAAGTTTATGTTTAATAGATGTAATATGACGTAATATTATATTTAATCAATAACGGATAAATAACAGATCATATTACGAAAACTATTATAGGAACTCCGGGAAATATACCCTTTAGGCATGGTAATACAATATATTAAGCTATTCTACGGATTAGCTAAAATAAGGGTTTATTGGTTTCTCACTTACCAGTCGTACTTTGAATTTCGGTTAGCGGTAAAGTTTTTAATATACGACCCATATTTACTAATAACGTAAAAAAAAGATTTAAAAGTGTTAGGCATATAAAAGAACTATACCCTTTTCGTCGAAACGACTAGCTTTATGATACTAGAATAACAGTAAATCAAGGACTTTAAGTTTTGAAATTACGAACTAGTAACGACGTTGAATGATAATAGTTAACTTAAATTTAGTAAATCGTTAATTCGTATAATTAGTATCAATACCGGCTTTTACTTTCGCTAAAAGGGCTAATGCGCTGTTTTGGCTACAATTAATAAGACTAAATATGTCAAAGTTTTACTGTATTTAGAATAATGTATTCGAGGCAGCTATATTGTTACCTTATGTTAACCGGATGCCTTTTACGACCTATTTATCGCCGTATAAGTATAAAAACCAACGGATATGAGTTTCACCAGCCAAATAAAAGGTTCGAGTAATAAATGCGAAACTTGAATTACGAAATTGATAAAATTTTAATCGACATATTAAGGGCAAAGTAAATAATCTTTAAGAACGAGTCCTTTATAAATAACACCAACTTATCTTCATAAATCGTCTTTTTAATAACCTTCGTTAACAAAGTAAAACGGGAACACCAATTCAGTATTATTGGCAGCCTAATCCATTAAATCTTCGTTAAGTGTAAAAGGATTTCACGAAGCGTGCTAAAATCGAAGGTATACTATATAATAGAAGACTTTATCGTAGTTATAACACTATGAAAATTTCTTAACATTATTACAAGGCAGATAAAGATTTTTCCTATCCCGGTGATCATTTGTACCAACACAAGGAGCTTCTTCGAACATTTTTCAAAACTCGGAACTACTAGCAATAAACGCCCAATAATCGAGGTGATGATACTTCGTAAAGCCTAATAAGAGAGAAAAATTAAAAAGTTCCGATAAATCGATAGCAAAGACAATCACTCAAATGCCATAACTAAATCAATATCAAAAGAGGCCTTGGAAAGGTTTATTAATAGCAACAAGCTGACGATATGCATCGAAGGCTACGTTAATAGGCCGCCCAGAGAGCCTAAATCACGTAACAGAAGATAAAGATATACTAGCAGACTAGAAAACTGCTAGATAATTAATAATGGTAATCTGTTTAAGTGGCACAGTTAAAGTGGAAGCTTGCAAAAGCCTTTAACGAATAAACTTTTTGTGGGAGTTAATAAACTCGGACCTCGAAACGGTGGAATGATTGAGGCCAAATGAGGTTAATTTGTATGTAATTGGGTGTAGTTTAGTATAGAAGTCAATTGAGATTGGTAAGAGTCTGGCTAGACAACGAGGAGGTAATTTACTGGTAACTGGAAAAGATTGGTTAGCTAAACTAGTGTGCGCGTACAAACTAAAAAGCCGCCAATATCAAAATAGTATTGCATATTGTGTAGTAGGTTAACTTTTCTTACAGTAAAGTTAACTATACTGAACTGCAAGTTGTGTGTATTACTTTGTGTAGATTTACAGCATTGGGTGTCAGTCGAATGTAGTGCGCTGCACTTTACTCTAGGGCACGAACCAAGCAACTGGCCATTCAAACTACAGTGCAGACCGGCTAGTGGTCTACTAAACCTAGAACAATACATCCACTATCTGACCACGCAATACTACTATTACCTTGACCAATCGAATCGACAACGATTCAACGTCTAAAGTACTACCACAATAAGCTTTATTTTAAGTAAAATTTTCAACCCACTGCTGATGAATTATTACATAAAGCAGATTTCGTGTAGGGTTAACCAATATATAATAGTATTACTGAACCTTAGAAGTCGGATTTTACTATGTTATAATAGTTGTCATCGGCGTTAGTACGAGTATATGAAACAGTCGTTGGAGTCTAAAGGCGTCCCTTCGCATAGGAAATATTATCTGTAACGCATCTTTATTATATAGCATGCATTCCTTCCCTCAAAGCAGTTGTTTACACTTATTCGTTAAATTTTCATCGCGAAGATTTAGTGATATAATTTACTTCATATTGTCGTATTTTGAAGCTTAAGTCAAACGGTGTATAAAAATGGAAGACAAAACCGCCAAGCTCAATGATTTATGATTTTATATAAATCAACCTCGAAAAGTTGAAGATTTCTTTAAATTTACGCTGTAAAAACATATAAGGGACTGTATCACTAGGCAAAAGATATTATATTATTGCATTGTATATATGGAGTTTACAATAGGTTTTAATAGTGTAAGTAGTAGTGGGAAGAGTGTTGGCAGCACCCGTACAATATATATACATTATAAACGATGAAAAGAAAATCGTGTATACTAACCTCTATGGTTTTAATTCTCACAGTATAGACTTTATTCAAATTGCTGAAAATTTATGGTTCGTAGAGTTTTTCTAAACTCGTATTTGAAAACATACTTAATACATAATGAAAAACAACAAAAAAAAATGCTATGACGATAAATAATAATTTTATATAAAAAGTATGTTTGAGGTTTCCTACCGCGGGTAAGTTTAATGGTTTATATGTGCCTAGTCTTATTATGTATGAATCCTCGCCTATTATTTTACAAAAGGGTTTTGTACCCACAACGCGCTTCAAAAAGCCTGTTAAAAACGATATTGGCTTCATTAAAGACAGTTATAAAACAGTTACGTGAATCTTGAAATATTATATTTAAAATATCATCAATTTCTAATATCGTTGTTATTGACTTTAAAGTAACAGTAATAGCGGCATACCCTGGAAATATATATATAATAAATGTTGTAATAACATTCAATTGAAGTACAGTCTAGTCAACTATTCTGTTTGTAAGTTGACTTTATTAACTTCAAGTCAATCACAGAGTGTGCTAAATTAAATCTAGGGCACTAACCAAGCGGTTACCCATATAGATAAGTGAATATACCAGCTGAATAACTTCCAAAATTATGAGCACCATATCATCAGTTTTAATGCAATACACCAGTTATTTACACCATAGATTCGAATCGAATATGTTGAAAGAATAGAATATCATCAACAATAATTAACCGATATTAGGTTAAACATGCCAGAACTAGGTTAAAAGGTTTATTTAATGGTTTCTTTACCCATTTACCTAAAGTGAAAGAAAGATGTTTACAAAGTACCCACGTGTTATGACCCAACATCTGCAGGGCGTACCAGCGGCGGCCCCGCAGCAGATAACGAAGGAAATCGGTTGGACACAGCCTCTCGGCAGGCACCAGGGATCCACAACAGACACACCATACACAAGGGTTAGGGTCAGCATGGTGTGAGACTCGATGGACTCGGTATCGAGCCAGTCGAGCTGCACACCGGGACTCGATGGACTCGACATCGAGCCAGTCGAGCCTACACTGAAGACGTATGAAAGCGCGGATATATAAGGACACTTTCATTACCAAGATAGATAGCATTTCCTTCATAGCTCTTCAGTTGTCAATCTAAGTATTCAGTCTACCCTGAATAGCCTCACGGCTTCTGATCATTACTCGCACGAATACAGTCTTGATATTGCACCTTTTGTTACCTCTGCTACCTTACTGCTAACATAAACCCTCTGAACACCTTCTACATACTCACGGGTATTTAGTGTGATCATTACACCACGTCGGTACTTTAATTATTCAGGGGTAGCAAAAAGAAGAATTTTCAAATGCATTTGTTGTTTACAAGTACGTAAAAGTCAGGATAGTATTGTTGAACCATCCAAAAACATTATGAAACTAGTTATGAAAAATTGACGTTGAGATTGGGTGTTCAAAGTTTCAAGATTAGCAGTTGAAAAAGTGATTATCAACTTATTTAAACATTTAAAATAAATAAACGGTTAAATCGTTATGAAAATCACAAATCGCTAACTGATTATTTCAAAATCCTTATAACGCTATATAATAACTTCAATGTGGAATAACCTCCAATTTACAACCATTCATTCTAGATCAATATTTCCTTTTACCACAAAACTGTTACTCGTCCCTTGACTATAGATTCTTGACTGAAATACGTAAGAAAACTTTGAAATAGAGGAAAATAAAGTTCATAATGCCATCAATGAGCTCACGCTTCTTTTTACAGAATATTACAATAAAAACGTATATAATGAGAAATCAAATAATCATAATACAAAGTAATAACTACCCAATTATATCGGCCAATTTATCCTTGAATTAAATATTTCACGAATGAATACTAGTGCCTATGCCTATTACAACTTGAATAAATACTTCAAGAGTTTTTTTTTTTTTTTTTTTTTTTTCTTTTGCTATATGAAAAAAAAGGTGAATATATACACGATTATTCTAAAGAATTAGTTTTGTAACGGCAATATTTTTGTCTTTGATAAATTTGTCAAAAAAGGAAATTTGGGCTAATATTTTTTACCATTTTTACGTCATAAATGAAGTACCTAAATACTTGATATCGAAGGGTCGAGATATTGTTAACGATAGCGCTGATTAACGAACACCCACACTTTTGCAAAAAGCTTTTTAAAATCTTGCCCGGATAGGTTCTTTACACCATTTTTATTAAGTCTCCTAACGTACTATTCTTACTAGAAACAAAAGGGACAGTATTTATATACATGTAAGAAAACCGGAAGTTTAACAGTCGACCAAGTAAACCCCTCACAACAGAGTCACTAAACTTGAATAAGATTATTACGAAATTGACAGAAGTTTTTCACAAGTTATTTAATAAATTAAATACATTCAAGACCCTTAATACCCCATTAAACAAGTTCATTTTTAGTAGGTTTTCTGACAGTATTAAACCTTTTCATAATAATGAAAGAGAAGTTGGACGAGCCAATCTAAGGTAGGTATAAACATTGATTTTTCCCCTTCCAAACTGTTTCAAAAATAATGATATTATATTAAAACACTAATTTTAGCATAACTAATCAAAAGATTAGAAGGGGCTGTATATCCAGTATAAAACTATTTCCTCTTGAGATGTTGGGTAGTGGATAAGGATTACATAGCGAGTATGGCTTTCATAAAAATGGAGATAGTATGGATAAATATGATGGTAAATAGTCCAACTTCGTTAACATTAAGTTAAGACTGTTTTTTTTGAAATTTTCCGGAAAATAAGGATTAAGTTACCAGGTTTTCACTCGTTGTTTCCTTATATTTTTTCCGGTTAAACCGAGGATTATTACCTCTGATACCTGTCAAATTATTCTTTTTTTCACGAAAATTACTGTGGTTTTCAAGGTTATGTCTAATACTAAAACAATCTCAATCATAATTACATAATTTAGATCATAATCAAGTGGTTGCGCATGTCAAAATATCAGAATCTTCGGAAGTTAAGATTGAACTACCTAATTAAACGTTTAATAGGTTAAGGTTTTATCATAGAATAATGAGAAATATGGAAGATAGAAAATATATATTGTGTTATTCAGTTTAATTGGTGTTTGGAGGTCATCAAATGTTGGAATACACTTCATAATATCTTAATACTATGTTTCAAGGATATTTTAGCAAATCTAGTTTATCGTTAGAGGTCATGATTGTATAAATTTTAATTTTCATTAATAAATACGATTAAGTTTAGAATTTTATTAAGTAGGGTAACAATCAAGACTCAGCGTTTGCCTATGTCGATTGTAAGTATGGGGAGCCCAAGTAGTTTAGTAAGTAAAAAACTTTGTATTAGAAGTCTCAATAGAGACACACGTAAAGAAGATACTCTGGCTTAGGCTTGAATCATCCCCATCAGAATCCTTATTTAAATAACGTTAAAAGATGTTGAATTTGTATTAAATAAGTTTGTTATTTAATACATTACATCATTACCAAAATAACATTGAAACTAGTAATGTATTACTTTTGATACCCTTTTACCTTTCATTAGAAATACATTTAACGCGATGTAAATTTTAAAAGTACGGATATACAGGATGACGAAGATAAGTTTAATGTCATTAGCTGATATTAAGATACTGGCCTAAGATTTGATATACCATAGTCAATAGTCGACCATGCTTTACTCTATCACTCAACAAATACAGACCTTTATTTTCGTTGTGGCAATAATGATAGTGAGCTTATGAATTTATTTACTACTTGCGATCGTTACGCGCTGAAGATAATTAAAGGTATTATAACGGATATTGGGGTAGAATAGTATTGAATGGGTGGTAATTAGAAGTACTTCGGATTGCGAAAGAATATTCATACCATTAAGAAACTTAACTAAACGGATACCGGTAGAGCTGGAGTTGGATTGAGCCCTGGAAAGAAACTTTTTTTTATTTGGATAGACGATTGTAATTATAATTTTTAGACCTTTTTTTCCATATTTTGGAATCCCTCCCTATTTCTTTGCCTAGTATACATGAAAACTCTAGGCGTTAAAGTTGATGTCTAAATTGATGAATGAGCTAAAAAAAAAAAAAACGGCTGAATGTTTCCATTTACTTTGAAATGTAGATATTATGGGTTCCATATTTAAAAATAGAGGGCAATGGTTTAGATTTAATGTTGTTGAAACGTCGTTAAAATTACTTAAGATTTAATTATCACACGACTAATACGTTGTAAAAGGTGTTTCAAGCAGATGTTTATAAAGATTCAAAATTGTTTGTATGAACGGGGATCGAGAAACTTGGTAACCATTGCCCAAGAAATTTCTAAAGCCCTTTGATATTTTTGTTTATGCTTAAAGAAAATGGTTTCAACTTCACACTTTTTGTAAACGTGTTTTACGTGGAGGGTAAATTTATACTTGAGGTCGTTGAGTTCCTAACACCGTTTTATAACGAAAACCTTTAAAAAATATTACGGCAAAATAAATATAAGAGATGTTACGTACTTCGTGTATCAACACTTATTCGGGACCTCCAAACGTACCAGTTTACTAGATGGGCAACAAAATTTTATAGGATAAAGTTTTAAATTAATTACATATCAACTGGTATTAATTTTAAATTAGCTGTTATTAAATATTATTAGGGTATCGATAACATTCAAAGGGAATTCTTAATTTTTCGGAAAGTTTACGATATAATTATATTGAATATTAGTTATTTTCGAAACTTGGAGGTAAGATTGTAAATGGTAGTACAATGCTTTAACGATAATGTTGGTCATAACAGTTTGGTATCAATTTTATTGGTATTTGGTGCATATTCACGTACAACGATTGAATCGCCTTAAATTAATAAAGACTTAAAGAAGAACTTTGGTATATAGTGAAGTACTCAAGTAATAAAGGAAGGAATCCGTACGGCGACAGATGAATAGCGCCTTATATACTAGGAATGAACCATTAACAACAGAAGTAATGACTTTTCCCTTTTAACTAAAGTTTTGACGTTGAAAATATTATGTATATGATATGTATATTTTAAGATGTTAAGTTTAGGGAACCCAAACTTAGTAGTTGAAATCGGTAATAGTTTTGTTATATATCCTATTACAAAGGTCAAATCGAAAAAGAAAAAAAAACCCTTAGCTTAATAAATATCTCCAAGTCTAGAAAATAAACTAATACAAATTTGTCAACTCACATTTTGATAAGGTTACGAAACTAAGAAGGCCATGACGACTACTTAAAACATAAATATTCAAAGAAGAGGAGCATAGTGTCAGGGATTAAAAACTTACGAAGATATAAACCACAGCATGTGTATTATAAAAGGAGGGGTTTGACGGCTAACTAGTTGTTTAATTACGTGACATAGATATTATCGATACACTGTGAAAATGTTTTGAAGATATCAACTTGTAATGATCACACTAAATACCCGTAGGTATATAGAAGGTGTCAGAGGGTTTATGTTATCAAGAAGGTAGCAGAGGTGCTGAGGGAACAACATCTAAACCTTGCAAATAATGATCAAAAGCCATGAGGCTATTCAGAATATACTGAGACTGAATACTTAGATAGACAACTGAAGAGCTATAAGGGAAATACCATCTATGTGGTAATGACCATATCCTCATATATTCGTGCCTTTATACTATCTTTAGTACTGGATCCCTTAGATCAGTGCTGAGCCCGCTGATCCTAGATCACTTGAATCAGTGCTGATCCTAATCACGTGATTGGCTTAGTCATTTCCCTGCTGACAAAGAAGAGGTGTTTCCCGCCCGATATGTTGGACTTTAGGCTCTAAGTATCTCAATTGCATGCTGGCCCGCTTCCTGACCCGCCATTATGCTTGGGTCGTAATACAACTGAGGGAAGACTAATGATTTTCTTATGTTCAGCGTAATTTAATTTGCATTATTAATATAATCATAAGGAAAAGTTTGACTATTTTTATATGAAAATAGTTTACGCGATAAAAAGTAAGATTAAGAACCGGTGGTATGAAAAGTCAACGCTGATTGCTTAAAGATACAAGAATAAAGCCAAAAATTAGATTTTATTTCAATCGTCAATAATCTGGAAAATCAGTTAGCGATTAATTATTCTAGTTTCTTCCTCTTTCACAGTTAGGGAAGGAAGTAAGTTTACCCTCAATGGTCACGATATTACATAAACGTATATGAAATCCACCACTAATCTTAAACAGATTGTATTGCTAGAATTACTAAATTACTTATGGGATAACTTTACCATTGGAATAGTTATACATTATATCAAATCTTGTTACAAATCAACTAAACGAAGTGTTTATTTGTTTTTCAAATCCTAAATTGACTTGAATAATAAGTTGGGTATGATGATATTATCATTTGACCTATGCCTACTGATTATATAAGGTTAATATGATGGTATCATTGGAATATAAATTAACGACACCCTTTTCCTGAATACTATTGGATTTGAAGCAGCGGAATAGCGTGTTATTAAGGATTTAGGCCTCGGGAAGTGCAAGCCGATTGAGATGTTGATTAAGGATATATAACTAGATTTCAACGGATTGTTAATCCATATTTATGGTGTTGAAGACGACTGTAGTACGTATCTTAAACTACGCTAAAAAGGGCAAGCTACATGCTTAGCAAAAATCAATAAGATTAACAAAGCAAAGTTGTAACGGTACCTTAAACAGAGAGTTTTAGAGGTTTATATTATCATTTAATTACAATTTGAAGTGTTTGACGATTTTTCGGAGGCGGTGTAAGTTGAATATTCAAAAAAATAAATACTTTCCCGAGTTAAATAAACTTGTATAATAGCAAATGAACAGTTCGAATATAGGTGTTAATATTGTACCGGTGAACTGAACGAGAGCGAAGATGATGATTTGTACAAAGATATCTTTTACTAACAACTTTAACTTTACTTTTCCAATCTGATTCCTTATATTACTCGTTTCCGAAGAAATATTCGAAAAATAGTTTACGATTATCAGCAACCTTGTGTATTAGATATCCTTCAAATATAAACGCTTAGTGCAAACTTACTTAAATTGGAGGTTCATAGTATGATAGCAGCATTCAAAGTTGGTATTGTGACCGATGGTATATTTATGATTATTAAAAAAGTAAATAAAATTGTTCTAGATACTTGTAATAGTTTGTATTAACTTTAAAAACATTGACAGATTTTTTTTATATGAGTTACGATTATTCAAAACCATTGAATAATCAAAGAAATAATATTGAACGAGTTATATAAATTATGGGAAATTGACTAGTTTAGATGTATTAAATACCAAATTACTCTATTTGTATTATAATTGAAATTTTGTTAAACAGAGTCCCAAATAGGTTTATATATCATGAATGATTTGATTGTTTGTAGGCTTTCTTTGTTTCAAAGTACTCGATTTGAATTGTGGTCGAAGTAACTAGTTTATTGCATCTAATGTGGTAATGTAATTACTTCGAAGTTAGGCAGACTACTAACCGGTCTATTCACTAATCTGTTAAGATAACTGCTTATCCAGTGCCTCAAATTGAATTATTTACTTATCTGTACTTAACTTGTAGTCAATACAGATAATTTATAATTTGTATAGTCTTGTTACAGTTGATATAGTTGACTTAACTACACTACAAGTGACTATTGTTTTGTATATATACGCCAGTGTAGCCAACCACCAATTTGTAGTAGTCGCTAATTTCCCCTCTGTCTCTATCATAAAATTAGATTTCAATTTTAACTTATTTTGAATTCAAAGTAACTTCAATTATAATTTCTCGTCTTATATTTCCAACTATTTACTTCTTTTGTTTACATACACAAATATTTAGTTACAAACTTGTACGCCACCAATCTTATACCCTTTTCTAGTAGGTTTAGGCTCCTCTTTCACACAATACTACCTTAGGAACCCTTTTTTTATTTCAAATCTTTATATTCCTTCGCTTTACGTACCAGCTGGTCTACGTATCCTTTGATTTTTATGGTTATCCTATTATTGTTTATAACTTTTGACAAGGTGTTATTAGGCATGGCTTTAGTTATAGCGTCGAAAGAGTTGTCTTTTACTTTAATTAAATTAAAATAGTGAATCTCTCAATATTGGTATATTTTCAGTCATATAATTTCGTTTATCTTCAGATATATGTATTGGTTGTTCCAACTATGGCTCCGAGAATCAATATATATAATTACATATATCAAAGATAATTTTGGATATTGAGTAATAGTTCTCAACGTACCGTCGATTACCATGCCGATATCCAATCTTGTTGTTATGTTGTAAGCTTCCAATATTATTACGTTTCATATCACGTACCTACATCTAACTGATACCCAATATACGAGATTTCCATGATTATAAATTTCCTATCAAATCTGTTTTCGTGTAAAAGTATTATTAGTAATTAAGTTGAAAAATTCGCGTCGGTATTAGTCGTAGAAACGCAGTTCACCAAAAAAATTAGCTTTACCGTCGTAAAAACCACCGATGTCATATGGATAATTTGATCCGAATTTTATATTTTGCATTTAATTGGATTATTTCACCTATTAACGTCTTTATATTATTCATCCTAAACTTTTGCTGTAATCTATAATACGTACAAAGGTTTCAGTTGGTACATCGTGGCAATATAATCCGTTTCATCCTTATGTTCAAGGTACAGTAATAGTTCCAACTCTTTGATTTTATTCATTGTCACTCAGTCTATAACTTATCTTTTTGAACATAAGATAAAGTACGTCGTACAGTAATCGTTGATATTATGGATATGGATATGAATTAACTATCCGTCAATATTCAATTATATACCTTGAATCAAAGTCCAAATTCATTTCTCCTTTAGAAATCGTGAATTGTAGAGAAAATGTAATTTAGCTATTATAAATATAAAATTCAGTCAACAATGTATCCTCAGTTTCTAAACTAATAATACCGAAAGTTTTGCCCTACATAATGAATAGGTATATGTTAAACATTGCCATGTTTTTCCTTCGGTTTTTTTTTTTTTTTTTTTTTTTTTTTGAAATGTGTTTGGCATGTTAATAATTCCTTGATATTAAACTTAAATAATTTGTAAAAACGTTTTATATATCGTATTATGTTCATAATAGAGAAATTATTTCTTAATTCATTTGATAGTTTTAGTACAGTAATCCGCTAAAAATTGGTTTAGGATTGTATATAAGTTTATATAGTTCTATAGCTTTTGAGAATAAACTTATCGTTTACGCCAGTAGTTCAAATAATAGCAATCATAACGATTAAACGTTAACAGATCAACTGGATTATATACAGTTAAATAAACATTGTTTTTTCTACTTTATTACTGTATCTTGAAGCAATCATCCTGGAATTTTCGTATGGCCAGTTCGTCATTTTACTATTGATTTAATAAAATATTATCAATTTAAAGATCGTTATGTTTTATATTTCGAAATATAATAGTTACAAAATTTGAATCATATCGTAAGTATGGAGGCTATTAATCTTGACTTGATTGCTTTTTTGAAAAGTTTTTCCTAGTGTATTGATAATATTATTAACTTATAACTTAAGGTTTCATTCGATATTATACTTTTTCTTTTGCTATACCCAGACTGTGGTATATGTTTTACCAAATTTATAGTGCTCGTAGTCGATTTAATTCTTAGTATTTTTCATTTTTTGTTTTGATTTTCCTCGCCGTTGTTGTTTTATGAATTTGTTGATGATTGGTTCAAAAATATCATATTGGTTTATCTGATTAAGTTGAGGATGTGTTACATAATTGAAAACGTTTCTTGGAAGATTTAAGTTGAGTAATACGACATGTAATCAAATCATTAGCGATTTTATTCATTTTATTAAGATTGAAAGGATTTAATGTTTTCTTAAGTTTATTTCATTTGCTGCGAATTTTGTACCTAACGATTTCATTATGAAACGGCAAAGATAACACGTTTGTTATGAGTAGTTCGTTCATAGTTTTGAACGTAACGTTAATTTAGTCGCGTTTGAATTCCCTTTTCAATTTCTTTAAAGCGTTGCTGTATTCCATAATATTATTTTCGGTGTTTGAAAATGGAAATATTTCTATTTTTATACGTGGGTAAGATTTAACTACTAGTAAAGTTGATACTGAATCCTTCAGACTAATAATATCTTTAAAGCCCTTCAATACTATTTATATTTTGGCCACGGAATCGGTAAAACTGTTTACTTACAACGTCAGTATATTGTAATCTCCTCCGAAAAGAACGTGTAACCTTTTAACCTTGCCAATGCCTTGATAGGCATCAAGGGTAATTTGTTCATACTAAATCCTCATAGATTAAGCATGATTTTGGCAGTTTGTCGTAGTAAAGATGGTATAGATATCGTAAACTAGTACGTTTGAAGGTCTTAGATACGTGTCAATCAACAAGGTATAAAAAGCCTCCAATTTTTCATTTCTATAATAGTTTTGAGAAATGTAGCATCATGGAATACCGTTTCAGAATGAACGACATAAAATATGACATTATTTTCAATGTAAGACACGTTAACAAAAACTTCACAGCTAAAGCTTTTAACCTAAATTTGAATTCCCTGGGGGTTTTAAAATTCGTTTTGTGATAGTGGTAAAGATTTTCAATACATTTTAGTGAAGATAAGAAGATATCTTAATAACCAGTTCATTCAAAACTATATATGACCTATTAGTTGCAGGAAAATTGAATGACCAGCCAAGTTATCGAATTCCTACTTCGTTGAATTATAAGTTATTGCCTTTAGGCTTTGAAAATGGATTTATGCGAGGTTCTATTTGAAATTTAGTGGGAACTTTCGGCAGTTACCTTGAATTTAGTCGTGAATCTAAATTTTGATGTTAACATCACAGTGTTACAAGTTTTCAAAGTAAAGAAAAGAAAGTCTAAGATATTTCGAAATGTCAAGAATAGTTCGTTGAATAACGATGATTATACTTATCAATTTAAGTAAAAAAATGTTTTGTTCTAGATCCAAATTCAACTTCGACCTTATAGCCATACGTTTATTTAAGTTTTGTAATGGAATTGATATTCCTTCATTGTATTATATATTAGGACAGACCTTCTGTTAAGTATTCCATTGTTATAGTATTCGGCATAATACTTGATAAGACCCTTTTCACGCAACTACCGCGAATGGTGAATAAATATGTAAGTTTGAGATAGTTATAATTATAGTTATGATAAGGGTTTACAACTGTTAAGCGATTTTAAAAGGCGTGATGGACCAGTTACTACATTATTTGAAAGGTTAGGGCTGGTATCTTTATACCAATGAGTTATTTTCAAAACATTTTTCACATCTCTTGCATCGACATCTTTCAAGTTTGTAACGCTTTTGATATATTAATATATCAAAATCAACGAGAATCAAATTTAACGAATTACCCACATAGATCATCAATCAATAATATTGTAACTTATTAAGTAATGATTTGGTTTATAACAAATTGAGTACTTTTTAATGTTGTGGTAATGAAACTTGCAGAGTTAACTTAAAAAATTTAAGCTATAATATTCTTTTTTTTATACGTTGCTGATCAGACTTTTATATAAAGTTTTTTGACTGATTGAATTGCCTGGGTTTACCGTATTTACGCTCAATATAGTCAGTATACGCCGGGATCTTAGCTTCTTCATTGAAGTGGCAAGTTTAGTAGTATATATTATCCAAGGTTGGTACCTGTGCTATTATATCCTTAAGTGAGAAACGCGCTTGGGTTTAATGATTTTACAGGTAGAGTCAGTATATTTAAAGGCTTAATTCAACTTTTTGTAGCCTGAGATAGCTTAGCAAAGTTATTGGCGTAATAAGTATTATAAAAATCCTATCTGACAAAATATTTGTTAACAAAGTACCAGCCTATGAAATATTGAATAAAAGAGATCTTTTTTCAGTTCCGATATTTTTTTATGTTAATATATACAAATATTCAATAATGTTTCAGTCTATGTAATATTTGGCAAGGTTGATAAGGTATTCGAAGTTAGTTTTACGATAATTTCAGATTTCCTGAAACAAGAGATAATTTGTTTGATATCTAAGGTAGTAATATTTCATTCAGTTAGTATTGATATTGGGAATAAAAAATGGAAACCTATCAATTTTATCTTTGATAAACTGTAAATGTTTTGAAAATAGTTTCAATTTAATATTTAAGATGTTATATAACTTAATGTTACACTCATCCTGACTGCCCTATAGTTTTTTTTACAAAAGACGTGATCGTTGCGCTGTTCGTATTTAATATGATAATATTTTGAGGGAAAGAAACGTTGTATTTGTCGTACACACCGTTTGGGATTTTGGACTGCGAGTGTTAGAGGTATTAGTAAAAGTGTTGGTGTGTAGGATAACTATATCTAGTAAAATTTAAAGGGAAAAATTCACTGGTTGTACCTATCATAGGTTCGTGCGTTAAGCTGTTTTTTTGTTTATGATTGGTATTGCTTACAGTCCAGTTATAACTATATATATTGATAGGTTTTAGGATTGCCGTGGATTGTATAATCGCTTTATTCGTATTGAGGCATTTTTGGTAGGGTTTTTGTGTGATCAACTAGTACATTTAAGGATTTACTACGTTGAAATTAAATACAGGTTCATTATCGTTAGCAATAATAACGCGTTGGTATTTTTGGGAGGAAGGGCTTGAAAAACTAATATAAGTTTATATAGAATCTTGCGAACGGGCAAAAGAGCTTTAAAATATATTGTTATTAGCTATAACTTTACCCTTATTTTTCTGTATCTATTAAGGGTGGTTATTCGTAGCGTATTTGTATATTCATTTTGTTAGATTGCATTTTTTTTGTTGAATGGTGGATTTTTTGTTTACTTACTTCAATTTTTAGCTTGGTTCTGATTTATCTGTACACTACTTTCTATATCTTTTGGATCCACTTATTAAACCATTCGAGAAATCATTGAATGCAATCGGCTTTTGGTGAAATTTTGTTATTTTTAAATCTAAAATAAAGTAACCGATATCATTGGTTAAGTGATGTGAGAGAAATTTTACAATAAAGTTCCTTTATAATAAGTTGTTACGACAGTATTTGATAAACATAAATCCAAAGCATTTAAATTTTACTCCGGTAGGAGTCGTCAACTATGGTGATTTTAGCGTTTTCGGTTGCCATATTCTCTGTCACCATCTTTACTATAGTGTGCTCAATTGGCGATCTTACAGTTTCGGGTTTTGTAATAGAAGAAAAAAAATGGGGTAAGAGGATAGAATATAGTTTATTCGCCATCAAAGTAATTGTTTGAAGAGGTTTAAAGATTTGGTAGTTCCATATTTGTAATTAACAGTAATAGTAGTAGTAAAGACTTAGTCGTTTATCAATTTGGAAACTTGATAACTCTGGTAGTTGCTTTTAACTTAAAAATTTGACGATCTAAAAAGTTGAAAGACTTGGGACAGTAAATATCAGTACCAGTTTTACGAGATGAGGTTAATAAAGATATCTCTATGGTTGACGATACTATCGCTAGTAATAAATTGCAGCTAATAGCTGTATAATCCATAGGCTTTCCCTACTTGCTACCGAAAACAACTATACAACTTATATTGACACTTCGTAAGAATATTTCCTATACCATCCTTAAACACAGCGTATGAACCAGAAAGCAACCTTTTAGCTTACTTAGTTTATTTATGATCAATATAATAAGACATCATTAGTATATATAGGCTTTTATTGTTACAAGGTAGTTGATTTTAATCGTGGTTGAATTAACTGATGTATAGTATTAAAGGTGATAATGTTATACCTTTCAAGTTTAGCTGACCTCTAGCTGGTCTGCACACTAATCTATATGGGCAACTGATTGGTCCGTAATCCACATTAAATTAGGCACTACATTGTACTTAACCTTCAATCCATAAAGTCAACTTACAATCAGTACAGCCAACTTGCAGCCAGTACAGTTCACTTAGCTATACTAAAATTGGCTGATATTCTAATATTAATCGTATATATTAAGGGATAAATGAACTAGCCAGCACTATCCACACGTAATGATTGGGAATAAATATACCCAAGAAAACTAGATAATTATTAAGATAGTAGTATGCAAAAAAATGTATTCAGATTTATTAGCAAAGGGTATTAGATTGGTAGCTTACAAGTTTGTGACGAAATATTTATATGTGGGAATAGAAAAAGCTGATCCTAGAAGTATGAGGTGAGGTACTTCATTGGAGTGTAATTTAAGTGTAAAATAGGTTTGGATTAGTGGATGTAATGTCGACAGAAATGGGAAGGAATAAAGCGATTACCTGTAATTGGCGATTGGTTACACTGGCGTATAGGCACCGAATAAAAAGTAGCTAGTATTGGAATAGCAGTTATTTGTAGTACAGCCAATCAACTGTATTAACTGTTAGTTAACTGTGTTGACTACAAGTCAGTTACAGGAAGTTTCTAATTCAATGTAGGGTACTTATTCAACGGTTACCCATATATGTTAGTATACAAACTGTTTAGCGGTCTACCATACTT
This sequence comes from Anisogramma anomala, assembly GCA_038502455.1. Taxonomy (NCBI): domain Eukaryota; kingdom Fungi; phylum Ascomycota; class Sordariomycetes; order Diaporthales; family Gnomoniaceae; genus Anisogramma; species Anisogramma anomala. The sequence continues at coordinate 29,676,749 of JASMMZ010000002.1, read as the reverse complement.
AGTATTAATACATCACTACTGTCAATGTAATATCCAAGTTACTTCGACCATAGATTTGAATCGACTTTGTTGTAATACAAAAGGCCTACTAACAATAAGTGATGTTTTTATCAACCCCCTGTATGCCCTATATGTAACAATAAATAAAGGATCTATTTCCATTTTTGTGATGGGTGTTAATATCGTTCAAAATAGTATGACTTACATTAAGTTTATATATATATATGTATAGAATATCCACTTAACTTTTAGTTACGTATACAATATTTGAGACGTTAACAAATATAATAACCGATCTTAAAAGTGTGTAATATCTAGGAAAAGAAAGCCCTTCAACGATTAAAGTTGTTGTCGCATAGTAATATATGATTATATAACGATAAATTGTTAAAATAAAGATGACATAAAAAATACCATTAAAATATTAATTATTAGGAAGTAACACTTTCACCATAACATTTAAAAAGATATTATTTATTGGTATACGTGTTTTGTAAGTGCCATTTGGAGATGAATTATTCATCTTATCCACAAGGTTTGGTTTTCCATCGATTCATCTTGTTTCGGCGGTGTCGCGAAGCTTGTAAAACTCGTGTAATAATGTAATATCGATTATTAGCCGTTATTCGTTTATAATACCCAGTTTAATTGAGAATTCGCAAAACGAAAACTAATTGTTTGAACTATTACCTACATCATACTTATATTTAGATGCTATATAGTTTAGTAGTGAGTTATTATTATTATAATATCGAAGCTGAATTCCCTACTTTTCTTGCATATTTTTAATATTAAGACGTTAAATGTTACACTTTGACAGCCGATAATGTTGTAGTTTATGTATTACTGGTAAAGGTGAGTTTATGTTTCATCAAGTTTGGAATTTAGTTTTTTTAACATAATTATAAAGATAATTGAGTAGTTGTAATTGTTATCATTTACAAACGATTCGTTCATAGAAAAGAACTTTTTTACTATTATTTCATATAAAGGAATATAATCTCATTATCGTCGTAGCTTGTCAATTTGTTACGAAAGACCTTGATTCTAATATTCGTGATCCTCATATTTTAGTTCAGATTTATATTGTATGAATACCACTATATTGAATACCGTTTTGAGTTATGTCACCAATTGAATCTCAGCTTTCTGTATTATTTGGTAACAATAGTTATTGTCACGTCTTTTATTCTTTATATTGACAGTAATAACTTCATGCAGTTGGGCCTTGTATATAAGTTTCAGAGTCTTATTATAAAACATAATGGTAACATTGTTCAATTCTGTTTACTATTCTTTTGTGAGGGGATTATTGGGTTTCATCTTTAATTTGACTTATCGTAGTAATGTTTTCCCTTCGATCTATAATTATATGTCTTAAAACATTGAAGTATTGCTAATTGATATTTTTACAACCCAAAAACCTTTCTAACCTAGAATTAATATAAGTAAATCATGGTTAAAGATTGGGAATATTATTTCAAAATATTTGGTATAATATTTATGATTTATGAAACAATAAAACATATTTGTCTTCAAAGGTTGTAACAAATACTAAATGATACGTTAATGTATTCCGGACGTGAATTGGTTTTGAAGCCCAGTAAAAACCTATCTATAAATTGTTTTACCAGAAGTATTCCTTACTTGAGTATGAACTTATGAAATATCACGCAGTTTCTATCATAAATCATTGTAGGGATATAAGATAACAGTTATTATCGTAATATGTCGGTGACCTATATGTTACAAAGTTGGAGATGAGGTGATAATGTTTCCTCTATCATCTCTATAGCATAACATGAGATGATTTTATTTACATAAATTTCCAATTTTATCCTCAATTTTATTCATTTTCCGAGTTAAAAAATTGTATTTGTCCTAAAAGTTTGGGATATATTATTGGAATCAACAATAGTTTTCTTGGACCAAAGCTGATTTTTTTGAAGGTAATTACTTTAACAGTACACCTGTGGCGATAATATCTTTCTGACGTAATTTGAAATGGAACTTGGGATTTGCCCTCACTCAAAAGCTAATAAAAGTATAATCTAAAATTAGATGGTAGCCTTTTATTCTTGAAACAACAGCGTCGATTCTGATATCATTGTTCAACGTTTAATATTTTTTTGAAGAGGTTTTTTTACTTCAGAAATTTTGGGAAATAAGTTGATTTTTATTATACTTATAGGTTTTATTCTCAAGTAGTTTATCAACCTCGGTATTTTCACAACATTCTGCATCCCATGTTCATTAAAAAAAAATATGTGAGGCAATTTTGCAATGATATTAGCACCATAGATACCTGTTGAAAATACAACAGGTATAGTTTCTATGTAACAGGGTCAGTTAGTACTTGGTACAGCAATCAGTACTTGATATGTCTCTTCACCAAAGATGAGGAATACTCCGGAGATGAGGATATCCACCAGAGAACTAGTATATATACTATTTGGAAGACTAAGGACTATTATACTAGGGTATAAGAGGATCGAGATGAAAATGACACCTGTATAATAGTACTTACTAATATGAGGGCATTAGTATTTGCTAGTGCAAGGTAATAATACTGCCCTTTTTGGATTTACTATCACTGGGCAGTACCGACTACACGAGTTACACTAGCTGCTACGAAATAGTCCTGTAGACATCGGCGGGAGGAATCGTAAAGCGGGCCCGCGGGAGCCTACTCCATCCCTCCAATTAAGACCTCAGGGTGCCCCGTAGTCCAGAGACCTATAGGCGTGTAGATTGTAGCCCTGGTTCGACAACGTGATGCTGCCTTCTCATTCCTTGTTTATCGTTTACTTACGCCGGGGATATAATTGGGTGGGTTTTTGAAAATAGGGCTTTGTGAAACTTCAATGATAGAAAAAAAAAACCCGTGTAATAAGCGAAAGTGAAGCGCTTAAAAACGCGTAAAAGTGCGTGTATACTCGTATATATATAAGCCCATGTATATACGAATCGTGGCTTGTTGTTATTAAATCGCGTTATAAGAGGACCGCTGTATGATGAGTGGCCAATGCGTTAAGTCTTGAAAGACATAAAAGGGGCCCTTTATTCAAATAATGTTATGACCCAAGGACCAACTGCAGGTCATTAAACAGGTCAGCGGTCGGCTGAGCCATTAAGAGCCTGATGTCCAACACATCAAGCGGGGAACATCTCTTATGTCAGCAAACCAGGGTTAGGGTTAACTCACGGACGCATAGGATATGTTGGATATCTTGCTATCCAAGCTATCTAGTACTGAAGATGGTATGAAGGCACGGATATATAAGGACACGGTCATCACCACATAGATAGTATTTCCTTTATAGTTCTTCAGTTGTCAATCTAAGTATTCAGTCTATACATCTGAATAGCCTCACGGCTTTTGATCATTACTTACACGGTTACGATATTGTTCACTCAGCACCTCTGCTACCTTCTTGATAACATAAACCCTCTGATACCTCCTATATACTCACGGGTATTTAGTGTCATCATTACAAATAACTCATAGCTCAAAAACCCGTTTCTATATAATAATAAAGTTTATCCTACGTTAGTCAATACCTTTACACCTTGGACCCGACATTTTGGACCCCTGTGACTCGAATTCTTATGATTAAAGTTCCTGTACTAACGTATATAGTAGTTTCCTCCTGCAAGAAACGCCCCCTACGTGCCTGCCACCCCGAAGAGAGCCCTTTGCGCCCATGGGCACTCCTTCCCTCCCCTCTTCTCCCCTCCCCCCCCGGCAACCCCTACCCGCTTTGCGTAGCCTTGCAAGATGCAGCTATATATAGACTGTATAAGGTTCCTCATGGCAAGTGCCAGTGACGGGGTCTGTGTTGTGGGGGATACTAATACTGACTAGTACGGAAAATTAATACTGACATATTACCTAGTATTAGTTTTGATTAGTATGGGGAAATTACGACTTACTTGTATAAACTATTATTGACTAGTATAGAGTTTCAACTTTAATGATCGAGATCTTTATAAGGATTCTCTTAATTATATTAAAGAGTTATCCACTTAGATTTCAATAATCCTGAATCTATAACCCTATATAATACCTTTTTGCGTAGTAAGTTTAACACATTATTAATACAATTATGACTTACTATTCGATTATTTCACTGATTTCAGTTCAATCTTTCTCCCAAGCACAGATTAAAAATTTTCAACTTTTGTGGACCTTCTGATACCTTTGAGTATACCTTTATAATATCGCTAAAATCATATAGATTTTGGTTTCTACCTCTAGGTTTATTTTACGGCAGTACCATTAATGATGGTTCTTTTTTACAGTGGAATATTATTGCTTCCGGCGCCTTAGTTCCTGGAGATCTTGAAATTCTTTTGAATATCTATCTCTTCGTTTTCTTCGCTCTAAGGCTACTCCGATTTCCTTAGCGGCTTTTAACTTAAAAACCGTATTAAGGGGGAAAAAAGATAGCTTACAATTCTAGTAAGGCTAGAGCTAAGTAATGACATCAAGAGATTAATATTGATAATTTTTCTTATGGGAAGGCAGAAAGTCATTGTTATCAATGTTTTGAACTACCTGAAACGAGAAAAACTTAAGTTACCTATCGATTTATATGACAAGCTATCAACGAAATTTGAAAAGCAGCCTTAAGAGAATTCGAAAAACACCTCTAATACTGAAGCCGGAATTATACATGAAATAGATAAGAACTATCCCAAAGAAAAAATAACATAAAAACCCTGTTTTATTGTTAAAAACAGAAGGCTACTTTTAAAACAAAAGTTACAATCGTTGAAACTGTTCGAATGAATTTCCTTTTTGAATATAAATATATAACTAATAATAATCAAAGTATATGATGTCAGCAATGACTGTTTTGATTTCTTGAAAGGAATCTTTAAGATTGAAATAAATACAGTATTTACGTAGACGAACTACATTTATTAATTTACCCCTATCGACTATAGTTTGAGGAAAACTTTGAAAACTATATGTACCCGAATCCAGGCCTATGTAATGATTAAAATTACTATTGTTTCAGAAATTTGATTAGTTATAATCAGCATTCTGGACCCTTGTAAAGTCTTTTTAAAGTTGATTGATATAAATTAAGGCACTAGACCGATTGATTATTAAGAACTCCTTAAAAACCTTCGTTTCTTTCACCCTTTCTACTACTCTGCCTTTACTCGTTTTATAACAGCTCTTGAGAATATTAGAAGAATCTTCATCTACCAATGTTAGGTTAACAATATTCAATATTCCCTTTTGATTTACGATCCGTATCGTGCCTAAATTTCCAATTTAAACAGTCCGAATACGAAGTAAATTAAGGAAAGCCGTTTATTTAATACTTCGTAAATTATGATAAGACTTCAAAAATGAAAACTGTCACCAAGGAGAAAAAACTACGAATTCTATCCTTCAAAGAAAACCAAAGAAATGAACTATTTAACGAGACCAATAAACCAGTCAGTTTAAGAAGCACTGTTTTACCGGTTTATTCAAAGGTTACTTTATAAAAGCGTATCTGGTTCTACAACCACATTTACAACCCTGCTTCAGAAAAAAAATAAACATTAGTAAGGTTTTCAATAAAAAGAAAAACAGCGAACTTTATTACAATTGACAACAGTTAAATGATATTTCGATATAAATAGCATTATAATTTTGTAATGTTATCATTTGCCATATTCAATATTTAATTTTACTGGTCCACTTTATAAAACCCTATATAGAAAACTTTTAGCTAATTTAAAACTATATTTTAAGCGAGTATCTCCGCTGTGATGTATCCATCTTCAAGGTCAAAGAATCCACTTTTAACGTTAAAGTAGTAACTCTTATCCCAAAATCTTCACTTTTTACGTTTATCCGCGAAACGAATAATTCAAAACTGAATTGAAATCGGAGAATACCGCCTTAAAAACCCCACTTTCAACGTCAAATTATTAAAACTTAACGTTAAATATTATTAATTTCTCTCTTTCGTTCATATCATTACATTGTCTTATAATTAATTCCTCTAGTTTCAAGATATTATAAAAGCTAATTCAGTTAAACCTTTCTATATTTACATTGATAAGAAATGGTTCACTTTACTTAGGATACAAAGAAACATCTACCTCGGATTATGAATAGGGGGTAGTGTGATTTAACTTATAGGATAAAAAACAAATCGAATATCAGTTCAATTTGATAAAGATTATAATACTTCGATGTTTCACAATCATCTGATCTTCATCAACCTTTCATAAACCTGATTATCTTTTAAAAACTTTATAACTTGAATATTAGTGTTCAAGATTTAGCTTTAGGTCACTTACTAACTCTAGAAACAGTTTCTACAATATTTTACGACTATATAATTATCCAAACCACGCAATAATCGCATTATTATTTTAACGTTTTTTGAAAGATTTTCGATAATTTACTTTACCATATGAAATTTCCACATATCAATCTAAAGTTAATACTAAAATTACTTGTTACATTGAACGTCCTTCAAAGTGATTAAGGAAAACATTTAAATTTATTTTACGCTTCTTCTAAGTTTTCCAAAAGCTCTCAAAAGCAAACAAGTTTTTAATATGGAACTCCGGGGAAAAAAGTTCCATTTAGACTCTTGACAACTTACTGGAAAGAATTGTTAACAAAAAAGAGAAACGTTGTGGTTTGATACCTATTAAAGTTGAATATGAATTTTTTTTTTTTTTTACAGCTATGATCTTCCCTAGTAAAGAATTAGAAACCAGTCATAATAGATTGAACGAAATCATTAAATTTGTCAAGTATATTATAAAGTTTCTCATCGTCAATGAAGATAAAGAGCTCGTTAAATATTCAATTAGAAAAATTTTGAGGAAATGTGCATTTAATTTTAAGTTTTCTTTACTATAAACCCCTCTAACGAATGGTATTTCCCAACTCTGGAATTAAGTAGTATTGGAAAAGATACGAAACTTAATTATTACGAAAGAATAGCACATTATATGTAAATTTATTTATTCCAAACAGCTGTTGTTATATCCAACTTAATGGTTATTAATAGGAGTAGAATCTATTATATCGCTCCCTCTAAGATTTTTTACTTTAATGTGAAGGTGAAAGATAATTACAAACTAAATATTGATTTTACCTTCACTCTAGACTGTATCGTAATCCTCAATATAATTTTTTGAAAGAGATGAATTGTTGAAAATAATTGAACAGGAAAAAGGTTGGTTCTTATTCTATAAAAGTTTCCTTTTATGACATAGCTCTGGCATATTTTTATGGTCCACTTACCAAACGGGCTAGGAAACTCAACCAGGTAAATCTTTATCACTTCTAGCACGACGTACTTGAAAAGAAAGTCATTAGACGCCGTAAATCTATAATTATAAGAGGAAAAAATATCAAGATTATCGAGGTAATTATACCAAATAATACTACAACCGCCGCTACAAACTCTAAACTAAAAATAAATATACGCCATATAGCAAAAGAGATAAGGAACAGCCTGCCAACAAATATTTTCAATATCGATATAGTTCAGTTTAATCTTTTAGTGAATATGTGAAGGGAAAAAATTATAAACGAAACTTTGGAGGGCCCAGAAGTAGAATACTTGAAAAAGACGCTCTATAATGAAATATAGAACTTACTATTCTTTAAAGATTTTGAGGCTATTAGAAGGGATAATGATCGTTATGCCCTAACTGTAGGAGAATTTACTAAAATCAAGATTTATACTAATGGTTAGATCGAAAGTTATAAGGTTAAAATCGTTATATGAGTATTTAGGTAACGGTATAGCGTTAATTATACTAAACTATTTACCGTTATAGCAAAGTCCTACTCGTAGAGAATCTTCTTCACCCTCGCAGTTTTTTATCATTGGGATATTTACCAAATCAATATCAATTCCAGACACCATGAAAAATTGCTTTTCAGAACATTTCAAGGAAAATAATGTGGGTTTAAATCCTACAATTGACCAAATTTTCCAACTACTCACTTCTTTATACGGATTGAAACAGGCTTCGAAAAAACATTCAAAAAGGTTAAAAGCAATTTTCAATACTTTTAAATTGAAAAGGTGTCGTTTTAAGTACGCGGTCTACATCGGCCATCACCATGAACTCTTAATTTATACCTACGTTAACTATTTCTTTATTAATAGTTATAACCTGAAGGTTATCAAACTTTTAAAATAAATATCCCAAGGAACTTAAAATATAATGACCTCGTAATGGCTAAGCACGTCCTAGGTGTACCTCTGTAGAGAAATAAAAAAAACACTGATATAATCATTTTAGCTTAAAATTCGTACGTCTCAAAATATCTTGTACTTTACGGTATAAGAACTAAGTAAACGCTCGGCTGATATCTCCATTGATATGAATTCACTTATTTGCGCTATTATCTTTGAAAATCAGGCTAATATATTACAGACCAAAAACTATTGGTTGTATATTAGGGCTTTTAGCTAAGTCGTATTCCAGATTAGGACGGATATCGTATTTATCATATAATTACTCCCATATTTGAGACTCAATATCTCACAAGAAAACATCATATTCATTAAATATTTTGAGACATAATTTAAACGGTACAGAACCCATAAACTAAAGATAGAAGACACATTGCTTTCAATAGCACCGTATTTCAATATTACAAACTTCAATCAAAATAATTAAAAAGATACACTTTGAATTAACATTGAATACGATTCCGACTAAGAAAAAGATAAGGCCACTAGAAAATTGACCTATATATGCAAAATTTAAATCGTGAATGAATCGGTTATTTGGGTTCATAAACGAATATCTAAAGTATATCTGTTGTTGGAGGATACTCAATTAGTAGCTATCATGATAGTTAATCAAAATAACCTCTATATAAGAAACTTATTTATAGAGTTACGTATTTATATTATTCATATTATGTAATAAGATAATAATAAAGCGATCAAATTGTCTAAAACCCTAAAGTATTATCAATGCATTTAATATATACCTCTTGAAAACACATTGTTAGTGATAAAGTAGACCGTGGTATTATACAAATTAGGTGGGTTTTTACTAATATACAACTAGCTCATTGGTTGATAATTCCATTGGCCAAGGTATAATACGAAATATGATACAACGGCTTAGTTTGATAAAATAAATTTACTTTTAAATCGATGATTTCTAAAATTCATACTTTAAGTTACCTTTTAGTATTGCAGGTATGACATGACTAAGAGGTTATTGCTGCCAGTTTCGAGATATTGATAGAGACTATTGTCGAGGTTATTAGTTTCAATCGGACTACATAAGTTTTATTCCGTTTTGAATTTACCTAATTTTTCTTCACATTATGTTTGTTTTACCTTTCGCTCTGCCCTTTTTTTCTCATTGTCTTCTTCTTTTTTCCCCCCCTTTTTCTTAATATAAAATACTTTTTGAATTCGTGTATTGAAAATGAAATGGGTAAAGTCTCTTAATAATATAGTTAGTTCGTATTTAGTATAACAATTAGTAATTGAGACGTCTTTACACTGACGATGAAAAATACTCCTAATATAAGAATATATGCTAGAGCACTATTTGATACACTATTGAGAGGACTCGAGAATAGTATACCCAGGGATAGGAGTATCGAGATGGAGGTGACACCTTCATACTAGTACTTACTAGTACAGGGTCATTAGTATTTACTAATACAAATTACTAGTACTGAATAATACAGAAGATTAACACGGAGATATTATCAGGCACTACTATTTACTAGTACAGGGGAACTAGTATTTACTAGTAAAAACTAGTATTAACTAGTACGAAGTTTCGACTTTGATGATTGAGATCTCTATAGGGATTCTATTGATTATATCAGAGATTTCTCCATGTAGATTCTATTATTCCTAAACCTATAAGCCTATACAATATCTCCTTGCATATTAAATTCAACAATACCATTCATTTTCCAAAATGTCATCCATTCCTCGTTCTTCCTTAAAAAAATATGTTTGGATTATAATAGCAATAATAGTATACTTATATAGTTTGGTTGGCCATTTATCAATAATATTCTTAAAATATTGGCTTTAATCATTTATATTTTTAGAGAAATCATAGTTTCAGTTACGGCATCCGCTCTTCAAATCTTTAATAGCGATTATGTCAAGCCCATATGGAATTAGTGGTATACACTGAGATTCCAGAAAGTAGAGATATGATATTTTGGGATAGAAATGGCATTAATAGAGCTTACGGATACATATAAGATAGAATTTATAGTTTAAACCCTTTTAATACTTTTTAAAGATTATATAAACCCCTTTAAACAGTTCCTCATACTTTTATCCTTTATTAACACTCAATAGGTTTGTTATTAAAATCTATTTATACTAGGTTCTGATGATTCTAGTCTTGTTCAGCTATTTATTGAAATTAAAACTTGTTTCAACATGTTGTGTAATCTAGTTACGCAGCCGAAAGAATACCTTCATCTATAAACTACGAATATATACTTATAATCGGTTACGGGTGCGGTTTTCTTCAATTTGTCGACTTGAAATAATATCATTATATTTATGATTTATAAGATCAGTGATTTTAAGAAATATATAATACTTACCACTACTTCGTAATTCGAGTATCTATGGTTTTGAACCTGAAATTCAAAGCAGTAAAGCGTTTAAAAGTTGATTTGATATCCGTCGCAAAATTTCCCTATTGCATTGAGTAGTTTATTCCTATTGTAGGAGTAGAAGAAGATAAAAAACATTCTTAATAATGGTGATGAGGTGAAGTATCTGAATTTGTAGTTGAATATTCGTAAACCTGGTTGCATTCTATAAGCGGATATATTGATTCCAAACTTGACGAGTTTTTCAAAGTAACTTAACATCATGTTTCCAAGTTTCGAAACTTTGTCTCTATCATAGATCAATTTTCCAATGCTTTACCGTACAAAAATATCGAATTAATGTATATTTATAAGTAATAATAGCAATTATGATTTGAAATTCATCTCGAAAACTTGAACTTTTTCGAAAGTAGTATTAATTATGACGGAAAATTTATTGATCAAGTAGTTTGATAACAGGAATTGTAAAGTTCAATTCGCGTTGAATAATGTTTGACTTTGATTGAAAACTCTATAATATTAAGTTATGACAATTTACAAATCCGTAACAATAATTCTATCGAACTCCTCGTTTTGATCTATCATATTCATTTCTTCTTTCAAAAATTGTCGTTTTGACCGCAGTAGATCGATTTAAAAACTACCAATTCCTTGTTGGTATTTTAGTAACTGGTTACTAAATCCGTAAAGTTTTATATCGTTGTAATCACAAGTTTTCAGTTTACTTAAAATTGTTTCTTTGCTTGTCAAAGTTTATATAGTAGGTAATTCGTAAACCAACAATCGAGTTTAATATTAAAAAGATATTGTGTTGAATTGAGTCCAGGGATTCTAATTACCTCACTTATAGTTTAAAATGTGTATTTTAGTTACAAACCGTTATTCTATACTTTCAAGTTTTTATAGGGATCTATGTTTCAAGTTATGATTGGACGAGATTTTGTAAAAACATACTCAAAATCTACGGTTCTTGTACCAAAATTTACTTCAATTGAAGTTTATATCATTGATTTTCACTTTAATAGTTTCATTTTAAATGTGGGATATTATTTTGACGACTTGTTTACTACATATTTTTACTATTATTCAAAGGAACGGATATTATTATATAAGATATTTAAAAGCCTGGTTTGCAGTATAACAATGTTCCAGGTGGTATTTTGAAGTTTTATAACATCTTTCCAAAGATTTAGAATCAAAAAAGGGTATATCAAAGTTCAGATTTCCCTTCAAAACACCGGATATTTATTTGCAGAAAGAATTTGTCTCTCTGAATTTTAGGCTTCAAAGCTACTTAACATTCGTGGAATTTTGTAAATAAAAATTTCATGAATCCTAAAATTTTGAATTTGTTTTATGAACATCAGATTTCATTTTTTGAAAAATTTATATTCAACCGGTTTTAAATATATAACTCATAGGTCATTTAATTTAAAAAATATTTTTTTTATAGTTTAAAATATTCTGGGAGATTGTAACCTGAATAAGTTTATATCGATAATATTTTTACGTAATTGTCTTCAGAATTTCGGAAGTATAAGTTGAAATATATATTGATTAATATTCAATTATTTAAACCTATCTAATATTCATTGAAATTCTTTCTTAGAATGTCATTTCATAGTTCGTTATAATTTCAATAACAATATCCCCACAAATAACCGCATTTCCTTCACTTTCCTATGTATCTTGAATTCGAAGGGTACGCATATGGTAAAAAGTCGCAATATTAGTTGTATTTAAGTGATTTCCCACTGTATTTCTTGCGTAGTATTTATCTAACGGCTGGCGTTTCATTGTTCAATTCGGTATTTTTCTTTGGGATTTAAACATATGTGATACTTAATTTAATTAATACTTCATTTTCGTCTTAAAATTAATCTTTCCGTTTGACTGTCATTTCCAAATGGTTTAATGCTTTAATAACACTAAGTTTATGTAATATTTTGCGTTGGGCTATTGAATGCTTCTTGTTTTATATCAATGATTTTATAATGAGTATAATTTAGAGAATTATGTTGACATTAAGTTTTTTTTTAAATATGGTTCTCTATAGAAAAGCGTTACATTATATATGATTTCGAAAAAAAAAATCCGCTTTCCTTTGGATGAATTAATATCTCTTATCCGTAGTAGACGTATAACAGCTTTTTAATCAAGTAACGTACTATGTATTATGTTGGTATTATTCATACTGAGAAATTCTTCCAATAGTTGTTAAAAAATTCGTTCATGAGAATTCTAATTGAATTAATGAAAGATTATACTCGTTACAAAGGTATTTGTAAATAAGTAATTGAATTAATTATGGAAACAGTAATTTCCAATAACTCACATTTTAAATCTATAACGTTTATGAGGGTTTTACCGGATACCTTTGAGTTGAATAATTATTAAAGTTTTGTAATTATGTTTGCTAATGTTAACTCTGGAGCTGTAGATATAGATCTGAGAGTGTAGATTTTGTGGTGTTAACTTGAAGTCGAATAAAGTATTCTTCGACAATTGATAAGTTAATAAACAACACAATGTAAACGGAAGCTTTTTACATAGTAAATTTGAAATAAGTAATGATTTTTGTCGAAATAAAGTGATAAAAAATGAAACAATTATTGGAATAGCAGTGAAATGCAGTATAGTCAAGTCAACTATACTTACAGTTAGTTGACTGTACTGACTGCAAATTGACTATAGTTTGATGGATTAACTGCAAGTACAGTGCAGTAGCTCCCCACTTCAACGTGGGTAACGAGACAAAGCATTTGGCCATACAAATTAGCGTGCAGATCGGCTAGCGGTCTGCCAAACTTATAACTTACAGCATCACAACCAATTCCAATGCAGCACCAGTTACTTGGACCACAGTGATTCGAATCGACTAAGTTGCAATGATAAAGGCATACCAACGTCAATACATATATTTCTATTAGAGTTTTGAGTAAAAGAAAATCATTTCACTTACATCCGTAGCTGAGTAATAGATGTAAATATTGTTAGGCCGTGCCTGATAGGCCTTTAGACGTTCCAATGTTGTCGATTCGAATAGTGGTCGAAGAAACAATAGTATTGCGTGGTCACGTGGTAAATGTATTGTTCTAGCTTTGGCAGATCTCTAGCCGGTCTGCACACTAATTTTTATAGTGAATTCCTTCGCTCGTGCCATAGTCTGAAGTGGGTATATAATGTAATTGATTGGTTGTTGGAATAGTAGTAATGTCAGTGCAGTTAGTTAACTTTATTTACAGTAAAATTGACTGCACTGACTACAAGTTAAGTGTATTGTTTTATGGGTCTACTGTAAATTCAAGTATAGTATGCACCCACTTCACACTAGTGCACGTGACTAGCATTTGACTATATAAGTTAGTGTATAGACCGGCTAGCGGTCATCCAAAACGAGAACAATACATCCACCACTTGACCACGCAATATTACTATTACTTCGACTACATCTCGAATCGACAACGTTACAACGACTAAAGTGTTACCACCACTGATTAGTGCTTATGAGGTTGAGCACATATTGGCAAGATATAAGAAGAAGCTATTTTCCGGTTACGCTTTGGGTAAAACCAAGGTAGAGGAAAGATTTTTGCGAAATGCCATTACATACTTTGCCAGTCTAAAACGGCACGAAATAGAGATGACTTTTGGATTGCAATGGTCTAAAACGTAAATTTAAGGGTAGCGATGGTATCACTATTTGAAAACACCAAGAAAGTTTTACCAGATCTTTCTTGAAGACGTTGAGATTGCCTGTCAAATGTCTCCAAGATCGTCAATTGGCAAACGGTTAAGTTTATACTATTTCGAGTGTTACTATTGGAATAACGACCAATTCCCACGACCTATAACTTTCAACTAGAACTAACAATAACAAACAACTTTTGAATTTACCCCCTATACTAAATTTTTCCTTTAATACCAAGTTTTTCTCTTCACATTATTTTACCTCTCCCCTTACATTACATTCGTTAATTCAATATGTTAAGATAGTGACTTTGAGCGAAAATACTACGAATCACTTAGTTGTGTCAAAAAGTTTACGCTATACAAATTCACGTCTAATCGTCAAGTTCCTTTATGAAAAACACCAAGTCAACACGCTTCCAAAACGTTAAGTTTCTTTGCCTAGTCAAAAATATCAAAACGGCCATCGTAAACACCTAAATATACATTGTTACCGACCCTGTTGAAAAGGAAGTAATCAAGGCTCTTAGACCTATCTTTTCCAAGTATTATGATGAAAACCTTTAGTTCAAGGATTCTAACGAGTCTTTAACTAAAAAACCACCTGAACCAATACGTTGGTTAGTACATTTTCGATACGAACGTCGACAAAGTCTTTTAACTATAACTAACGGACTTTGAAAGATTTTCACAAGTTTTAAGCCATTATAGTATTGACGTATAGAATATGATGTAACGGATCATTAAAACCAAATTAATGTTTGGTATTGATAGGCATGTAGTTTATATATTAGATAAGCCTTGATAAGGCTCAACGAAAATATTTAAGTTAGCTTAACTTAAAGATTGCTTTTAAGTTTCTTAACCTTAAGATTTATATGGAAATGAATAGGTCATTCAAGAACTTTAACCTCCTTAAACACGTGTTCGGGGAACACCCTCTAATTTTTAATCAAGTTAAGTGTTAAACTTTCTTACTGGTTCCAATTTTTATAGCGATAAATGGGAACCTGTTGATTTTCTCGTTAATCTATCATCTCCACGTGATACCACGTAGTATGCCCTGAGCGGCGGTAAAGCGCGTGAAGTACTAACTGCCAATGTGGTAAGAGGAATTAACGTTAACGCCATCTATCAGTTAATTAAGCAAAATCATCAAGTTTATCAACACTTTCCCTATGATCAACCAGTTCTTTTTACCCCTGAATAGTTTCCTTAAAATAGTTATACCACCCAAATTTATTAAATATTCTTTTGTAAAAATCATCAAATTCTTTAAGACGAAGCTTTCTACAGTAGATATGCCTACACACGCGAGGTTACTACAGGTTTCATAGGATTTTACTCCTCGTACCAGGCGACTGGCATCTAACCCTACCATCACAACTCGGTGGCTCTAATATTTGAGTTAACGGTAGGAAATGTCATCGATTATTGGGAGGATTATCGTAACCTTCTTCTCAGATCGTTTTAAAATGGTCAATATTAATTAAAATCTGTTTATGGATTTCTCGAAAGTTTGGAACAATATTGAGAAATAAGAAAGAGTTTATTGGTAGGCTTACCTAAAGATATAGGACTTTAGTTGCAACCTAGTTGATTCGGATCACTGTAGTTGAAGTAACTGGCACTGAATTTAAATTAGTTGTTGTGATTGAGCTGTAGGTTTTTAGTTTGATATACCGCTAGCCGGTCTGCATACTAATTTGTATTGCTAAACGCTTTGCGTGTGCCTCACTTTGAAGTGGGCACCTACTGCAATATATTTGCAGTGCAGTCCCACAAATTGTAGCTAATTTTCAGTTAGTACAATCCACTAAACTGACAGTTTAGTTAACTTGAATTTGCTGTATTTGACCGCTATTCCAATACTAGCGCCTTTTTGTTTTATATTTGTACGCTAACGTGGACGGTAATTAATTAGTGGCAATCCTTGAAATCACCGCTTAATTTGTATTACGATGATAATCTCTACTTCGGTTAATTTGAATTAATTTGTACTAAAATAAATATTAATTACGGCTGCTTATAACCCTCTTATTCCTTCATTCCAAGCCCTTGGTTCCTTAATTACCGTATAGAAATCTTTCCTTATAAACTTATACGTATTTCAGTTCTCTACATATACCTACCTTTTACCAGTAGTTTAATTCAATTCTATTGTTACTTTTGTTAACGTTGTCATTAATATCGTTACCTTAAATGTTTTCAAGTTTTCCACGGCAATCCTATTATTTTACGTTACTTACCACGCGGTTTATGTAGCACTCGATTCGTACAGTTAATGTATTATTATCTAGAAACCCCTTTAGAGCATTATTTGTCGTGCCCTTAGTTATAACTTCGGTGGGGTAATCTTTTTCGTTAATTCACCGGAACATATCTATTTTTCGGGTTTCGTATACTTCCCATAAAGCTGTTATGTTTATTACGAGATGCTTTGAATTAATTATTCCTAACTTTAATAGGCATTCGTAAAGGTTTTGGGAATTTATGCATACCATTATAGGTATCAGAGATAATCTTGGCTATTTAGTAATAATCCTTAACGTTCCCTTAATCATCATACCAATATCGAAGCCTTGTATTCTACAGTAAACTTTTAAAACTAATACGCTTATATTGCACGCCTACACTTAACCGATATTTAGTATACGAGGTTTCCGGTAATTATAAACTGACTTGAAAACTTTTCTTTATTGACGAGAATCATAAGTAATCCGATTTACTATGTAAAGTTATTATTATTAGTGAATAACCTGTTTGTAAAAATCATTAAATTCGATTTTGTTAAATTTACCGAAACTATATTAATCCTTTGTTTCGAGTAATCCAACTGATATTAAATCTTTTGATTTAACATGTTTAAGTATTTATCCTATAGATCTTAAGTTTGTGTTGTAATAAATAGGTTGTATGATACTTTCGGTTAATATAACGTAGTAATATAGGCTGTATATGATCTTTGCTCTGAATATCTTTGTAATATTACTTCTTTTGCTTTATCGATAGTTTTTAGGCTCGCAAGTTTCCCTTTTTCACGTAGGCTAATATAAACGCCATTTTCAGCTTTAACACTACAAATAAGGATCAACGATTTATGAAGATTAAGTTGTATACCCTTAGCCAACTCTTAGATTAGCTTACATTTTTCATAGGTTTAACCTTTCGATAACATGTTATTTCACCGCCATAAATATAATATCTTCGAGGAAAAGAATATCTTTAGTTTCTATACCTATAATACCGAAGCATTTTCCTTTTGAAATTGATAAATACGGATCAAAAGTTATAATTTTTATACCTAGATTGTGTTTAAAGCACGATTTCTAGTTGAAAAACCAAGATACACCTGCTTCTGTTAGTTTGTATAAAGGTTTGATATAACGTATTACCGTTCAGACCGAAACCTTATCCTTTCATTCTTTCCGTAGTTTTCACAGCATAATCATCTAAAACTCAGAAACAAACTTTATATAAGTTTCCGTAAAATCCTGGCTATTATGTCTAAATTAACCCTTTACGCTAGTCGTTTAACTAGCACGAATTTTGAAGATGAAACTATAGCTTATTTTCTAGATCGTAGGCAATTAAGAAACGATCTAAGCTTTAATTTTATTATCGTAATGTTAAGCGATTAACCGTGATTTTGCGTACGGCCGATCCGTAGTTTTACCTTTAAACTCGTAAACTATCTTCGACTGAAACATAGTAACGTTTTATCTTTTAAATTAAGGAGACAGTATAAATTTAATAAGTTCTTATCAAAAAAGCCGTTAATATCCACCTAATTGCTTTTTAAAAGGTTAACCTAGTATATTAGTAGTGATTTTAACATGTAACTTAAAGGTGAGGTTCCTGTTAAACTTTTCGTTTCAAAATACACACGCCGTTATTCATACTCTACTAAGCTTATAACCCTTATCATCGTTCTTCTCTTTAACATATATTATTTTTTAGGTGTGTCTCCACGTTTTAAACGTTCTATTTTCTTTGTAACGATCTTCCCACAAAGAATATATTTGTCAATCTTCTAGGATCGGAGTTTATAAATGTTAGAATCTTTATTAGACTTACGAGGTCTTTAGTATAGCTTAACCTATATAATTCGAAAAGTAACTGGGCTGTCAACAGTTTGAACCATTTTGTTTAGTTTATCAATACTTAAGATATTATACGGCCTATTCTATTTACCTGGATTTCGCTCGTAAAAACTTCAATTTAAAGAGGAAGAAATAGCACGTCTATTTTTCACGGCTCGTTCCTAATATTAAAGAATTCGTTAACCTGGCGGCGTGCCGGCTTCTTTTTCAATTCTTTCAAAGATTCAATTTATGCTACAACAACTTTTTAGGTATTTAATAATGGTAAAAATTTAATGTTTATACGTAGGTAGGCCGTAGATACCAATAAAGTCAACATAAGACCGTTAGAACCAATAATATTGGTAAGGTCTTTTTCCGCTATTGAGAGCCATATTTCTTAACATATCAAGCTTTTTATTTTCAAGGTAAGGGTATTGTAGGCTTTTCGTAAAAAAGAGTAAACATTTTCAATCTCGCCAATACCCTAATAATCTTTAACAAGAACCTGTTTATATTCGATCGCCATCGATTCAACATTAACTTAAAATATTATCACGATAAATTTGGTACCGGCGTTGTAAAAAAATACATTTAGTATCCTAAGATATGTGTTAATCTATAACCTACGTAATACTTCCCACGTTTTCTTCGCCGTAATAGTTTTAAGGAACTAAAAGCCGTGAAAATCCACAACAGAATCTACAACTGAAAATACTAGCTTACTTTCTAGGTAAAACACGTCCACGAAAACCTTGAAATTAAAATCTTAATTTTTCGTTTACGTAAACATAAACCTTAAAGGTGTTTATAATTTTATTTAACAATAATGAAAAAGCCACTTAATGATCTTTAACGTTAATAACTTCACATCTTTGCAACCAGCCGCTTTTAAAACCTTATATAATCCATTAGTTCCCCGGTAGTTAAACCTGAGATATAATGAACGCAGTTTCGATTCCATTAAGTTTAACACCATTACCTTTAACCTTCAAGGCAAAACCAGAGGTGCCCTTATTTTAGGCCAAATAGAAACCTTTTATCGCCTATAGCTTAAACCAGCTTATCAATCTAAATATTGTCATTAACGCCGAGATTGTTCATATCCCTAAGGTGAAGAGGGAAGGGAGTAAGAGATTCTAATATATGGAAAACAACAGGGCTAACAACAGTAGTGAGAATCTTCGATCACAGTAGAAAAGGCTTTTTTTCCATGGCAAAAACCGACTTTTACTTTGTAGCATTCGTATAGTTAAATTCAGTAACCGTATTCTTACCCCTTCTCAATACGATAAATTACAAATAACCTCTTATTGTGTATCTTACAACTCCTATATCCGGCATAATACCTTAAAAACCCTATTCCTCGCAATGATCTTAAATATTAAAGAGGTATATAAGGTTATATTCTTTATCGTTTTATTGGCAATAGGGGCTTTTGGCCATTAATTGGTATAAAATGACGTGTTTAGTGAGGTATAATATTATTTTTAAGCCATAGCCAATATCTTTAAACCAATCGATAAACTTTGGCTTATTTTTCTCCTTTTTAATCTTATTACCTTTAAATCTTGTAGCCCATAGAATATAATCTTATTAAGTATAATGAGGATGTTTATACTATATATTAACTATTTTAATTCGCGTTTTATATTAATTTATCGTATTAATCAGAAATTTTATTTGCAGTAAATTTAATATGTTTAACGGTTCAGGTGAAGGTAAACTTATTTAACCAACTAAAAGATCTTACGGAAAAAGAAGACTCTATTTTATACGTAGCTTGGTTATATTTACAGGCTCGAGCTTTCTATTCATTATAATAACCGGGTTTTTAGTACTGATAATCGTTATAATACATGTGAAAAGGTTTTCTTCGTCATCGCTAAACTTTAAAGCTTAGGGGTACATATTGATCGAACCTGAAACTCGAGCCGTTACGGTGGACAACGAGAAGCGTAACTGGATAAGAAAAATCTTTACAATTAGCGTTAAAATATTTTAAAGCGTATTTAAACTCATTGTAACCTGTAATGGCTTAGCAAACATATTATCGTAGGGTACCTTTGCCAACTCTAACGTTCCCCATTACTTGTTAGCTAAGTATTAACCTGTCAAACATCGAATTAACAAGGTCAATTTTACTTTTCGTCTCTTTTGTATAATCCAATATATATAACCACTTAATAATATTCCAATGCATATGGCATTAGGCAAGATTCAAATCTTTTTTTAAATAACCCTTGAGGCTATCATAAATTTCGCGGAAAGAAAAGCAATTCATCAGGTACCGAAAGTAGTAATCCTCGGCTTAATCGGTAATATTACTAGGAAACATAGAATAAAAACCTGATAATTTTATTTTCATCGAGCGAAAAATATTAAAGAATAAGCGAAACTTAAGTTCGAGGGGATTATACGGATTGATCTCATATTTATCCTCTTTCTCCCCAGATCTTAATCAAAGTGGTAATTACCTCGTAATATGTATACGTCATGAAAACGTATCGAGAGATCAAGATAATATACTAGTCATAGGGAGCCTTTGACTCCCTCGAATGGAATTGAGGATTATTCTAGTAAACAAAATAATTACCCTTAGCCAAGTTTGGAGGGGAAAAGCCAATAGTCGTGTTTATAGTACACTTGTGTGAAAATACGTGCCTTTTTTAATCTGACTTTTAAAACTAAACGTGTTAAGAAGCTTAGGGGAAAGAAACTTTGGGGTTTCCGCCCTGGGGTACTTTGGGATAATACTCTTAGTATTAATAATTAAGTCTAGGTTCCTAATAAATTAACTGGTAGACTTAAGGGTTTACGATGTATGAGTTAATTGATTTTTTACGGTCAATAACACTAGCGCATTGAAACCATCGCTCTATAGGATTCGAAAAACTGATATAAGCTTAGGAAAGTTTTTACGAACGTGTGTAAGGACATTAAGGTGATATTATCTCTAACAAACACTTTCCTTTTCCCCTTATCCCTAAAAGTTTATTTAAGGTTTTTGTGGATGGCGTATTCATAAAGAAATATTTTAAAATTACCCCTTTTCCCTTTCTTCGTGGATAGGTAAACCCCTAGTTTAGTTAATTGAATCTTTATCCTCGTTTTAACTTACTTCTTAGTCATCATTTATATAGAAAAAGTTTATTCAATAAACTACTCAGTGAAATAGTTGAAGACGTTAAATCCTTAGTTGCATCCGTTGAAGTGTAAATCGAAGATAAAGAGGCCGATATAATTGGTTAAATTATTTAGGGTAAAGTCTTTAATAATATCGGTAAACCCAAGGTTTTTGGCGGAGAACATTTCGAAGACAGCGCCAAGGACTATAATCATTTTCTTTCTAGCAGGGTTAAGAATAGTATCGATTTTAGAACGGTTTCAAGCTATCGTAACGAATATTAAAACGTATGAAGGGAAAAAAAGTGATGTAAAGTGATAAGTCATAATTTTAACGTCGGGGTGATTATAAGTTCCAAGTCGTATAACTTCGTCGTTTTTATAATTCAAAGTTTACAATAGTAATATACGTAATAGTAGTAACCATGAAAGTACGAACTTAGTTTTTTTCCAACTTGTCGACTCGTTAATCTTCAAGACTATTAGGCGGTCAATCTCACCGCCTTTAAAAAGAATTAATAAAGATTTCTTAGTATTTTCAGTAACTATACCGTCGCTTACTTATCGATTGCCGCCAATAGCTGCACAGTCTATAAGTTTTCCCTACTTATTGCTGCGAACAGCTCTATATCTTATAAAGGCCCTACATAAAAATCATTCCTTGAACTTACCAAAACAAAGCGTAATAATAGAAAAGCAACTTTTTCTTCTACTTAGCAAATCTGTGCTTAACCCAATAAGAATTAATTAGTGTTGGTAGGCCTGTCTATAGATATAGGCCTTTCGTTGCAACGTAGTCGATTCGAATCACTGAGGTCAAAGTAACTGGTGCTGCATTGAAATTGGTTGTTGTGGTTAAACTGTAAGTTCTGAGTTTGGCAGACTGCTAGCCGGTCTGAAAACTAATTTGTATGGCCAAACGCTTTTTCTTGCGCCCCACTATAAAGTGGCAACCTACTGCACTGCACTTGCAGTGCAGTCCAACAAACTAATGCCAATTTGCAGTTACTACAATCAACTAAACTCACAATTTAGTTGACTTGACTTGACTGCATTTGACTACTATTCGAACATAAAGCCTTACAATTAGCTTTAATCAAAAATAATGACTATTTTTATGTTTATAAATAAAAAAAAGTTCCTTCTTCAGGTGTTTACTCACCATTTTCTAAAATCCTTACAAGATGAGCCACAAATTACTATTTAACGTTTCTAACGAAAATATTTTTTGGGGAGATTTACGATCACAAGTAAAGTAACTTCGAATACGATGTCCACCTGACAGAATATCATACGGATTTTGTCATAATGATGTAGATAATGATAGATCACAACAAAGTGGGCAATAATAATAGTAAAGAATAAAAGGGAGTAAACCCCGATAAATATCTTTAATTAAATACTTAGAAATTTAATGTTATACTAAAAAACAATGGGCAAGTCTCATATTAACGAAACCACAATTCGAGAGTAGGTATGTGCAGTCATTCCGAGTATAAAAAAATTCCAACACTCCTTACAACGTCCAGATATCACCTCTAAACGCTTATTCAGCTCATTACGGTCTTTTTATGCGATTTAATAATCTGTACGCCAAACTTGATCGGTATATATTCCTAAACTAATGTCTTCTACGACGGGGATAAAAACCACCGCATAATGATATATTGAATTTATCAAAATTTCATACATACTTAGTTTCAAAATATGGTTCAAGGTTCTAGTTTCGGAAGTTATAGGTTCGTTAGGGTCGATAACAAACGTAAAATTTAAGTGGATTGATCAACAGTAAGAATTATCGTTGTAAAATTGGTATAATATGTTGAATCTGTAACAATTCCTGTAATTAGTTAACTCGTCAACTTCAGGCTAAGCGTTATGAATAGCAGGTAATATATTATACCCAGTACCTTCATATTTCCATTAAATACTACTTGGACTACATCTTAGATTGCGAGGGTAAAAAGGTTATTAATAATAACGATATGCCGAAACCAGGCACGTAGCATTAAAATACTGCTTCTAATGAGGCATAGTAACTAGACGACCATGCCCTCCTGTACTGGTTAAGTAGTTAAGACCCCTACCTTTTCCCTGACTAAACACCTAACACTTTACATACCTTTAACTTTCGCAATCGTTGTACGGACAATACATTTTGAGTTATTATTCCAAATACTGGAGCAGCAAGTTATTTAATAAGAGGTTATTTGTAATACCTCAAATTGCGAAGAGAAAGCACTATTATCACGGATTTAAATCATTAAGATGTTAGCGAAGTCAAAGTTGGTTTCAGTATTAGCGAATAACGATCGGTACTAAGATCAACAACTCTTTAAACCGTTATTAGGCCGATAACATTTCACATTATTAAGTTTCATACCTCATTTCCACTTTATTTGCAAGACATAAAGATTCTTAATATAAAGATTAACTTTAACGTTAATGAATTGGTTAAAAATAGCTAGAGGTTCCTTTTCTTCTTTAAGAAGGGGCATCTCTAGTTTTACCTCCAAAGCCCAAATATAATGGTATTAAGTCTATCGAAGTTAGAAATTCGTTAAGTATATAGGCAATTGAGTTACCTAACTATTAAGAAGTTATATAAAGTCTTTATGTTCACAAAATATCAAGACGTGGAAACTTTGTTTGCCTTTTTTTTTCAAAAGTTTTACTATTATTATGAAACGTATACTTAAATTACTCTAAAACTTAAGTTTATATCAAAATATAAGAAGACTGTTATTACGAGATTTTCGTCGATGTATTTTATTTAAATAGAAAGTTCATTCTTTACTTTCTTAACTTCCTAACTCTTTTCTTACATATTTAAATTCCTTCAGTTATTGTCAGCGAAGGATGCGTGTAAAACGTTAAGGATATTGTGAATTAAATTGTATTTGAGTCTAATAAATGTTTTCGATAACGATACCAGTAATAATTTTACGGCGGTAGAGGTTTAGGCGGATATAAAGATAATGGGGATCTAGAATAAAAAGTTGTCTATCAAGGCCTATTAGAGGATTGAAAAGGTTGATAGGGTATATATAACACTTTATAGAGCGTAAGATATTTTGACGTTGAAGATTGCAAGCTTTACAAATTAGGAGGCACATTATCCAATGATAGTCAAAAGCTTGGATAATGTTATGGACCCTAAAGATTTAGTTTTAACGTTATTAGTCTTTGGAGTATATTTTCATTTGACGAGTGAATCCTCTCTGTGAACAAATTCCAATAAAAGGGTCGTGGTATACGATAAAGACTTACCTAGATTACGACATGAAACGGTACGCTGATAAGTTAACAATACCTTTAATATCAGACACGGTTTGACAACAATCGACGTTTCTTCTTTATTATTGTAAAGTGAAGTTTTTGTGTAGCAAAAGTCAGGCAAATAAGATGGCCTATTTAATATTTTAAGTATTTTCAACTTTGAAGTAAATGTTAAAACAATGAACGGTTTTGCGACGCGGTGCATAAATTAAGTCAAAACTTACATTAGAGCCCCGAATTATTAGGATAATGATAAAGATCCTCAAGATAATTAAATGAACTAATAGAACGCCCTTTCTCTCATAATTAAGAAACTGATGGAACGTTCATAATACTGTTGAAAACCAAAAAGAAGCAACGTGAAAGATAAGAAATATATACCGGTCCGTATTTATAACATTTTTTGAGTTAATAGAAAAAAAATATGATTGAAACATAGCTGTTAAATTCCGGTTATGAGGAATTATTGGAACTTTCGGTAATACTTTTCAAAAAAAAAAAAGAAAAAAAATTTAAGTTCAATGGATTTTTCATTGAAGAAGTCGTATAATTCTTGTTCAAATACGAATTTAACTCATAAGACCCAAATATCACTATTCTCAAGTTGAGGATTAAATACGAGGTGAAAGGAAAACGAGGGGACGACCGTACGAAAAATCCCTCCTCATAGCTTCAAGATATGATAACGAACTAAAAGTCTGAAATTTTACGTAATACCCAACTATTCTAAATATTAAATCAGGTTTGGTGGTTGTTTAATAAATAAGTTTGCAAGCCATGCCTAATAGAAAGTTTACCCTTTATAGCCATGATATTACTGAAATGTATAATTAGTCAGCAACTAATTGACAAAGTAAAGTTTTATTGGAATTACCGTAATACCTCCGTGATGAATACTCTCTGGGGACAGTTATACGATGTATTCAGTTATTAGAAGGACTAGTCTAAGTAGTGGTTTATTGGTTCCTAGCCTACCTGTTGTGTTTCACGTCGAGATTACAAATAAAATTTTAATTTACAAGTCTTATTTAATAATTACGTTAGATAACAACTTGGGTTTCATAGGCATATATATTAACGATACTATTTTCGTCTGAATCGCTGGCTTTATACTATAGGAATATCAGGTAATCAAGGACTTTAAATTCTTAGGATTACAAGCTGGTTCAAACTTCATCAAAGGGTAAACATTTAAATTTAATCAATCCGGAAGTATAATGTTCAATATTCTAACATTTAACCCAACTTTGGTTAAAAGGGTTTAGGCGTTGACTTCGTTATAATGAATAAGATGGACATAGCCAGAACTTAAAGTTATTTGTAGTAACGCGCCTGTAGCAACTATATTTCCACGTTACGTTGACCGGTGGCTTTCTATCAACTTTCAATTACGGTATAAACCTGAAACCTAATAAATAAAGATTTTAACAAATTAAATGAAAGGTTGGAGTGATAGATAAAGAATTTGGACCAAAAGATTAATATGACTTCAATTAACTTATTAAAGATAAAGTTGATGTTTTCCCGAACAACCTTTGTGTAAATGATATATATTTATCTATGTTGATTTAAATTCTTATAACAATCGTTCATCAAGGTAAATAATAAAAAGACCAATTTAATATTAACAGAAACCTGAATAATTCAATTTCTGTGAAGTATAAACGGAATATTTAAACCGTTTTAGCTTCTAAAGCTTACGGTATAAATGCTGGCTTCGATATAGATATAACGATGTAGAAAACCCTCAATATCGTCGCCTAGTAATTTAAGATTTCACCTATCCAGGCCGTAATTTGTATTGATTCAAAAAGTCTATTCTAATGTTTTTCGGAATTTGGAACTACCAACGAAAAATGTCTGATAACGAATATTACGGCACTTTGCAAAAGCGTTTAAACTAAGTGAATTGAGACTTTTCTTTAAATTAATAGTAACGATAATTTTATCAATACTATAACTAAATCAACGGTTAGTAGAACCTTTAATTTTTTTTTTTTGAATAGTAATAGGTGGAATATACGTATCGAGGATTATTTTGAAAGGCGACATGGCAATTTCGAATTACGTACCAGTGAATAGGTGTACCCTGGTAAATTAAAAGATTTTTAAGGAATCAAAGCCGGGGATTTCATTGATTGGTATGATTTAATTAGATGTTTACATTAGTTTGTGACGAAACATTTGTTTATGGGAATCAATAAAGCGGGAATTCGGCATCGTATGATAATTAAGGTTAATTTGGTTATAGAATTGGAAGGGATTTGGCTAGTTAAAGAAGGAATAATTCAGTGGTAACAGGAAACGACTGGTTAACTGTAGTGGTGTGCGCGTACCGAACAAAAAGCTACCAGTATTGAAATAGTAGTAATTGCAGTGTAGTAATTCAACTTTACTTATAGTAAAGTTGTCTGCATTGATTGCAAGTTAGGTGTATTGTTTTATGGGTTTATTGTGAAGTCGAGTCCAGTCTGCGCCCATTTTATACTAGGGCATAAGCCTAGGAATTAGCCATACAAATTAGTGTACAGACCGGTTATATGTTTGCCATATGTAAGACAATACATCTACCACTTGAAACCGCAATACTACTATTGCTTCTACCAATTCTCGAATCGACAACGATGTAACGTCTAAGATCCTACCAAAATTTGTAGTTAATACAATGAATCCCACAAAATAATAGACTTAATATTCAGTTAGTACAGTCAACTTACTCGAAAGTATAGTTTATTCACTGTATTGAAATTACTATGATTTTTTTTATCAGGGGCATTTGGTTTTGTGCGTGTAAGCTAGTGTGATTGACTATTTATTTGTTGTTACCTTTGAAGTGCCATCTAGTTAACCGTCTTGACCCCTATTCATTACAGTGTGCTCCATATCAAAATTGACTTTAAATACCTCCTTTTGACCCGCGCTTCCGAGTTTTAACTATATTAACTTCCGTGCACAAGTATTTCTCTATAGATTTGTGCGTATTTCGAACTTAACTTCGCTTGTTAACCGAGTTTCCGGCTATGAATCCCTGATAGGGTTTTTTTTAAGAAAAATCAAGGTACCTTTGTTTTCCTTCCTGATGGTTTTGTGATTTGGCTTTTCTTGGTTCCCTTTTGAAGTATCCTTCAAGTCATTGTTGTTTATAAACCTTTCAGGGTGTTATTTGGTAACAATTTTGTCATGGACTCCATTGGGTTATCCTTGTCATTCATTCACCTGAAGTCTTCTATTTATTTATTTTTCGTAAGATTCGCAAAGCGATCATACCTCGATTATCTGGCGTTTTCCTCTAGTTTTCCCCAGTTTTGAAATATATTTAAATATGATTTTCGAATCGATATAGATTATAACTGGAATAGGTAGGATTTGAATTTCTTTGGTAGCTATATTGAGAGTTCTATGTATTATTGTACTTATGTTTAAGCCAGCTATCATACCGAAGACCTCCGAAGCTAATAAGTTTGACGTAATCGTTTTACATCTTACAAAGGTTTAGTGGATTGGGTTTATTTTTATTGCAAACAGATCATTCAAGAATTTATCCACATTTACGATCGTTATGAGGAATTCGATGTGTAACGATATGTTATTGTTGTCGATAAAAACTTTGTATGTGAAGGTTATTAAATTAGCTCTCGATAATTCAATAAGAATTATATTCATTGAATGGTCCAAGTTCTTTATTCACCAATCCCATTCTCTATTTAATGCAACGTAATTTTTACTAATTGCGTTTGGGGCCTGTATGATAACTGAAAGATTGTACAATACCTTCAGTTGGTATATGTTTGCGATATAACTATTGCATTCGCTATGTTTCAAGTATTCTTAACTTTTTACCGCATGAGTCTCATCAATTATAGCCAAGTTAACGCCTTGACCATTTGAATAAAAGTTGAGGTAGATATCAATATTGTTAATACCATGATTACGAATTAATGATCCGTTAAAATTCAAATGATTGAACTTTGCGAAAATTTAAAACTGCCTGTAATTCAAAAACTTTGAATATTCAATTGCACGTTGTTTCTACATCATAAAGTTAGTATTGGCAGGCCTTTATCGTTGCAACGTAATCTATTCGAACCACTGCGGTCTAAGTAACTGGTAATGCATTGAAATTAGTTGTGGTCGAGTTCTAAGTTTGGTAAACCACCAGCCGATCTTTACACTAATTTTTATGGCCAAATGCATTGGCCTGTGCCCCACTTTGAAGTTAGCACCTACTGCACTTCACTTGCAGTGCAGTACACTAAACTGCAGCTAATTTGAATTAATTACAATCAATTAAACTGACAGTTTCTTTGATTTAACTATACAGAATTTGACTGCTATTCCAACAGCTAATATGTTTAACCAAAATAGTATATTTAATTTGTATATTTTCCACGTCGAAATTTTCATTTTACGTAATTAGTAAATATAAATCGTAGTTTGAGAATTTTATACCAATCTTCGATTTAAAGTGTGATTTATAGGTTAAGAATTAATAGGTACCTGCTTTCGCCTAATCGGTACCGTAGTTTGACGTATCGTATAACCGTTTCCAATAGGTACTTGTTATGGAGTTTTGCGGTAGTTTTGATAAAACGATTTTTTGTGAATTAGTTTCCGATTACATATACATTTGAGTAATATCACGGCCATTAAGGGTGAACATTCTATCGATTTTGGCTATCAAACCTATCGCTAATGCAATTATCAGGCGTTAGATAATCTTCTGAATCGTTGGTGATTACGTGAGGATTTAGCTTTTGCGTTTATTACCATACTTTTAAGCGATTAGACGTGAAGTTTCGGAAGGTTTCGCTATGATTTCTCCCTTAACCTCGTGAATAATGTTCGATTCGAAGATCCTAACATTTGTTTTTGAGGGTTAAAGTCTCGTTAGGGTCCCATTATACAATTCCTTGGGTAAGGAGTCTATGAATCTTAATTTTATCGCTTTTTATAAAAATTACACCTATAATTTCAATAATTAGTCGTTAGTAGAGCTTAACAACCAAAGCTTAATCATCCTTTGATTCCCTATTAACCTATATATTAATGTAAATAAGACCCTATATGTATTCCTTACCCTTAATATTTCATTTTTCCAGTAGTAGGTTATACTGTCAACATTTTATTGGCTTGTCGATTACAGGAAAGTAAGGATAATATAAACTTATTTACTTGGCTTAAAGATTTTCATTATGGTCGTTATCGTTAGTCGCCTGAATATAGGGTTTAACTTGAGTTGTAGGAAATTTTGTAGGACTGTTCACAGTTTCAACAACACCTTCCAGGTTGCCTACACTTAAAATCTTGAATAGACTATTCCATTTACCTAGTTTTATCCATACCAGGAATTCGTTTTACAATGGTAAAGTTAGTACTTTAATCGTCATATGGCTGCTTTTGGTATTAAAAACATTTTTATTTAGCTCCTGGAAAATTCCTTCTGTAGTTTTCAAGAGCTTTTCCCTACGTCGTAGCCTACTTGTAAGTATTTACTGATGGTGAAGATTTACTTGTCAGACGAAGATATTCAATAAATACCAGTAACGATGATACCAAGCTACCAGGGCCTACAGTGTCGGTCATGCTTTTCACCACCATTAAAAGGTGTGTCTAATGGTTAGTAAAGATTCCAATCTCTAAATTTAAGGTGTTATACGCCTTAAAAAGAACAGTGGGTTCTTTTTCGAACTTTCCAATATTTTATTGTGTTTTGCTAAGTATTTTCTTTTATTTAATCCCTATTATTTTGACATTTTTTTGTCACTTTGTTGTCATAAAGTTGATACCAATATTATTGAAAACAACGTTTGATAAGTTTAATATATGTTCATCTATGATATTCTTAATGTTTTTCAAATGTCTTTTGCCATCAGCGACTTAAGGAACATGACACTCTAAAAGACGGTTATCGAATCCATAACGTAAAAAATACCTTATAATACAAGTAGGATACGTTGACCAATATTTGTTAGTTAAATATTTCGTCGTTTTTTAGTGTACAAATCATTCTTTGAAGGGTTTAGGAATGTAAGTGGTAATATCGATAATGGTTTTTAATAGTTTCTAAAACTATATATTTCATATTTGCATACTCTGCAGATTGAACGTTTTTTTATGGGATATTGTCATCTGGTTAATTCAATCGCCAATGTAATTAATATATTTGTAACTCCTTCAGATTTACTATTGCTTCCTCCTACGATTAAATATTAAATAAACGGTGCTTCGACTCATATGAAAATGAAAACCTCTAGCCGTTTTTAATCAATTCGTTAGCGTTGACGTCGACGTTGATACCAAAGATCTTTCTGTTTTCCAAGCAAAGAACTAATGGGGTAGTAGACTTGAATATATGGAATGTGATCTGCCTAACCACTATTTATACAATTGTAGATCTCAGTGATGCTAGTTATTCGTCTAGGCTAAAATAAACTCCGGCTTTGCCCTCATATTGACGATTAATCTTTGTAACAATATTAATTACCACTATAATTCCATATACTAAGAAGATACTCCTATTTAATACACTATTTCCCATATATCTAGTATAATACGTTGAAACGTATAATCAGCGTAAGAATCGCGAATATTAAAGGTTTACAAAGGATCTGGTACTTGACCATTAAGGAAAATGTAAGGGTCTTCGCAAACCAAACGGTATAAGAAGGCGGGGTCGATTAATCATTGGATTACTTTAGGAGTATAATCTCTATTTCACGAGCCTTACTTTGGCGTATTATGATTGTTAACAGCCTCTATTCTGTCGCAATTTACGATACAATTTAAGTATTTTTTCCTAAAAACAGTAAAGTACTAGGTATAGTATATCACCTGCAATTTCTAACGCTTAGCCGGAGGCTTACGAATTAAGAAATAAACTGATTTATCATAATTATAATACCTTTTACCATTATTACGACGATAGGTTTTACGGTTAACAGGTCCGTTTATACTTTACCCCTATTACCATCGCTAATGTGGTTGTGGATTTCAGTATCATGATTATGGACCAAATTTTGAACGTTCGTACCTGCTATATTTACGATCGATATAGTGTGTCATCGTAAAATATTCGTTGTCCTAGTCGCGAAAGTTATAACTTTAAGGTAAATATCAATTAAATTTGGTCCATGTTCCATTAAAGTCGTAGGCAAGGACAGTAACTGGTTGTAAAAGCTTTTGTAAATGTTATTTGGGCATGGTAGGTCGTATTCAAACTCGTTTACGCATGTAATAACTGCCCGTACCTATTTGTAAAGTGAATCCTTGCTAACATGTGCTATCCTCATTATTTACAGGCATAATATTCACTCATTAAGCATTGGTTCAAAAACATTTATTAGTGCTTCATCTGTTTTCTTCTCAGCTATTATCATTGACTATTTTGTTGTAACCCAATCTGTATAATATTATTTGAAGCGGACATTATATTCGAAATAACTTTTTATATCATAATAACTTCATGGAAAGGCTTTATCTCAGTGGAAAAGGCTATAAAGTCATTTAGGGCATGACCCGTGATGAGGTTTGGTAAGCATGAGTGGAAACGTAAATAAGGAATCTCTATTCACTTGCAAATGTTTGGAAATAGCAATATTTTCGTTACAAGCAAATTATTAAGCTTTTCGTTATACTTCTCTACGTTATTCCAAATCTTAACAAAGTTCGTAAGAAGTTTAAAGTTAATAATAACTATCTTAACTTATTTGGGGCAAATATTACAATAATCATCTCAATCGTCGATAGTATTTATTGATACATTAAAGTCAGGGTAATAATGGTTGTTGCTAATCGCCTAACCCGAAGCGTATAGTCTCATAATATAACCTATAAGAAGCTTACGTATATAGGCGTACCTGCCGAAGAAAGTTTTACTAATAATTTATCAATATGAAGGAAAGTATAAAATTACTTTAAAACCTTGACGATTTGGGGAGAAACTTGAAGGAACTTCACGAAATTTCTTAATTAATCGCTAGTTAGCGCTAACGTCCATTCCTTTCGCTGAGTTGACGGCTGCAGCTCCACGGACCCTACCTCTATCGAATACATACTCTATAATATCGCGAAAAGGTGCTAAATTACTAAGTCAATTAAGAGGTTCCTCATTGACAGCGTGTAAAAAAATAGTGCTAATTAGGTTAAATGTTTAACTCGACTGGGAATTACGGGGTGATAGCCCTTTTAAACATATGTAGTGGCATTAATAATCGTCAACACCCTTTTGTTTCTCTCGTAGATTTTAAATTCAAAGATCTTAAAGATAATCTTCAAGTTAAACCAACTTAAACAAAGTTCTTAACAGTTATTTCAATGTTTCAACAGGCATGTAAATCTCACGCCTACTAACGTATACATTTAATTTGGTCTCAAAAATCCTTTGCATTGTTTTCCATATATCAATGATCCAATGACTAAAGAATTTATGAAAGTTTTGGAAAACGCGGCGTCTACAACCAAACTCTTCGCCGACGTCCGTGTCGAAGATGTATTAGCCAACGTAGTTGGTCAAATAGTCGTCATTTGAATCTTTCTTTACGTATCTAAACAAAGGGTTTTTATTTTAATACCTGTAAAAAAAGGGTCGAAAGCTTTAATTACCCTTATTACTTCCTTACTAAGTACTATCTTTACGTTTTTAGCTGGAAAGTTAATGTCAATTCCCGTTATGTAGGTACTTGATAGTTTGGTGTCAGGTTGCTTAACGTAACTTTCCTAATGCAACTTTGCGATTTTTTATATTTTCGTTTAAATATAAGGTTTTGATATATTCCGTAACTTTTCAGATTCACGATATTATGATACAGCGAGAAAAGAGTAATATAGAGGAAAAAATTGGTATAAATCGTAAAGTTTAGTATAAGAAGCAGAGAAAAAGGTTGTTTGTGATTATTATTTGTCAATATAGACCACATAACTTATTTATTTTTCGTATTTGAAATTTTCAGTAATAGTACCTGTAGTCGTGATGACTCAACTGTTTTCAAACTTAGCGATTTTTAAATACTTTAGGTAGTTATTCTTAATGCTTTTTAAAAAGGTTCAATAAAGATTTCCAAGTGTTTGCAATAACGATACCGTCACCACTTCTAGACTTTCATTTTGAACTGTCTCAATGTAGAAGTTTTCTCTACTTACTGCCATTTTGGACTCATGTAGTTCGTAGGGACTTTTCGCAAAAAGATTTCATCTACCTTAGTTTTACCCAGAACGTAACCGCAAAGTAACTTATTCTTTTACCTAGCCAATCTTTTCTGAACCTAATACGCTCTAATCAGTGTTGATAGATCTTGCCTAATAGGTTTTCAAACGTTGCAACGTTATTGATTCGTATTGTAGTCGAAGTAACAGTGGTATATCATCGTCAAGTGATAGATTTATTATTCTAAGTTTGGTAGACCACTAGCCGGTCTGCATACTAATTTGTATGGAAAATTTCTAAGTCTTTGCGCTAGTCTGAAAAAGGAGTATACTGTACTTGACTTGCAATCAATATAGTAAATCCCACAAAATAATACACTCAACTTTTAGTCAGTATAGTCAACTTAACAATACAGTTCAAAGACTCTACTGCAATTACTACTGTTCCAACGTTAAATAGGAGTTTTTCTAGTAGAACAATTGATAGAATAAAACGCAATGAATATATAAATTAAATGGTAAATGGTGATTAATACAAGAGTGAAGTGGCTATTCCTAGATATATGTAGAATCCGGTTATATTGAAAAGTTATAGTAAAACACTATTCGTTTTGTATTTTTATATTCCAGGGTAATGCTTCATATAAATTGCAACACTCGCTGCTACGAAATTATCCGGTAGATACCAGCGGTAAGGATGGTAACCGTATCCTTATATATTCTATGTAGGCCGCAGAGCTTCTGAGCTATCTTTTCATTCATAACCTTATCTTGCTCCACAATTTGAATACCCGTAGGCATTGAAACTGTAGCCTTGATCGGGCCGAAAAACGCTGCCTAATTAGTCCCCACCAGGCGCTTAGTTATGTTGGGAATGCGACTATATGATTTGGTTGATAAGAAAAAGCCTCGTAAAAAAGATTGAAGGGAAAATAGTCTAGGAAAAACAAAGGCAAAAGTGAAACACAATGCAGTCGCATATGTCGTTGAACCCCATGAAGTATATTTAAGGAAGATTTATACCCTTCAACACCTGAACGTTGTATGCCTAAAATAAAACTAAAAAAAGTAAAATCTTCATTAAAATGAACTTGAAGAATAATATTTCCTTACATATTATATCTGTTGGTAGGGCTTTAGACGTTGCAAATTTGTCGATTCGATTAGTCCAAGAAACAGTAGTATTGCGTGGTCAGATGGTGGATGTATTGTTTTTGTTTTGGTAGACTGCTAGCTGGTTTGCGCAGTAATTTGTATAGTTAATGGGTTGGCCTATTCCTTAGTATGAAGTGGGAACATACTGCACATGACCTAAAGTCAAATACAATAGACCCATAAAAACCAAAATAATTAACTTAGAGCCAAAATAGTTAACTTTACTGTAAGTAAAGCTGACCAACTACAATGAAAATACTATTATTCCAACACTGACGGCTTTTTAGTTTGAACGCCTACGCCAGTGTGGTTAACTCATCTTTTCCGGCAAGTGCTAAACTACGATTTCGTTAATTTGACAGACTCTTGTTGATTTTAATTGACCTTCACATCGAATTGCACTTATTTGTATGCAAAATGACCCCAAATTACCGTTAGTTACTGCATAACTTTGGCGTGCGACTTTATCGACTTCTATAAAAATTTCCTTTGTTACAAACCTATGTAATCATTTACTTTAGCTATTCCAATGAAATAAGTTAATATCGTTAATCTCCTAGCAGTGTTTCAGTTTACTAGTATATTCCTAGCCGCCGGCAGGTGATTTGAGCTGGCCGGGCGGTCTAATAACATATCCCTCAATACATATAGTTAGCCTTTTGTTATCGAAAACCTTTTAAGAGCTTCGTTTGGAAATGCCTTCATTACGGCATAATAAGGGTTGTATTTATGATGAATTTATCGGAATTTCGCAATTTCACTCCCTTTTTAGGCTTTACAGAGTGTCATTATATGGATTATCAGGCGTTTTTCGCTGGTAGTTCCGAGTTGTATGAGGCATTCGAACAGGCTTTTTGAATCGGTATGAATTACCACCGGGATAGGAGGAATCCTCAACTGCCTAGTAATAACGTCAAAGGTTTCCAATAGTATTATGACTTCAACCTCCGAAGTTAGCACGCTTCGTATAATCCTTTTACATTGAATGAAGATTTAGTATACTAGGCTACCAATAATTCTGAACTGGTTTTACCGCCTATCTTTATCAACGAAAGTTATTAAAAAGCTGATCTGTAAAAACAAGTTGGTATTACTTGTAAAACACCTATTCGTAAAGATTATTAGCTTAGCCTTAGATAAAAAGATCAGGACTATATTAAATGTTCGGTTTAGATTTTTCATTTGACACCTAATCCATTCATTGAGCCGGTTAAAGTCGTTAATTATTGGATTTTGTTTTTTTGATACGATAGAAAGGTATTATAAAGCCTTCTAGTTGACATAAGGTGGCAATATAGCTGCCACAAGCACGCTGTTATAGGTATCGTTAGGCCTTAACTACGTTAATCTTTCCTATTATAGCCAAATCGATGCCTTGGTTTTTTTTGGAAAAAGTTAAGGCCGGTATTAACACTCAGTATACGTATTAACGCTGCGTGAAAATTAAGTTAATTACCCTGAATTAGCGTCATAACTCGCTTGTAATTCCAGAATTTAAAGTCTTTAATCGCCTGTTATTTTAATGCAATAAAGCTAGCTATTTTAAATAAAATGGTATCATTAAATAACATACCTATTATGCCAAAGTCGTTTTTTTACGTCATTATTAAATACGGGTCGTGTTGGAATAGTACTACATGCAATGCAATACGTTAACTTTACTTACAGTAAAGTTGATTGTACTTTAAGTTAAGTGTATGGCTTTGTAGAGACTTACCGCATTGGGTGTAAGTCCAGTGCAGTACGCTGCACTTCACTCTAACGAACGGGCCAAGGAATTAGCTATACAAATTACAGTGCAGACCGGCTAGCGGTCGACCAAACCTAGAACAATACATCCACCACTTAACCAATACAATACTACTGTTACTTCGACCACGATTCGAATCGACAACGTTATAAGAATCTAAGGCTTTACCAACACTAATCAGTACTTATGGGATTAACTACAGGTTGAATAAATAAAAGAAAAGGCTACTTTTCGGTTGTTACGTTTTACGTTAGCGTTAGGATAAAGGAAAGAGTTTTACCAAGGGCTTTTACTACTGTGCAGTCTTTATACAATATGTAAAGAAGACTTTTAGGCTATGCAGTCTCGATAGAAAACTATAGGTAGAGACGGTATCTCTATTAAAAACACCAAGAAATCTTTATGGATTTTTCTTAAAGACGTTAAGATTAACTTTTTAAAGCCACAAAATACGGCAAGTTAACAAACGGCTAAGTTAGTACTACTATGGGTGCTACCACTATACAAAAATGACTAAGTACTTACATTAAACAACAACAACAAATAACCTTCACCCTTTACCACCAATAACAACCTTCGACCTTACCCTTTACATTAAACCTTTTCCTTTACTTTACTCTTTTTACTTCCCACGCTACTTTAACCGTCAGGTTCGCTGCTTTTCGCGAAAACATCAAGTTACACCAAGAAAGCCACGTTGCGAGACCTTACGCCAAGCCACCAAATCACCAAATCGCTAAGTTCCTACAAGACCTTACATCAAAACACTAAGTCTCTACGCCAAAAATCACCAAATCCCTCGCCTTATATAAATCAATACATCAAGATAATTACCACAAGCGAACGCTTCTAAACTATTACCGACCTTATTAACAATTTTTTTTTTAAAACCCTCGGGTACTTTTTTACTAAATATTACAACTACGACCTTTATCTATACAACGTTGATAAAAAATCCACTAAAAATCATCTTACTAACTTCTTCAACTGCTACATTATTAAATACTATAACGTCAATGATCCTAACAATGCTTTTATCAACTTCCGTAACATTTTTAATAACTAGACTATAGATATGTAGACCTTAGTTTAGAAAGGGGTTAAAAAAAGGCTAAAGCAAAACTTAAACGTTAAGGAATTTACTTATTACCTTAAGGAAATACAAAACTAGCATGTGAACTTTTTGATATCACCTAACTTAAAAAATGACCTTAAGGCCTACTGCCTAAGTGAGAGGATATTAAGGAACTTTAACGCCCCTATACGCGATTTAGGGGACCTTCACTTCACTATCATTTAAGTTAATCCTTTTTACTTGCCGGCGATAATGAACTTATTAACCTATTCGACAGTTTAATACCCCTTCATAACAACGCGCAGTAAATCCTTAGTAACGGTAGGGCACATAAAGTGAGGGCCGCCAAGGTAGCCCGAGGTATTAACGTTAGTACTTTACACCAGTTAATTAATCAAAATTATCAAGCCTCTTAAAAATTTTTAGTATCTATCGCCCTTTAACAATTTAGTCGTTAAGCTCTTTAAAACCCTTCACCATTTAAATTTGCTTAGACGCGAAAGCCTACCACAGATCTTACTATAGGACTTTGCCCCTTAGGTTATATAACGGGTGATAACCTTTAACACTGTGCCTTAAAAGCTCCAAGTCTTAAATTACCAAAAGAACCAATATTTAAGACCGAAATAATTATCGCGATTTTTGACCACAACCCGTTGAAATAGTTCATATTTATTACAAATTACTTACGAACTTCATCAACACTTAAAACGACGTAAAGAAGTATAATGAAAAGTTTTACAGCCTTATTAACTTCAAAATAATACCCTTGTTAAACATCTGTAAATAAATGGAGGTTCCACCTTCAGGTTTTTATTCATTATTTCCCGAAACCTTTACGAGGTACATTAAGGATTATTACCTAACTTATTAACGGGAGTTACCACGTTCCGTAAAATAAATAATGGCATAAATGGCTATATTGAATAGAACATCCACCTCCCTTAATAATATATGAACCAGATCATTACACGGTAAACTACAATAATAACAAAAAAAAGTAGAGGAAACATTAATGAATATCATCAATTAAACGTTTCATAAGCTAATATTATATTAAAAAGCAATGGTAAAAGCCTATATTAGCGAGGCTACAATTTACGAGTAGGTAAGTATAATAATTACTGGCGTTAGCGAATTTGAATACGCTTCATAACGCCTAAGTACCTCCTGTAAAGGCTTTTTTAACTAGTTTCGATGCTCGTTTGCTATTTTAATAACGCGTATATCAAACTCGTTTAGTATGAATCCCTAAGCCAGTAACCTCCTTAATGTAAATAAAAAAGACCTTGTCGTAGTTAATTATATTAACTGTAAGTACGGGCACCTATCACTCCTAAGGTTTGGCCCATAGGTTACAAATTGAAGGCAACAGTTACGTTGGTGTTGATAAGGCTAAACTTTAGGCGAAACAATTAATCGCTAGTACTATCGTCATAATAGTAGCAAAAAAATGTTAGTTTTACGGTAAGTTTAAATACTAGTTAACTTGATACCCCCTTACCGAGCGTATTAATAGAAAGGTAATGTATCCCACCTAATGCCCCATTGCTTTTCACTAGGATTATTTGGATGAAATCGCAGACTTTAAGGGCGACAAACCAATTAACACCGCCAACGTCCCTAAAAAAATTTAATTACACGAAGAAACTTTTTTAAATATAGCTCAATAATTAGCCGACTACGCTTTCCTTTACCGTTTAAGTGATAAAAAACCTTATCTTTACCTTAATAAGACCCCCAACCCTTTATAAACCTTTAACCTCTGTAATAGTGACGCGGACCACACGTTTTAAGGAATTATATTACATATACGGGTAGTAAAGTACGTAATAAGAGACTATTCAAAATACGTGACACTATGAAAGGAAAGTATTACAGCCATAAAAATTGACCGTTATAATATTAGATAGGACAAAGTTAATTTTAAATTGAGTAAATCATTACTGTGAATAAGTACAATGATAATTTAAATAGTTGTGGATGTAATTACGTTTTATATCCTTAAATCCACTACCCCTTTTTTCCTTTGTCCAAAGGATATAAAAGCACGGCGTTAACGTTAACATTAACGTAAACGAACAAGTTAAACACGATTAAATGTTTTTACTCGCCTTTAAATAAGGATACCTGTAATTTCATTTTTAAGATTCGAAAACAGTGGTATTAAACTAATAAAGCCTAATATACGTTCATTATATCGGCTCCTGAACTATTTAACCGTTAAAAAGCTAAACAAAGTCTTACAGTCTGTAAGGTATAAAAATGAGGAATATTTTCCCCTAAAGGCTATTTCAACACTTTGCTACTATTGTCAAACGATTCCTAAACCCCACGGAAATTTAAATTTATATTAAAATATGATAAGTATTTCAATTACGAAACCTTCGTTTATTTTTTTACTTCAATAACAAGCCTATTCGATATATTATTAACTTGACAACCTTTTTTTATGGGACTAAGTTTTTCAAGCACTTTTCGGCAAATCATATGTAAAAAACTGGTAAAGATATTGTAAATTAACACGTACCGGGACCTACTTAACGTTATCGTTTACGATACCGGCATTGACGTTACGGTGGTGGAATTTAAGTAAAATTCTAAAATAATAGGTATTTAGTGTAAATAGATACCTGATAAGGTCCACGAAAGTATTGGATAGATTAAAAGGGAATACGCCTTATTTCGCCGTATATACAATATCCTTACATTTAAAATTAGAAGTTTTATGGATTCAGAGGCACGTTTATATATGGTAGTAAAAGGCGGAACGATATTATAAGTCCTAACGGTTCAATATTAACAATATTGGTCATCAAAGCATACTTAAGTTTGACGAGGGAATCTCCACCTTGCTTAAGTATTTAGAAACATGTTACGGCCTATAATAAAGCTTTAAAGAATTTACGAAAAAAAAAATCAGCACGTCACCAAGTTAATAAATCCCTTACCACCAGAAACGGCCTTATAATAATCGACTTACTTACTTTGTCTTTATAAAGAGAAGTTCATGTATAAACGGGAGGTAGTCAAATAAAAAGGCTCATATAAAATATTAAGTATCGTGAACTCCGAAATAATTATTAAAACTACTAACTGTTTTATATCCTTACGAATTACTTAGGTTAAACTTTATATTAGGGTTAACGACGATAAATAACTATAAGTTAAGCGACTGAACTAACACGAATTTCCTTTACTTATAATCGACAAACCAATAAAACGCCGCCGACACGGACTATTTTTAAAAAAAGAAAAACATTAAAGAGGAGAAATATACACTTTGCTATATTTATAATACTATTTAGGTAATTAGAAAAGAGAAGGATAATGAAAACTTAATACTAAAATTCCGGGTATAAGGGATTATTAAAACCCTTAGAAAACTTTTGAAAGAAAGTGATAAGGTTGAAATTAACGACCTATTAATTCGAAAGATTATATAATTCATATCGAAAACCGATTTTAACTTTTGAAATCTAAATATAATAATTTATAAGTCAGGAATTATTTACGAAGTTAAAGGTAAAACCACAGTACGATCGTAAGTAAAATTACATTTAATCAATTTAAAATACAGGGAGGAAGGTAAAAACTATATCATTATACAATCGCCAACAGTTTATGAGATTGACTAAAGTTTAGTAGTCGCTTCAACAGTAAGTTCACTAGTTAAAATTGATGGCAAATTTACGCTAAATAGCCGTAATATAACTTAACTCTATACGTAATTAGCAAAGGATTTATAGCGGATTGTATTGTTAAAACGGCTACAAAAAATCCGTATTATATACCCTTTAGTTATGGTAATACGTTAGATTAAGTTATTATACAGATTGGTTCAAGCTGGCGTTTACTGATTCCAAATCCACTAGTTGCACTTGAAATAACAATTAACGATAAAGTGTTCAATATACGATCCGTACTTACTGTTAACGTAATAGAGGGACTTTGGCGTATTGGGTATATAAATTAACGATATTCTTTTCGTTGGAACGGTTATCTTTGTAATACTGGAATAATAAGTGACTAAAAATTCTAAGTTTCGAAATTGTAAGCCTATAACAAAGTTAGAGGAAGGTAGTTAACTTGACTTTAATGGATCGTTAATCCGTTGGTATGATATTAATACCGGCTTTAACTTTTGCCAAAGGCTTAGGGCGTTATTTTAGCTATAATTAACAAAAATAACTAGGACAAAGTTTCATAGTACTTGGAATAACGTGCTTAAGGCAGTTATATTATTACCTTATATTAACCGAAAGCTTTTAACGACCTATCCATTACGGCGTAAGTAAAAAAATTACTGAATAAAGACCTCAACCGGCTAAATAAAATGCTTGAATAGAAAATACGCAATTTGAACCACGGAATTAAAATAGTTCTAATCGACCTTTTAAGGTTCAAGTTCATGATTTTGACGGAGGTGTCATTTACAATTAATACTGAGTTGTATTTATAGATCGGTCTTTTGTTTACCCTTGTTAACGAAGATATACGGGAAGATCAGTTTAGTATTAACGGCAGACTAATTGACTAGACCTCCGTTAAGTGTAAAATTATTACGCGCAACGTATTAGCATCAAAGGTTTACGGCATGATAATAGTCTTCAATGTAGGTATGACATTATAAGAAACCCTTAATATTATTACCAGATAGTAAAAGATTCCTCCTATTTTAGTAGTAATCTATACCGACTGGAAGAGCCTTTTTAAATGCCTTTAAAAGTTCGAAACCACTAGCGAAAAACACCTGATGATTAATGTAATGACGTTTCGTAAAGCCTACAAAAGGAAGCAGATTGAAGAGTTTCGATGAATCGATGGTAAGGATAATCCTACTGATGTAATAACGAAGTAATTATTAAACAAGGCTATGGAAATATTTGTAGATAGTAATAGGTTAACCATTCGTATCGAGGGCTACTTTAATAGGCCGCCCGGAAAGCCTAAATTATGTAACAGCAGATAAAGAGGTGTTGGTAAACTGGAAGACTGCCAGGGGATTAATGATAGTGATCTGTTTGAGTAGCACGGTTATAATAGAGGTTTGTAAAAGCCTATGGCGAAAGAACTTTTTGTAGGAGTTTATAA
Source organism: Anisogramma anomala (assembly GCA_038502455.1). NCBI lineage: Eukaryota > Fungi > Ascomycota > Sordariomycetes > Diaporthales > Gnomoniaceae > Anisogramma > Anisogramma anomala. The sequence goes on along the minus strand of JASMMZ010000002.1, from coordinate 29,633,757 downwards.
ACTCGGACCTCGGAGCGGTGGAACAATTAAGATCAAATGTGGTTAATTTTCATGTAATTGGGTGTAATTTTGTATGAAAGTTAACTGGAATTGACAGGGGTTTGGTCAGTTGATAAGGAGGTAATTTAGTGGCAACCGGAAAAGATTGGTTATCCACACTGGCGTACGCGTACAAACTAAAAAGCCGTCAGTGTTGAAATAGTACTTTATGTAGTGTAGTTGGTTAACTTTACTTACAGTAAAGTTGACTGTACTGCAAGTTAGGTGTATTGCTTTGTAGTGACTTACCGCATTAGATGTAAGTTGGGTGTAGTACGCTGCACTTCACTCTAGGGCACGGGTCAAGCAATTGACCATACAAATTACAGTACAGACTGGCTAGTGGTCTTTCAAACCTAGAACAATACACCCACTACTTGATCAATGCAATACTACTGTTACTTCAACCACGATTCGAATCGACAACGTTTTAAGGATCTAAGGCCCTACCAATAGGTCGTATATTAAAGACTTTACACCTAGCCTTAATTTAAAGTTTTACTGGAAGGTTACTAGTAAATTCCTGTTTTATCCAATCCATACAAAGGCTTAATACATCGTATTACCGTACCTAAAGGGTATATAGGCTGTAATTCTTATAGTAATCTTAGTAATACGATTTGTTGCAGATCTATTGTGGACTGCATGCAAACTTCCGTTATGTCTCGGCTATTAAGCGTGAATGTACCTTTATTTTTAGTCAATAAACTTGTTGCTCAAGTAAACACTAAACGCTACTTAATCTTTTAAATAGTTAAAGACTATATAACGATGTAGTCTTTGCCTTTATCTTCTTATCCTTATGCGATTAGGCGTGATTTTTCTTACGGCTGCCCCGTGGTTTTACCTTTGACCTTGTGGATTATTTTCGATTTGAAAATCGTAACATTCAAGTTTTAAATGTTAAAGTTGGTCTTTATTACGAATTGTATAACTTCTTGAATTAGTAGGCCATTAATTTCGATCTTTTTGCTTTTCTTCAAAGGCTTTCCAAAAAAATTGATAATTCCTTATGCTCAAAGCTTTAGTGCTAAGTCTTCGTTATCTTTCTTTTTCCTATTTATTTAAGTAATATTGTAAACACGACCTAGTTTTTATTTCATCTCTTTAACGTTTCTCTTTTTCGGTGGTTATCCGCACTGGCAGCGTTTCATCAGCTTGTTGATAATAGGTGAAGGAAGTTTATATTAACTCAGTCGTTTGGCTTAAAGGTTTTTATTGTTAATAGCTTAATGTAAAGTTTAACTTAAGTGGTGTGAATCATTATAGGACCTTTAGTAGTTTTAACAACTACTTGAAAGTTAACGATACTTGAGATTTTGTATGGGCCTTTTTATTTGCCCAGATTCTGCTATACGAGAACTTGCGATTTTAACGGTAAAGTAAATACGTCGATTATTATAGGGCCATTCCTAGTGATACGGGCGTTGTTGATTTCGCGGCATGCCGATTCCTTGCCCAACTACTTCAATTCTTCGCTGTAAATTATAATTCACTTTTAGGTCTTATTGATAGCGGAGATTCAATCGTTTGGCATAGGTACGATTTAAAGACTAAAATCGTTGACACTAAGCCTTTAAGGCCTATAATATTTTATAGGTCTTTTACCACTATTTAAAGCCATATCTCCGGATCCGTTATGCTTTCAATTTTCAAAACAGCATATTATAAGTTCGGCGAAGCAAATTATTTGCCACTTTTACTTTTAAGATATTTTATTAAGCCTTTACAGGTAATTGTTGACACCTGATACCCGTTATTCTGGCATTTTCCTGAACCTTAGTCGTTACAAAGTGTATACTGGTATCGTAAACAAACATGTGAGGTGGGTCCAGAAACGTATTCATCTATAACATCCTTAATATTTTCCGCGTATCCTTTGCCGAAAAAGGAATTTAGAAACTTAAACCTGTGAAAAAAGGTTGCAAAATTAACGACGGAAAAATAGACTTATTATACAAGTAAAACAAGTTCATAAAAACCTCGTAATTAAGGTCTTCATCGTCTTGTAATGTAAACTTAAATCTTTGAAGGTTTAGGTATGTATTTAGTAGCAGTTGTAGTAAAGCTTTTTAATAGATTTTAGGGAAAAATATTTCATATTTCTATACCATACGGATTTTGGGACTATATATAGCCTATTAATGAATAGGTAGTTGAATCGTTAATATAATTGATGTATTTTTAACTTCTTCAAGTTTCATATCACTATTTTCGGATTTTAGAGGTAAAACCATAAGTATCCTCATTTAAGGGTAAAGAGAACCCTGTAATCCTTTTTAATTAATTCGTCGACGTTAACGTTAACGACAACGTTAAATGTTTTTATGTCCTATAAGTAAAGTAAAAAGGAGGGAAGAGACTGGAAGATGTAAATCGTAATCAACCTAATAATAATTTAAGCTACAGTTATTCCTAATAACGATAGTTATTCGCCCAATCCGAAACCAACTCTGGTTTTAATAATATCGTAACAATTAATCTTAATATCTGTAGTAATTTCCTTTTTAGTACTTCGTATTACGAATAGCCTTCTGTTAAGTAGCTTACTGCCGCTATATCTGGTATAATACCTTAAAACGTGTGTTCCGCGTAATGATCGCGAAGGTTAAAAGTATGTAAGAAGTTAGAGGTTGGATTAGGGTAGAGGTAAAGGTTTTTACCGCTTAAATGGTATACGAATGCGTGGTTCACTATTCATTGAACCACGTTAAGACTAGTATCTTTATACCACTTAATTTATTTAGGGACATCATCGCTGTTAATTAGCTCTTAGTCCTCGAAGTTTGCGATTTGATTTAAGTAGTCTAATTGAGAAAAGGTAGGGTAGTAAATGTAATATATTACCTTTTGGTTACTTCGCTCTGCGGAGAAAATGGTAAGTTCATTAATAGCATGATGTATTACAAATTTAATATTTTTTACCATTATTATGACGATAGTATTAATAATTAGACTTTACGCTTAAATTCTAGCGTCATTAAATCCTGCGTGGCTATTGTGTTTAGTCTATAATCGATAGGCTAGACTCTAAGTATTGAGGACACCTGTAGCTGTACTTGCGATCAACGTCATGAATCACCACAAAGTCTTTTTTATCTACGTTGGGGAAGGAGTCGGCTTAAGGATATACACTAAACTAGTTCAATATATGTGTAATCACAGTTATAACCATGGAGAGTTACTCATTAGAAAAGTTTTCATAGGTGTCATTTAAACGTTATAAAACGTATTTGAACTTACCAACACATATAACAACTACTCGTACCTATTCGCGAAGTGAGTATTCGTTAACGTGGACTTTTCCTATTCATCATTAATATAAAATTAACTTATTAAGTATTGGATTAAGTATATTTATTGGTATTTACTATTTTTCCTTTACTATCTCAGTTTACCTTGTAATAGCACAATATAAATATTATTAGGCAAGGTGGACTTCGTATTCGAAGTATATTTTTATATTATTGTAAACTTTGCGAAAAGTAGTTACCCGGGTCAGCATGGTTTGGTAGTAGTCTTTAGTGTGCTTTGTAAAGATGTTAGGAAACAATAAGGAAAAATCTGAAAGGGAAATATCTATTTACTTGAAAATGTTCAAAAAGGCCATCATATTCGAATTGAGGAGGTTAAAAGACTTCCCATTATACTTCTTTACGTCATTGAAGATCTTAGCAATGTTCTCGAGAAGTTTTTGATTATTATTAACAATCTTAATATATATTAGGGACAGATAGCGATAATTATTCCAATCTTTATTAGTGTTTTCTTTTGCATTTTTAGCCTTAGAGCCTTAAAAGTACGGTATTAAGGATAATTACTAGTCGCCTGATTCGAGGAGTAAATTCCTATAATGATACCTGTAATACGCTCCCTTGTATATGAAAAACTGCCGTAGAAAGACTCTTAAGGGGCTTAGCGATTTTAATTCAAGTATTAAAGAGGGGGAAAAACGTGAAGGTTTTAAGGGACTTAACAATCATACTCAATTAACTAGTATAAAAACTTAACTTCAATTTCTCTAACCACGTTGGCGACTATTTTTGTACGTATCCTACCGCTATTAAAATGATATTCCGCTTTATTTTGGAAGAGAATTTTACTAACCATAAAATTAACAAATTACTTATTGGTACCGCGTAAAAATGCTGAACTTAGCTAAAGGTAAAGGAGTAACTACCTAAATCGCGTAAAAGGGAGTTAAAGTTTTTTTTCAAAAACCTTATCTTTGGGGCGTAAATATTCAAAGTATATTTTAAATTGAATTATGTAGAAAGAGGTTTTTACTGACTTAATGGAGTCTTTTTCCAATATATAAATCCCTTTTTGTTAAAGTTTTCCCTTTGACATTAACTTAAAACTCTTTCAAATTCTCTTCCATATTATAATGGTCTAATTCTTGAAAACCTTATAGTATTTTTTAAAAATTACGGCTGCTACGATCAAAATCTTTGCTTTCATCTTAATCGATAATATAAAAGCTACAAAGTTAACTAAATACCTTTTAGTCAAGTTTTCGTTAATATAGTACCTCTAAAGCTCTCTATTAAAATGCTTAGTAAAGTGGGGTCTGAGGGATTTAGTTACCTTTATTCGCTTTTAATTAAATACAATTTTAAAGGTCTGAATGTGGTAGGATTTGGTAAGCGAGATACCTAGAGATTTTTAGGCGTAGAGACTTGGTATTTTAATGTGAAGTCGTATAGAAACTCGGCGATTTATTGTGGAGTCTAGTAAAATGGCTTTTTTGGTGCGACTTAGTGATTATTGGTGTTTTTTCTTAAGGCAGCGATCTCAACGATTGTTATAAACTCAGGTTGTTGGTTATTAAGCCTATAGGTTACGTAACTGTGTACGTAATGGGATGGGTCTGAGCTTGTCCCGGGCGCGAACCGGGTATAGGGCGGATAGGGTCCGTGTACGGATAGGGTACGGTCTGTGTATGGCACGTGTGAGGGCACGTGACGGGCTGGGCATTGGATCTGCCTAAGGGCTCTATACGTTGAGCCACGGTAACCAGTTCTAGTTTTCTTCTGCACCTTAATAGTAAATCCCATTTGGCACCTACTTAGCTTATTATCGTAGGTCCGATTATATGAAACTATTAAGGTATTTTTTTATGTTTTCGAAAAAAATATTATTTATAATAAACTAATCGATAGCAGATGATAATTATTCGATGTTACAATTTAGCGATATCGGGGAGGATAGGCCGTCGTCGAATACCTAATCTTCCACTTTTATAAATATACATTCGGCCCCTTCAGGGTCAACTTAAACTAGTATCTTTCGTTTATAAGATATTGTAAACCATATTACGTCGGCTGTTAAACAGTTGTAATAATTGGATTGATTGTTTTTAACTATCGACTTTACCTCTGACTTCACTTTAGTTGTTGCGAAAATCTAATAATTTAAAATCGAATTAACTACAATTCACGTTAGGTTTTAACTGGTTTAGGGCGAATGAAAACGACATAATCAATCATAATTTGAAGGATTTACTTTCACCAACGCGGCGAAGCCTTGAACGATTAAATTTATATTAAAAGCGGATAAGATATTAATTGGAGAAGGTTGGCATGCGTTTCTTTACGTATAAGGATATTATATGGCGGCGGTAAAGTAAGTGGTTACGGCTTACTACGAGGCCGGTGGATACGAGGGCAGGTATAATATAGGAAAGTTTCTCGATTATATAGAAGCGGCTTTCGGCGACCTTTATCGCGCGGACAAAGTAATAGTCGAACTCGAAGGCTTGGTTATAAGTAATAAGGACTTTTAGGTATTATTTACTATTAGGTTCGAGATACTTTTGGTTTAAATAGGCGGCCTGGATTATCCCTTAGACGTAGAGTGTAACTACTTACGCTTCCGCGTATTGTTATGTATTTGCGAAAAGTTTATTACGGTAGGTGTTAACCGGGTGGATTATATTGTAGCCTTAAAAAATACTGTGAATTTGCCGACGAGGTGAAGTCCTTGTATTTTCAACGGCGTTTTGATCTTTAGCTAACGGAACCCATTTAAGGTTAACGGCCGGATAGTAATACTATTATAATAGAAGTTTACGCTTTTTAAACGCCTTTGTTAAAAGGCTAAAATAATCGAGGTAAGTGTTTTTAATACCGCGGTTGGTTATTTTAATAAACCTGTTCGGTACGTACTTAAATGCAATGATGTAAACCGACGTAAACGATAATTAAAAAACGTTAGGTGAGGCTTACTTAGGGGCGTTATATATGTTATAGTTTATGAACTATTTTTAATGTAATTACGACTTTCGTTCGGTATTACCTTTTTCGTAGGTGTATACGGCTTAAGTTAAAGAGATAAAAGAAGGTTTCCTATCAATAGAAACGGGTAAAGTTGAATTTCTGGATCTAGTTTCGTTTAAAAATTATATAGTCCTAGCGATATGGTTATGAAATCGAGTAAAAAGGAGTTAAATTTAATTAAAATACGTATAAACGAAAAACTATTTCTTATCCCTATGCTTCCTAATAATACCTACTTTTTTGGATATTTAATTCGATTTTCGCTATAATTGTGATTATGTTGAGATTATATGGTTTATAACTGCGAATACGTACCTTAAACGTTTTTGGAGTATATGATGGATATTTCATATTTTTTTGCTTTCATTATTAAAAACCGCGTTTTGAATTATATAAACGTATTTTTAACGATATTTAATTTCCTCATAAATGTTAAACAACTTTTATTTACAACGTATTACTTACAAATAAATAACTATATTGAACAGGTAAATGATGAAGTTTAAAAGTACTAGCGTATAGTAGTCGCTTTTTCATAATATAACTAAACTTTGTATTTACCCGCTTATTAATTTACGTTAAATAACAGAAAGTTAACTGTTACCGGGTTTAATACGAACCATTTAATAAATGAATATGAAATTTCATTAATCTCGAAGGTAAACGGGGATATAAAGTTGTTAATTAGTCCGGCAGGGCGATTTAATACGTTTTTAGTTTATTTATGCAAAGGGACGAAACTAGCCTAGGCGGTAATAACTTATATTTAATAACAAATAAACACGGCGACGAATTGTAGACGACGTCCAGCTAAGCGATATAAAGTGGGAGACTATATTTAATTAAACCTTCGTAATATTAAAATTAATCGCCTGAGTAAAAAATTCGACTATTTTTATAATTAGTACTAGGTAGTCGGTATTTAAAAACCGTTAAATATTGTATTAAATATTCTTAATAAATATCTGGTGTTTAATATAAACATAGTAAAACGTACGACCTCAGACCCCTTTTCTTAATAAGTTTTATTCGATATTCTCCCAGGGCTAATTCTAGTAACAAACGATGTAAAGGAAGGTAAATACGAAGAATTTATAATGTATAATATTTTCGCGGTAAAAACGGGGAGGGGTGGAGTTCGTTACTTATAAGTTAGGTATAAATGCTATACTAAACGGAAATAGAAATTGATAAAAAATCATTAATATATTATAACTTTAAATAAACTTTAAACGAAAGAGGGAAATATTCGGGTTTATAATGGTTTAGTATTTCGGTGACGACGTTATGTTTATACTAAACGATAAACGTAGAATTAAAAGTTTACACCTTTGAAATAATACTTTACTAATAAATAAAAAGTAGAATTTATTGTTGAATAAGGCTATAATATATTGAGTTAGGTTGAATCGACATTACCCGATTTTTTCGGATAATATTCGAGCATAAGACGGCTTTTATTATATTTTGATAAAAGTTTAACTATTTATTATTATTATCTTTTTTTGGGATTAACGAATATCGGAGTTACTAAAATTAAGGGTTTTATTACAACTAATTCCGAACGTTGAACGATAATAGGAAAGGGGTACGGTAAAAGGCGTGATAAGAACCAGTAAACACCGAAAAAGGGAGTTGGTAAAAGACGGGTCATATATGAACCGACGTTAAGGAGGACAGATAACGCAAGGAGAAGAGGGAGTTAGAAGATGCTGATAGCGGATAATACAAGGAAAGACGGATGTTAAAGAAGGTCGACGGTAAACGATAACATTAAAAGGGACGGGTGTTAAATCAATCCGACGATAACGGTTAATAAAAAATAGGGCGAAGGGGGGGGTAGGGGGAATAACCCTTTAAATTAGTTACTAAAGACTATAATACGTTAGTCTTAAACCGGGTAACTCGATTAGCCCGGGTACAATCTTATACCTGCTCGCGGTCGGACCAATTAACCCGTTCCGGTAAAATGTTAACAAATAAAATACGGACAAAATCGGGAATCGTATAGTTAATTTTTAAACTTCGTTCGCAACATTTTATAGGTTGTAACCTATATCAGTTATAAAAGACATAGCGTAAGTGGCTATATCATTGTAACTTTTTAAGTTAAAACTACGAAAAGATAATCGTCGATAACTAAAAAGGGTCGAGATAAAGACGTTACGCGTTAAAGTTTGATTATCCGAAGGCATCCTGTATTTATAAATAGGCGATATAACAAAATGCGATGAAAAAGTCCGGGGAAAATACGGACCCAGAAAAAAAAGCCGGCGTAAGCGTATAATGAACGGAACGACTTATACAGCCGGTATAATGAAAATTACCTACGTTCGAATGATATTACAAAGCCGGGCAAATTAATTAACCAACTCGGAAAAGGCGAAGGCAAAAACAGGTGGATGACCCAGGATATCTCCCTAACGCTTACACGCAGGGGATAAAACGTAATCCTCATCCTTTATCATAGTAATTGGCTAACGTAAAAAACATGTAAACCGGGAAAAATCGTAAATAAATTTATTTTTTAAATATATTTCGAAAAGAAATTAATCAACGGTCGGCTTTTTATAAAGCTTTTATATAAGTTTATCTTATTATAAACTTTTCGATATATGCGACACCATTATAGAAAATAAACTCAGACCTAAAACAGGGAAACTTTAAAGTTTAAAAACCGGTTAATATACAATATACAAATGTTTTTAACCTATAATAAAAAAGGCTTATTTTTATCCTTACTATTATCGAGGATAGAAAAATCTCTTATAACGCGAAAGGGTTTGTTATAACCCAAGCACGTTGGCGAGTCAGGAAACAGGCTAGTATGCAGCTGAGCTACCGAGAGTCTGAAGTTCAACAAATCAGGCGGGGAACATCTCTTCGTCAGCACCAGACTAGGCAACCCTTCAGGGTTAGTGTTATCTAGATCACAAGTGCTCACTGAGCCTCAGTGAGCACCAGTGAGCCTCAGTGAGCACCGGTGAGCTTCAGTACTGAAGATGGCATGAAGGCCATAGGATATAAGAACACGGTTAGCACCACATAGATAGTATTTCCTTCATAGATCTTCAGTTATCAATCTAAGTATTCAGTCTACATATCTGAATAACCTAACGGCTAATGATTATCCTACAGCACGAACACACATCTTCTTAATATTGCACCTTTATTACCTCTGCTACCTTACTGCTAACATAAACCCTCTAACACCTTCTATTTACTCACAGGTATTTGTTGTGATCATTATAGGGTATTAATAGGTAATAAATGATAAGGTATTGATATATTACAAAGTAGAATATTTTACGTAAAGACTTGTTGGCCTCTTCTACGGCGTTGCCGATAACGTAACTTGGTTTAAAACCGTTAAATACGTCGGCTATAATAATAGACTAGGGGAAAATGTGAAAATATATAGGTTTAAATAGTTAATTAACTTATATAAAAAAGAAAAGGAAAAGTTAAAATAAGGTAGCTGGTAAAAAGGGAGGGCGATAATATAAAAGGGAAAAGGTGGAAGTTTTAAAAACTATGTAGGGGCAGCCGTATTTATAGGAACTGACAAATCGGATTCGAAAAGGACTACGTATTATACGGAACGCGTTACTCGATACTAAAAGAAAAAGTGTAATTTTATACGATACGTTAACGGATACGTTATACGGCGCCGGCGGGAAAAAGAATACCTTTTACGACGTATCACGATATGTTAACGGGTACGTTATACGGCGTCGGAGGTAAAAAGGATACCTTATACGGCAAATCAACGGGTACTTTATACGGCGTCGGCGGTAAAAAAAAAAAAAGGCCTTACACGGCGCGTTAACAGATACGTTATACGACGCCAGCGACATAAGGTAAACCGGCCGAAACATTATACGATATGTCAAACATAATATTACTGGCTTACGCTCGACCCGCGTATTAAGCGAGCACGGCCCGCGTCCGGTATTTATCTAAAAGAGTATCGTAACCCTTATAATATCCAGGGAAGAGAAGGTATATCATAGACTCAGGCCGTTGGCTATTAAGCCTATAGCTTACATAACTATATATATAATGGGATAGGCCTAGACCTAGCCCGGGTGTAAATCGGGTACAAGCCGGACACGATCCGTACATGAATATGGCACGGTGCGTACACGGCACTTATAAAGGCACGTGACGGATGAGGAATTGGCCCTGCCCAAGGGCCCTATACGTTGGGCTACGGTAGCCTCTTCTAGTCTTCTTCCGCACCTCGATAGTAAATCCCATTTAGCATCTATTTGGCTTACCATCGTAGGTGGTACTATAACAACGATTACATTGGCCTAGAGAAAGTGAAAAGAATCAAATAAATGGAAATTTTTGTGTTTAGATAAAGATTTAGTGTAAAGGGTAAAGTCGAAGGTCTTTTTAAGATTTGGTTGCTTTTGCAGTAGAAGCACTCATAGTAGTACTAACTAAACTATTTTCCAACTTGTCGAACTTTAAGATTTTTAACAGTTAATCTTAACATCTTTAAGAAAAATCTGGTGAAGATGTCTTAGTATTTTTAATAGAAATACCATCGTTTACTTCTAAATTTCTGTTGTAAACTTGCGCAACCTAAAAGTTTTCTATATTTTCCAGCCGTTATGGACTAGCGTAGTATTAATAAATGCCGTTTACAACAATCTTTCCTCTACTTTAGCCGTCGTTGTTAACGTATAGCATAACCATAAAGTAGATTCTTCTTCTACTTAGCTTATTTATGCTTAACGTTATGAGCAATGATCAGTATTGGTAGGGCTTTAGACGTTGCAACGTTGTCGATTCGATTGGTCGAAGTAACAGTAGTATTTCGTAGTCAGATGGTGACTGTATTGTTCTGAGTTTGGCAGACCGCTAGCCGATCTGCATAATAATTTGTATAGCCAATTTCTTGGCTTGTTCCCGAGTGTTTAGTGGGCCATATTGCACTTGACCTCCTGTGAAATACAGTAGGCACATACCAAACAATGCACTTAATTTGCAAGAAAAATAGTCAACTTTACTGTAAGTAAAGTTGACCTACTGCACTGCAAATAGGACTATTCCAACAATATCGAATGTCGACCTGCGAATAGAAAACGCCCCCTATATTCTTTAATTTATCGTTTATCGAAGTCTTCATATTAAGAAACAGAGAAGAAAAGTGTGGCCTGTATGCGGAACAACGCTATTTGCTTAGTGCATTACCTTCACCACGCGCCTGTAACGAGCCCTTAAATATTCAAGTATCTCAAACGCGCCCTAGGACCCCCTTCTTCTGAATCTGGTCTCTCTATTTCGGGTTCGCCGTTTTTGTCCCCTCCCGCTGCTTACTCCGTTCCGTCAACACTATCTTTCCCTCTAGGATACAACCTTACACGGTTTATATTCGATGCCTTTTGACGAAATTCAATCATGGGGTTTATATAGGACAAAAGTGGGCAGTTATGATGTACGCCAGTTACATTTGTGAAAACTTTTATTAACGTTATATATTAAGACTTCTAACTTATAAACAGTATTCATTAAAAGCAAAAGCGGGTGCATCTTTATTACCGCCTTCACCACTGAGATGATAGCTGCTTATCACGCTGGAGTTGTTGTAAAAACGGTGTTTGGGCTTTTAATTGCCCCTCGGCGACCCCTTCGCGCTGCTATAGAGGCGATGGAGAGTGACGTCGCGTAAGCCTCAATCGTAATGTTATTCATCGGCAGTAGCGCAACGCCAGCGCGTTTGTTCACCTCTTTCGGCGAAAGTGGCGGTAGAAACTATGGCTACAGCAGTAAAGGAAATGATAAGGGTTGAATTAAAAATCAAGAAGCCGTAAATGCCCTCGTCGTTACTCCTAACACATCCTCTTACACCGGTCTCGCTGCTGCCCCCTCCTTTCCATTAGGCTCTACTTTCTTTAACCGGTTCTTAAGTGATATGAGATTATGGTTAAAGCCTTCGTAATTGCTGTAATAAAATTATTAAATAATTAATAATTTTTAATTGTTAATAATTCGATGCCGATATTTCCGTGATACTATTATTGTTGGCGGTAACATTTGTAACGATAATTACTGCTATGAAGCCGGCGGGTACAAAACGTTATTTTCGAAGGTAAAACTCAAACACGGGCCTAATTAAACTTTCATTTAACTTTTCGTTATTGGGAAAATAATCCATAATATGAATGAAAGTACAGCAAATCCTAGGGCCCGAAAAAAAATTACGTATTTAGGTTTTACGTATTGATACATTTGAAAGCCGTTAAAGTAACTATAACCAAAGTTTTCTAATCGTTAAAACGGCCGGATAATATATTTAATATAGCATATCACGATTCCCCTTTTCAGTGAATTTAGAGTGTTTTCATATTAAAAAATTTGAAACATTTAGAATATAACGTAAAATCATTATATCCGTGTTTTATGGTTGCAAATCGATATAAAGGAAGTGGTAATAATAGTAGCAGGGGAAAATACCCAACCAGATAACGGGTTTCATTAAATGTTGGCTCGAATATAATCGAATACGTTAATCCCTAACGTTTATATCACGTGTATTACTTATTTTGTTTTGAAACGTACCAATATACTTCAATCGCTTTGAATCTTAATGAAAACATGGATTTTACTTTGACAATATCTGAGAACGTTTCGTTAAGTAAACGAGTAATGGTTTTACGTCGCCTTTCACAACCTTATCAGCAATTGCGTTCCCGGGAATAAATATATATTCAAGGCTTTATTTCACAATAAAGAATATGTAAAGGGTTCCGAAAACAGTTTGAAATATGTTGTTTGTCCATTAGGACGATATGGTCACGTCTTCTCTTAAGCTACCAATCACACAGGTGCTGTTAACGCTCACCATAATCTTTTCTAAGGTGGTTTTTATCGTCGCTTTAAAGCGTTGATATGCTCCTATGACCTCCGTTTCGAAAACGTGGGTGGTGTGATAAAGGCCGCTAAAACCCAATATAATAGAGTTACCATTATGAAAGACAACTTACCTGTATCCGACGTATATTTATCAGTCGTAATATTATTCCGATACATCGGTCCAAACCGTAGTTTAATCCTAATCTAGGTTATAACGCCATTCTTCAAGGGTAAAAGCAGCGGTTTCTTTTATTGAACCATTCGTAAGGACTTGGTAAAACTTAGGTAAAAACTGTAGCGGTATTAGCAGAAGCCATGAGAAGGCTGGCAACTCGCCATTTTCTAACACTGAAATAAAAGTATAACATTTAGAACAAAGTCGATACAAATATTGAAATTTATATTATATATGTAATTAGGTTTTTTCTTTTTGAAAGATTTGAACAAAAACGTCTAAAATACTTGAGTCGAATAAAGCCGGCATATAATGCAACACGTATCAAAAAGTAGTGTTTTTAAATTCGAAAATATAACCCTGAAATGATAAGTTCTATTAGATGCCTTTTCTTCAATAATACCCAATGTTTCAACCATTGAATTGAAAAAGAAAAGTTTTGTTCCAAGTCAGTACTAACGTTTAAATATAACATAATTAGTACAGTTACTATTGCACTAGCTAGGGGGGGTAGTGCAACTGACAGATAGCCAAAAAGAAAATATCACGTGCAGGTGGTCTTTATGTAACTGTACATACTTAATCTATCTTATTTGTTTAGCCCTGCAGTTCAAATTTGAAATTTCTTTTTTACGATTTATAATACAATTAAACACTATAAAAACCCTTTAGATTTACCCTATACACTACCCATCACTTGGTAACTGTAATTGTTAATATTTTTGATACCTGAAAGTTTTGGATTTTTGGTTTTTCCCAAGCTAAAAGCCACCAGAAATAGTAGAAGCACCAGTAGCACCAACACCAGCTGCCATAGTAGTACCACAACAACAAGCTATCCTTTATTAATCATCATCAATTTCCTTTTGATATCGTTTTAACATAACTTATTTTCACTATACATGCCATAACATGAGTTAAAGACACTCCTCGAGAAAAACGTTAGTTTTTTCTTCTTAATTGCTATTATTGCTGTTTCCGATTACCGCAACTCCTACTTTTACCAATATCTCTGTAGCTGTGCCCTTTTTTCAAGCTTACTCATTTCCTTTCTCATCCTTATCTTTGACACCTGCCCGTACCTCTACATACGCCTTGCTTGCAACTTACACTCAAGCATAGTTCTTCAAAAATGCCTTTATTATTGAGTTACCGAGCCTTTGAATTTACTTTTTAGTAATAGCTTTTTCAAAAAACAACACGTACAATATTCGAGAAAGGGAATTAGATGTTAATATTATAGAACTCAAAATAACCTAACAAGATCAATCGGTCTAACTAACTCAAATCCTAGAGAAACTAAAAAGTCTCCGATAGTTAGCCAGTTCTCGTCTCTCTTGTAAGTTTTTGCGCCTCATTGGCAAGCTTTTTCCACGCCTTCATCGGCGGGAAGGTAAGACGAATAAAAATATAAGAGGTACTTCAGCCCCCTTTATCTAATATTGATCAGCCGGTTGGTGTATTAAACACAAAGAAGTGGACTTTTTCAACCCGGAATAACCTAACTTTGATGGCCTCAATATCTTTATTATTGGTAAAGACGTTATTCTTCCAAATTTCGAGAGTTTCAAACCACATTTCAATAGCTTATGGATACAAATACAGTTGTTAACTGGTAGTTTTTCAAAATATTATCAAATCTATTATAACGTTTTAGTAAATATGAAAAATATTTTTAAAAAAAACCCTTTCAATATTCGTTGTACCATACATAGTTTATTCATGAATGTTATAATAAGAGACGTTACTATTCATTGTTTTTTATAAATATAGACTCAGTTAAAAAAAAATCGTAAGATTTTTTATAAGATTCAAAACCTGCCTAATGAGAAGGTAACTTCATGCAAAAGATTAAAATTTAAATATGTTATAATGAAATCATAGGTATACTGAAAATATATAATACAAACTACGAGGAGTAGTTATTCATATTTTTGAAAAGTAAGACATTAATTGTTAGCAATTATTCTTTTACCTTGATAAAATAGGATAATAGAGTATTATATATATAAGTTGAATGAAAGAAGAATTTTACATCTCACTATAACGAAAAAAATTTAATTATCGTTTGGTACCGCGAATTGAAAACGGAAATTAATCCGATGACTGTAAAGAACCTGTTAGGGACAACTAATAATACCTTTTAATTTTTTCCGTTAATCAAAAGTACGAAGGAACCCATAACTACTATCTCAACTGTCGAAATAACATTAGATTACGCAAACGCGAACGCGATTGTGATCTTTATATTGGCGGCTATTATTATAAGGACAAGCGTCAGCGCGATGAAAACCTTTACCATAACGATTGTCTGCGTAATAAATACCCGAAAAACAATAATACTCTGCGTGAAAATCGTAATATTTAGCTCTAAAATAGTAAAGTACGATAAGAGGATCGTATTGCGCGATTTAAAGATCGCTAGAACAACCGCCGTAGCAAAGATGAAGAAAAAGTGTATAATATTCAATCGAGTGTGAACGAAAAAAAACCTATAATCTCCATCCTCCTCCTCTTCAAAAAAGTCGTTGGTTTTGTTTACGGAATCCAAGGGTTTCGTAAATATGTTAATCCATCCAATCCAATATATTACACAATACTACTAAGTTTAAAGTTCTTGCTAAGTTACTTTCTAATCGAAAGAAAGAAAAACAATTAGTTATTTTCCATAAAAATACCCTTTTAATTTAGCCATAAGTTGAGATAAAAATAGAAAATCAGGTATGTCTTTCATCTTGTTAGGCTATAATTGTATACGTAATTATAAACCTAAATACTATGGTGGCTCGATAAGTTCATATGGAAACCACTTTCATTATAAGCGGTTATATGTATCATTTAATAGTTATTAGATGATTTTCAACTCAATCAAACGTCTTGATTTGTTTGAGTACTGATACTGGAAACGAACATTTTATTATAGGTTTCATCTAATTTAATTTTACTAATTACAATCAGGATGATGTTATGAAACCAAACATTATTATAAGCGTTGTAGGATTGCAAATGAGATTGACTACGGAGGTGAAAACAAGCTTTTATGTTTCTTAAAATATGGTAAATAGTGAAATAAGCTTACTATGAAACTTCGTTATGGTATGATTGGACATAAACACTGATAATATGACTATTTTTACTATTAGAAAACTAAAATTGAACACTAGGAACATATTGACATCTCGTTTAAATATCGTGTTACGAGATATACTTGGACTTACCATTCATCATTCACAATATTTTAAAAAAGAAATAAATAAATAAGGTCAGTTTGAAGAACATTATATACGTGTAATCGAATCCAATTATATAGGTTTATTTAAACTTCAGAACCTTTTGAAAATATCGTTTGTCTATATTTGCATCGTAATGGACAATTGCTTTAAATGAGTAAATGAATATAAGAACACCATACTAAATTCAACTTTGTAATTCCTTATGAATTTCTACAAGTATCTTTAAAAAGTTATAAACTCAATTTCAGAGTATAATGATTGATCTTTTTTTTGTACCAAATGGTTCCAAATCCTTTACACTTCATTTCTAACTAAAAAAAATGAAGAACCTATTTAAATTATTAAATATACAAAAATGGCTTTTTAATGTAATTAAATGAATTTTAAATTCATTATTACTTGAAATATCATTATTTCATTACCCGTTGACATAGGATATTTTTACGTGAGTTTAAAGCTATATCAATACTATTTTTATGGGTACGATCGTCTTCCGTGTATTATACACTTATTAATCGAAATATACTTCATCGCTTTGAAATTTCAATTATATATATAATTTAGAATTTAGGTATTATGAATATTCTAAAAATATTTTACATTTTTATAGCTATTCTGGGTATTTTAATAATATCGTATAAGTTTTTTCGATTCGGCATTAAAACGTGTCAAACCCTTTAAATAATGATCATTGGTAAAGATATTGATATTAATAAGATTAATGACGTTCGCTCGCTATAATCGTACTGAGTATATATACTTTACTTGGTAGTTGAAACTGATATAAACTTTAATTACATCCCTCAAGCGTAAATAATAATGGATTTACTTGTTGATAAATGATAGTATACGAAACTTGATTTCTGTCTTAACCTGGTTTCAAAACATAAGAAAGCCATTCTAAACCAATGGCTTAATAAATTTTACAACTAAAATCATATATAATATTACGCCGATATTTCGCCTCTTTTTATACAAGTCTCATATATATAGAGTTTTGTTCATAAATTATAAAAAGGTAGAGCTGGAGGGAACCGTATTTCTTTAAATAAATAGTCTTTTTTCAATATTTTGTATTTTTTGTAAAGTAAGGTTATTAAAGTTCTACGAAGTAATAAATGGATAACAGTTATAAATACAACTAAATTCTTCTTTCAATTTTTCATACACCCCTTATTACCGCAATCGTTGCACTTTTATTAGTAATCATGGGGTAAAAAATGAACTCGAATTAATAATATTTTGTAAATGGTTAGCCTATGAAAAAAAGTTTATAGGAAATATTTTTAAGTATATTTGTTGGTAGGACTTTAGATGTTACAACTTTGTCGATTCGATAGGTCCTTGAAGTAACAGTAGTATTGCATGATCAGATGGTGGATGTATTGTTCTAGGTTTGGCAGACCGCTAGCCGGTCTGCACTGTAATTTGTATAGCCAATTGCTTAGCCCGCGTCCTAGAGTGAAGTTCAACGTACTATACTCGACTTATAACCAATGCGGTAAGTCTCTACAAAGCAATACACTTAACCTACAGTCTAGTATAGTCAACTTTACTGTAATTGAAATTGACCAACTGCACTGAATATAATAATATTCCAATACTGGCGGCTTTTTAGTTTGTACACGCACGTTAGTGTAGCTGACCAATTTTTTCCAGTTACCACTAAATTTCCTTCTCGTCAACTAGCTAGACTCCAGTCAATTACAGTTAACTTCCATACTGAATTACATCTAATTACATGAAAATTCACCCTATTTAACTTTAATTACTTTGTTTCCCCGAGGTCCGAGTTTATTAACTCCCATAAAAACGTTTTCCACCATAGGCATTTGCAAGCCTCCACTTTAACTGTGTTATTTAAATAGATTATTACCATTAATCCCCTGACAGTATTTCAGTGTGTTATCACATCCTTGTCCGACGTTACTTGATTTAGGCTTTTAGGGGAGCCTATTAATCTAACCCTTGATACGTATAGTCAGTCTATTACTAGCCACAAACCTTTTTAGAGCCTCATTTGGCATTGCTTTCGTCATAGTATTTGCTGGATTATCTTTATCATCGATTCACCAGAAGTCTTTAATCTCCCTCTTTTTGTAAGCTTTACGGAATGCCATTGCGTCGATTATCGAGCGTTTTTCGCTAGTGTTTCTAATCTTTAAAAGTCATTCGAAAAGGCTTCCCGGATAGGTATAAATTACTACCGGGATAGGAGGAAGTTTCAACTACCTGGTAATATGATTAAGAGTTTCCCACAATGCCATACCTATGTTAAAACTTGTCATTTTACCGTAAACTTCCGATGCCAATGCCCTTTGTATAATTCTTTTACACTTAATGGAGGTCTAGTAAATCAAGATACCGATTATATTAAACTAGTCTTCCTGTTTATCCTCGTTAACGAAGGTAATTATAAAGCTGATATTTCAAGACAAGTCGGTGTCATTTACAAAAGATCAGTCCGTAAAAATTATTAACTTGGCTTTTAACAGATCGATTGTGACTATATTAATCCTGCGGTCCAAGTTCTGCATCTACTATCCGAGCCTCTTATTCAGCCGGTCAAAATACTCATTCGTTGGTTTTTATATTTATACCGCGATAAATAGGTTGTAAAAGGCTTCCGGTTAGTATAAGGTAGCAATATAACTACTTCGAGCATGCTATTCCCAATACTGCTAAGCCTTAGCTTCTTTAGTTTTATTAATTCAAATTAAAATAACGTTCTAACCCTTTAAGCGGAAGCTTGACCCGGTATTATCTCCAAGTATACGGATTAACGATTGATTAAAGTTAATTTAACTGTTTTATGTTAACGTTATCACTAGATTGTAATTCCAAAACTTGTCGTCTTTAATCACCTATTATTTCAGTGTCATAAAGCCAGTTTTTCCGACGAAAAGGATATTGTCAGTTTATATACCTACCACGCCTAAGTCCTTCTTCTACGTCATTAGCAAGCACGGATCGTATATAGAAGACTTTATCGCCAGCCGAGATTTTAAGTGTGATTAATAGGTTAGGAACCTATGGACGACTGCTTTATACAATCCTTATAGGAGCTAGATATATCGTATTACCGTGCCTAAAAGATAGATGGCACGAAGTTCCTTTAATCTTGGCTAGCAAACTTGCTGTCAAAGCGATCACCAACAGCTTGCTAATCTTCTGAATCGTTGGCGACTGCATCAGGATCCAAACTTTGCTTTTATTACCGTATCCTTAAACGATTAGGCGTGATTTTTCATACGGTCGCCCCGTGGTCTTACCCTTAACCTCGTGGATAATCCTCGATTTAAAGATCGTAATATTTGGGTCTTCGAGGTTAAAATCGGTTTTCGGCATCAATTTTACAACCCCTCGAGTTAGCAGGCCGTTAATTTCGACTTTTTCGTTTTCCTTAAAAGGTTTTCCAAAAGTATTACTAATTCCTTATACTCGAAGCTTTAGTACTAAGTCTTCGTTGACTTTCCCTTTTTTACTTAACTAAACAGTATTATAAATACGGCCCGGTATTTATTTCTTATCTTTAATGTTGTTTTGGTTTGGAGGTCGTTAGCATCGGCGACGTTTTATCAGCATGTCAATAGTAGATAGAGGAAGTTTGTATTGGCTTAGTCGCTTAACTTAAGGGTTTTTATCGTTAATAACCCTAATATAAGGCTTAAACTGAGTTCGAAAAGATACAAGACCGTTAGCAGTTTTAATAAATACTTCGGAGTTCTCTATACTTAATATCTTATTCGGGACCTCTTATTTACTCGGCTCCCATTGTATGAGGACTTTGCTTTACACTGGAAAATAAAATACGTCGATTATTATTGAGCTGTTTTTAATATTAAGGGCCTTATTAACCTGATGGCGTGCCGATTCCTTTTACAACTCATCTAAAACTTTACTCTGAGCCGCAACACGTTTCTTAGTACTTGCCAAAAGCAGAGATTCACTCGTTAGGCTTGGATACGCTCCAAAGATCAGTAACATTAGTACCAAGATGTTAGGGCCGACAATATCATTTAAGCCTTTTACTACCATTTATAAACGTGCTTTCGGATCCATAAAGCTTTTAGTTTCTTATATAAGGATATTATCCGTTCGGAAGAATATGGCATATTCCTTTTTAACCTTTCTAATATTTTGATGGGATTTTACAAATGCCTATTTACATTAAATACCTATTATCTTGGTTTCTTTTTGGAATTTTGCTGCCGTAAAATTAGTGCCGGTATAGTAGACGGCGACGTTAGGTAGGATTAGATACGTATTAATTTATAGTATTGTTAAAGTTTCCTACGTATCTTTTACCGAAATGAATTTTAGAAACTTAGCTTCGTGAAAAATGGTTACGAAGGTAACGATGTAAAAAATCGGCTTATTATCTAAGTAAAACATATTAATAAATATTTCTTAGTTATAGTCCTTATCGTTTTCAAGTGTAAACTTAAATCGCCGGGGGGCTTGGGTATACGTTTAATAGTAATAGTAAAGTAGTGTATATCTTTATACTCTGAGGATTTTAGGACTTTATATACCCTGTTAACATCTGGATGGTTAGAACGCCGGTATAATTAATGTATCTCCGGCTCCGTCAGGTTTAATACCACTACTTTCGGGTTTTAAAGATAAAACCATAGGTGCCCCCACTTAAAGGCGAGTAGAAACCTTTAACTGTTTTAACGAGTTTTTTTACAATAACGTCGAAGTGAATGTCGAGTGTTTTTATATCCTTTAAATGAAGTAGAAAAGGGGTAGGGCATTTAAGGATATAAAACATAATTTCTCTTACAATAGTTTGAATTACTGTTGTCCCTAATTACTGTAATTGGGCAACTAATTTAAAACTAACTTTAGCTTTACTAATATCGCGACGATTAATTTTAGTAGCTATAATAATTTCCCTTTGTAATTCTATATAGTACAAATAGACTCCTGTTAATTACTTTGCTTCTTCTATGTCTAGAATAATACGTTAAAACGTGTAGTTCGCGTAACTATCATGAAGGTTCAAGGTGTCAAAAGGGTTAAAGATTTAGTTAAGGCGAAGGAAAAGGACTTTACCACCTAAACAGTATGGAAAAGTATAGTCGGCTAATTACTAAGCAGTATTGGAAATAGTATTTTCTTGCCATTTAATTTGTTTAGGGGTATTAACTTCATTAATTAGCTTGTCGCCTTCGAAGTTTTCGATTTAATTTAAGTAATTTTATTCGGAGTTAATAGGTTATTAAGCGTATTATACTTCTTTTTTGTTATTACGCTTGGAGGAAGGGTGCCGAGTTGACTAGTCACCAGACTTACTATAGATCCAACATCTCTTGCCATTATGACGATGATAGTGCTGGCGGTTAACAGGTTCGCTTAAAACTTAGCCATATTAACGCCAACGTGGTTACTGCCTTAAATTGAAACCTTAGGCAGATAGGTTAGGTCTTAGGCGTTATAGGCAACCGTACTTACGGTCGACGTAATAAACTAATGTAAGGTCTCCTTTACCTACATTAAGAAAGTTAATAACTTTGGAATATATACCAAGCGAGTTTGGTGTACGCGCTAACACGGTAGCAAGCGAGGAATGAAACTGGTTAAGAAAGCCTTCGTAGGTGGCATCTTGGCGTTATAAAACGTATTCGAACTTTCTGACGCCCGTAACTGTTATACGTACCTATTCGAGAAATGTAGCGTCGTTAATATGAGCTTACCCCATTGCTTTTTAACATAACATTAACTTATTAAGTATCTGATTAAGCACATCCATTAGTGTTTCCTCCTTTTTCTTCTTCACTATCATTATAGTTCACCGCGTTATAACCTAGTTAATTTAATATTACGCGATGTAAACTTCGTATTTAAAATGACCCTTTATAACATTGTAAATCTCGTGAAACGTGGAAGCGTTAATAAGAAAGGTTGGGTAATAATGATTGACGTGGCTTGTAAACATTCCGGGGAATAATAAATGAAAACCTAAAGGGTGAACCTCTATCTATTTAAAAATGTTCAAAAAGGGTGTTATTTTAGAGTCGAGGAGGTTATAAGGCTTCTTTTTATACTTTTCTAAGTCGTTCAAAATCTTGACGAAGTTCGTAAGGAGTTTGTCATTAATATTAACTATTTTAATAGGTCTTAGAGAAAGGTTGCGATAGTTATACTAGCTTTAAGTAGTATTTCCTAGCAATTTAAGCCTTGGAGATTTTCAAGTACGGTGTTAAAAGCAATTACTAGTCGCTTTACCCGAGGGGTAAAGTCCTATAATAGGACTTGTAATGGGCTTTCGCGTATAGGCGAACGTAAATAGGAAAGTATTTCAAGGGGTTTAACGGCTAAATTGCTAAGGGGTGATAGGTATTGAAAGGTTTTGGGAGGCCTAACGATTTTGTTTAATTGATTGGTATAAAGCGCTAACATCAATATCTCTGGCCACGTTAGTGGTCTTTGCTTTACACGCTTTACCACCACTAAGGGCGTATTCTTTGCTGTTATGTAAAGGTACTTGGATGTTAAGCAAGTTAATAGGTTTATCTTTAGCGCGTAAAAAGGTTTAACTTAGATAGGGGTAAATTAAAGGTTTACTCAATCGCATTTAGGTACGTTAAAGTTCCTTAACATCTTTTTCCTTGAGCTTTAGGCCTTTGGAGCGTTTTTTAAATTAGGTTAAGTCGAAGAGCTTTTGTGTTGATTGTGTGTTTCCCTATATGAGTAAATAAACCCCTTAGTGTTTAAATGTTATTTAAGCCTTTACTTTAACACCTTTTTAAAATAAGGTCTATGTATTTGTGATGTAGTAGTTAAAAAGGTTACGGAAGTTAACAAAGGCGTTGTAAGAGTCGTTAAAGTTATAGTATTCAATGATGTAATAGCCCACGAAATTGGTAGGGTTCTTTTCAATAAAGTCTTTATCTATATCCTATCCCCAAAGGTCGTAGTTGTAATGATTGGTAAAAAAAGTATCCGAGGGCCTTAATTGCTTCTTTACTAACACGTTCGGTGATAATTTCGAGGCGTTCGCTTACGGTAGTCATTTTGACACACTAGTTTTCGTAGGGTAAAGGAGTTGATAATCTTTGGCGTAAAAACTTGGTATTTGGGTGTAAAATCGCCTGGGAACTTGGCGACTTGGTGTTTAGGTAACTTAGCGTAAGGTCGCGCGACGTGGCTTTCTTAGCGCGACCTAGTTTTTTCGCTCAAAGTAGAGATATTAACGATTGAATTATTGTAGAGAAAGTAAAAAAAATGAAGTAATGGCAAAAGTTTGGTGTAAAGAGTAAGGTTTAAGGTCGTTTTTGGTGGTAAAGGGCGAAGGTTATTTATTGTAGTTTTTCATCCCTAAGACTTCGTCGCTTTTGCAGTAGTATCACCCGCACTAGTACTGACTTAGCCGTTTGACAACTTACCGAACTTTGAGACTTCTAATAGTGAATTTCCACGTTATTCTTTAAGAAGGATTAATAAAGATTTTTTGGTATTTTTAATAACGATACCATCGTTACCTCTAGTCTGCCGTCGAGACTTTATAGCCAAAAGATCTTTTTTACGTATTTCCGTAAAGATTGCACAGTAGTAAAGGCCTTTCACAAAAATCTTTTCTCTTCCCTGACAATAACATAAAGCGTAACAACCGGAAAAAAGCTTCTTCTTTTACTTAGATAATATGTGCTTAAGCTAATAAGCACTAATTAGTATTGGTAGGGCTTTAGACGTTGCAACGTTGTCGATTTGATTGGTCTTCGAAGTAATAGTAGTATTGTGTGGTCAGATAGTGGATGTATTGTTCTAGGTTTAGCAGACCGGTAGCCGGTCTGCATTGATTTGTATGGCCAACTTCTTGGCCCGTGCCCTAGAATGAAGTGCAGCGTACTGCACTCGACTTATACCCAATGCGGTAAGTCTCCATAAAGTAATACACTCAAATTTCAGTCTAGTATAGTCAACTTTACTGTAAGTAAAGTTTACCTACTGCTCTGCATGTAATACTATTCCACCAATATTAGTTATTTCAAAAAAGTTTTTATTGATAATAGTGGTTTTTTTCTAATATCTCCTATAAATTCTTAGTGAATTTAAACGAGGGTTTCTCTTTACTTTGTATGAAAAGTCTATCACCTTCGTCCATGAAGTTCTTTGTAGGATTTAAATGAGAGGGATTATTCAGCTTTTAGGTTAATAAATTGGGAATGTCGATGAGAAAGCAACGTACTGAAAGTGTTCTCTAGTTAACCCTTCCACGCAATTTCAAGGATCTAAAAATATTTTAAAAGTCTCTCGTTTCTGAATCGCCTAATACTTTTCTATACTTATTATATCGATTCATTATAAGGTTTATCAATTTCTTTTTCAAAAGCCGTAATAAAAAAACGTTTTGAAATTTGCACAAAATGTAAGCAATAACATTATACTTTGTTTTCTTAGATCGTGATACTTAATAAGTAATAGAAATCGTTCACCAAATTACGAAACTTCTACTATATATATCTTCACTTATTCCGTCTTGATTTTCGACAACCTTTGTTTTAATAATTGAATGAAAACTTTTAAGTAAATTTTGGTATTACATTAGTTTAATAAAACCCAAATTACAATTTGATTTCACAGTAACGTCTTTCATTCATTGATGTTAATCTAATTACTTGTTTCAATGGTTGTTTTACACACTAAAGACTCAGTTATGACTTATTTCAAAATAGTATCATATATTCAGTTCAAATATATCGATATTAACGTACATTATGCATGTGTAATATTGATATAATTGTGGTTTTTATGTATTTGGACTCTATGAAAGGAATGATGAATTAAATATAACTATATATAACATTTTTGGATCGCTCAATTCAAAACGTATTTAATAAATTTTTACTTTAATATTGACACCTTATATATAGTGAGTTAGTTGAGGCGGTTAAACGTTTTAATAGACGCGTTATATCGTTTCCTCAAATGCTACCTCGCGTCAAGAAAGCACGAAAATAACTAACCTATATTAAGTCAAAGATTTGATGAGTATCAGTAAATACCTGATACACAAATCGTAAATTTCACTGTAGAAAAAGCTCAATTTAATAGTTTTCATTGGTTGTGATGATTAACTGAATATTAAATAATTCAATGTTGAATTCTATTTGAAACACTTTCTAAAAAAAAAAAGGTATAAAAAAATTGAACGGTGGATACCTATGTTAACTCCTGAATCATTTTCTTTACAATGAGTATTCGATAAATTATAAACAACTCATTATTCTTAATGGGTCAATTTGTAACTTTCTCGCTAACCTGTACAACAATCGCGTCGATTTGATTCGAAACGTATAACAATTACCTTGAACTGTAAATATTTTCCTTTGAAACATAAATTGATCGAAGAGTGTTATAAGGGTCATCTCATATAGGAATACATTCAAATCGAAAAATAAAAACATTAAATAAGGTACAACTTATTTATATCTTGGTGAAACTAGTATATATTTCACATGTGAATTTCTACGCGATATTACCTTTAATATCATCTAAAAAAGTATGACGTATAATAAACCTCAAATCCTTCGACTTAGGTATTTCTATTAAGTATGAAATATTCAATAAAAAAATTATTTGATTATTAAAACAGATGATATATATCACGGCAAAATCAACTTTTTTACTTACTAAGCAATTTTCAATTCGTGATTGGTTTAATTCTTGTCAAAATATTTGGAACAAAAACTTAAAATTCTTCTCAACATTTTCATAATTATTGTTATAAGGCTTAAAAACGAACCTAATAGCCATAACCGCATACCATGTTTGGGCAAAAGGTAAAATCAAAGGGAAAACTAAGTTTATAGAATCAACTTCATAATATTATATTTATGAACACTCTTATTCGCATCCAAATCATTTGATACTAACTTCAGAGTCAAACTTACATAATGTATACTGAAAAACTATCAATTTTAATTGTTGAAACGTTTAATTTGATTCAAAATTACGTATGCAAATGAATTACCTGACGTTAAATGTTCCCAAATATAAAAATGAAATCAGGCTTGAGAGCATGTATTGAATTGAAAATGAATATTTTAATATAAATATTATTATAACCAAGGCTAATAAACTATATAATATTAATTATTTTAATATGAATTTGAAATCGAAAATGAAATGAGGTTAAAAGCATGAAATATATATAAGATACTATACCGTGAGAGCAAGTTAATGTTACCTAAATTAAAATTTTACTCAATTATCGGTATTATAAAAGACTTCAATTGCACATCAAACTTTATAAAAAAAACTTGAGAATGCATTCTACTGTCAGTATTCAATATTTATTAGCTACTCATTATAAGGATGCGAATACATTTTATTGTTTGGATTTGCTTTGAATACCAGTATAATACGATAATAATATGCCGAATGTAAAAAATCAGTATGAAGAGACTGAGAAAGAGCTGTCGCTCAAGGTGGTTGGATACTGTCTATAATCCTCGATAACGAAGGGAGGAGAATCTCCTGAGTAGGAGCTGCTACAAAGCTACAGAAAAAGGGGATAACCCAGTTACGTGATAGGTAAGGGTATTCTTCAAAGCGGCTTTAAAGCACTGCATGAGTTTGGAAATCATTAGAGCTAAATCCTTGGTAACCATTAGCTTGGGTACCAGCCTTTAATATTACCCCGAGGATTAACCCCCCCCCTTCCCCCGTCTTCCCTAATATAAAAGGTGATAAAAGGTGTTGATTAACGATAGAGGTACAAAAGGAATGTAATAATCGTTTCGAAACGACTTGAAGAGTCGTAGCATCGTGTGAAAGTTTTTAGCTATCGAAAGGTTTGGAACACGTGAAAGGCATTGGCACTAGCCTCCCTGCCGCTTTTTTTATATAAATATTTCCGTAAGCCCCCCTCAAAAAATATAAAACTTTTCTTCCTTTCACTACCTTTTTTATTAATAATTTCCCGCTTCGATACTACCTAATAATCCAGTAAAACGGATAACTTTTCTTCTATGCTTTTGTTATTTTTAACAACTATTAAAATAAACCTCCAACTTGCAGAAAAGGTTGATAAAGCTTCCTAAGACGTAATTATATTTACTTTTAATTAGTTTAAATCCCGCTAACGAATATGTAGTTCCTTAGTGTACGTACGATCGAGATGTACCTATATGGTAGTTGAGAACAAATATGTTTGATAATATATAAATAATAGCCTATTACCCTAGGAAGTTTTACTAAAAGACCGAGGTTAAGTATTAACCTATGAAACGGTTAAGAAATTGTGAAATAGCGGTTAAATACCGGTATTAGATGCCGTTTGTATTTTGTTAGAGCGATAAGCCGTTGTTTCAGATATATCTATACCTCGTTGGACTTGAATACGGATATTAACAAGGTAATTAAGAAGCTAATTAAATCCAGCTTAGCTTTTAACCTCTAAAATAGAAGTTATTTAGTTGTTTACAAAACGTTTTTACGCATTCTCAAACACATAGGTAGCGTGTACATTTAGGCTATCATCGTAAAAAAAATCTAGAAGTGTGCTTCGGGTTAAGTAGAGCGAAGTAGATATCCTTTGCGATATTGAATGGGTCACTGTTACTCTTATTCGTTTCAGCGGCTTTCGTGCTGTATAGTTTTTAACGAGGAGCATAGTCTTTAGGTAAGTCATCTATATGGGTATTGAATGACGATATCGCGGCTAAATAACTGGTTAAAAGTTTAATTAAAGGTCATTAAACAGTTAATAGTGGTTTTAAGCGTATTGAAAGTAAGTTAATTCGTATTAAGGATAAACTCGGAAATTGTTTAATATAGGTAAAAAAAGTATTCACCGTTAACTATTTTGATGGTGATTGAGGCAACAATAAATACGATCAAATGATTAAGTAGTTGCAGTTATGATATT
The DNA here is from genome assembly GCA_038502455.1 of Anisogramma anomala. Taxonomy (NCBI): domain Eukaryota; kingdom Fungi; phylum Ascomycota; class Sordariomycetes; order Diaporthales; family Gnomoniaceae; genus Anisogramma; species Anisogramma anomala. Next base: position 29,605,284 of record JASMMZ010000002.1, on the reverse strand, counting down.
AATATAATTTTAGTAGGTATTTGGTATCCGCGGAATAGTGGTTTTAACGACATTTAATAATGTAAAATGCAATATTTTGAGTTCTTTTATGGGATGGGCAAGAAGGCCTGGTATTATATTTAGCTGACTTATAAAGTCATCATGAAACTTTTAAGGCCGCGAAATTTGAAAAGCTTAGGAGCGTCTTTCAAATTGTATGTATATAACCTATTTACTGAACTAAAACTTGCCGTTTTGTGGGGTCGTTGAATTAGGGGCGACCAACTTTTGGTTGTTACGAGTTTGTAAATTGCTTTTAAAATGGTATTTAGGCTTCGATTTGATATCGTTACCTATCACGAGAATGTATAATGGTTGAAAATCGAGGGCTTGTTAGCTCGGGAACAGGTTTGACGCAATAGAAATAAGGTAGTTTACGTGAAACCAAAGGTGTTTCTCTTACAGAATATAAAGCTCCACAATGTAAAGAATCATAATATATATAGTACGGTACTTGACATGAAATTAACTTTTTTTTTAAAAAATTTATTTGGTGTGTAATTTTTAAAAGGGTGTTTGATGTTGTTACCGAACCTAAATAGTTTTATATGGCAATGCTACTTGTTAATCGCTTTTCTATACTTTATTATATAGCTGTTATTATGGTTCTTTCGAATTTTGTAACTTCGCGGATACTTTAACTGAAGTTATTATCACTTTTACATGACTTTATGGCGGGAATAAGCAAATATTGGACGGGTTAAATAGGTTCAATGTCATAACCATAGATTATGAAAAACGGGTTAATACTAATAGTAATTGTATCTTTATGATTTAAAGTTGATTGGTGACAGGGTATTAAACTAGTTTGATTACATGAAGTATAAAGAACAAATAAATATAAATAATTTGAAACTTTTTGATTGGTATATTCGGTAGCTTCTTGGATTCTGGTGTAAAGTATAATACTTAATCGCTATTTTTCCTCCGCTCAATCAGAATGGTGTTTTTAAAAACTATTAGTTTAATTCAAATCTCAATTATTGAAAATTACGGGGACAAAACCGTAAAACCATTAATAATAAATTAGGAATTTTGTTATGTAAACTTTGGCGTCCATGGTATTTATTACCCCCAGTATTGGAATAGAAGTCCAATACTGTACAGTTAAGTCAACTTTACTTATAGTAAAGTTAATTGTACGTATTGCAAGCTGACTGAAGTTTGTCAGATTTGAATCCACTGCACTGCAAGGGTAGTGCAGTAGGTACCCACTTCAAAGTAAAGCATAGGCCATATTGTTTGACTATACAAATTAGTGTGCAGACCGGTTAGCAGTCTGCCAAACTTAGAACCTACAACATACATCAATCAAACAACATCAATTCAGCACCAGTTACTTCGACCACAGTAATTAGAATCAACTATGTTACAAAGATAAAAACCTACCAACAATTATCAATACTTATTAGGTTAAGAACAGATAATCTGGGTAAAAGAAAACATGATTTCTGGTTACGCTCTACATTAAACGATGGCTAAGGATAAAGGAAAAGATTTTGCCAAAGGTCCTTATCAATTGTGTTAATTGTTCACGGTAGCATGTAGGTAAATATTTTAATCTGTGTTAGTTGTTCGCGGTAGTTTATAAGTAAGCGACGGTATCGCTACTAAAAATATTAAGAAATTTTGATTAATTAATCCTGAAGAAAAGCGTTGAGATTAACCGCTTAAAAGTCTTGAAGATCACCAAGCCAGTAAATTGGCAAACGGCTAAGTCAGTACTTTTGCAGCTATTACAATTGCAGGTACTACAACAAGCAATTGTAAAAACGACTAAGTTATACGACTTTTAACATATACCTACTTTAATGATAAACCTACGACCCATCACTTTATACCACTCTTGTTCCTCTGTCTACCTATTAATTTTCGTTACGATGGCTTTCAAACGCGTTGTAATTGATGCTATTACCAACTCTACCAAGAACAAAGCGAATATATCTCTTGGCATTACCTTCGAAAAATACTACAATGAAAATCTTTGATTTCTGAAACTTAACGAAACCTTCTGAGTTAAACATCTTAGCAATGTAATCGGCTTTTATATTTTCGATTGAAGTCCAATTGAAACCGTTCGAGACTTATAAGCGCATAGCGACTTTTAAAAATACTTTTGTATATGGAACCTCGATATGTGAGAGATTATAAACAGGTATATTAAAGTTAGGATAAAGACTAATCTCGATAATCGAGGGTTTGACCTCTCCGTTAGAAAAGAGAAAAGGGGTAACTTGGCTAACTCTCTTTATGAATGTGCTACCGATAAAGATCTCAAATAGTTCTTTGAAGTTAAGAGTAAGGGTATTACTATTGACAGCGTCCCTTAACACCCTTACTCGCGTTCGTAAAAACCTGTCTAAGCTTAAATAAATTATTTGGATCCTTTTACATAAGATTGATGGTCTAATATTACTAACTGTAAGGAATTAACTGACTTACGGGCCGTAATCGTTTAAGTTTACCAGTTCATTAATTAGGAACCACAACGTACTCTTTAATATCAAGAAAACTATGATTAAGTTCTCAGAGGCGAAAACCTTGAAGTTCCTTTGACCTAAGCTCCTTCATACGTATAATTTTAAAAGTTAAATTAAGGATGAACTATCTTTACACATGAATTCTTTATATGTACGACTATTGGCTTCTCATCTCTATATTTAGGAAAAGGTAATCATTATTCCCACAAATATTAATCCTAATACTGGTCGAGGAATAGAAAGAATTCCTACAATTAATCAATTGCCTTTCCCTCTTCATACGCCTTTGTATTAGATACGAACTACGCGGTAAGTATCACATTGGTATAGATATAGAGAGGAAAGGAGAAGTATAACAGTAAGTCTTATAACCTCCTCAACGTCAAATTACACCCGTTGTTTAACACTTACCTCTAAATAAAAGTTCAATTGCCAGGTTTTTCATCTCTATTTCCCAGCATCCTTACCAGCTAAGCCTAAAACTATTATATCTGGTACCTAACGAATTATCTTTCCTTATACGAAATTTATGATAGTTTAAAGATTTACTTCGAGTAATATATTAATGTCGCCTTATACCACACGGAATGGAATATTATTAAGTAGTTTTGAGTTTTGAATTACAAGAAATAAACGGAAAGTAAGATAAACCGCCTTAATTAGACATTTAATAGCCTAATGCTTTGCCAATAAGTAATATGAAACGTAGGAGTTGGCGAAAGCACCCTACTCCAACAGGTTCAGCAAACCGTTACGGGTTATAAGGAGTTTTAATACGCCCTTCAATATCCTGACACCACCTGTGAAGGGTTTTTTTGCCAGTTACAGTTTTCATTGGCAACCGTAATAACTCGAGTATCCAACTTAACTATATATATTCTTAAGCTTTTAGATTGAATAACAACGAAGAAAAACCTATGTACACATACTTCATCAACCGTAAATACGTAGAACCCAGCCAGTATGGTTAACAAAAGGTCTGAAACTAAGGATGAAACTAAGATACACACGAAAAAGGTTATTTTTCTCGGTTGAAATTTTCAAGTAGACTAAGCAAATTTACTTGAAATATCAAATAATGTTGTATTTACGACGAATAAAGCTTCTAGATTAACTTCACACTATTACCAAACGTAAACCAAAGAAAATAATATATAACATATATTTTCTATTTATATTTACCTATAATTATACATTACGCGTTATGAAGTTTAAAGGTAATAAAGGTAAAGAGGTTTAAAATAAACCTAAAACTATCGGTTCGTATGAAGATATAAATACCGGCTTGAAAGTAATATGCTAACTCGTTAATCTCGCCTTCCTATATCATTTGATGGGTAAAAGCCTTTGCTGCCAATATAACGAAAAGAACAATAGTTTTTCACACCTCTTTATCATTTAAGATCGCTATGCCAAGCAGGTATTTTAAGGTATTTTACTGAATACGGGAGCAATATGATACTTACCAGAAGGTTGTTCGTAATACGTCTCGTTAAGAAAGGATATTAATATTATTACGAAATTTAATTATACAGATACTAGTAAATTGAAGGTTAGCTTTAACAAAGGAAAAAAAGATATTTTTACTGTGATCGACGACGGTTAAGATTCGTATAAGCCTTATTATTTTCTATATTTTGAAATCTCACACTCTTTGCCTCCATTAACTTAAAGATATAAAAAACCTCGGCTTTAACAATAATATTCAAACTAATACACCGGTCTAAGTAAATGGAGGTAAAAGAATTTCACTTAATTTTAAATAAGATCATTTCCAATTTTACCTTAAAAGATTGAATGCGATAATATTTAACTCAACTGAGCCGTAACTTCGTTCCTTATATCGTCGGTTTTACTATCAGACAACTAAGAAGCTTTAAAATATCTTAAAGATAACTAATTAATAAAATGTGAACTTATCGAAGATAAAGGTATTTTGAAGGCTTTACCAGCTCTTTCAAACGCACATTCAAGCCCCTTTGAGGTTCAAATTTACGTTAAAGAATGATTAAAATTTTGATTTGAAGGTCATCATAAACATGTTTTACCTGAAAAGAAAGCCGGTATTTTAGGTAAAAAACTCCATTACAGCTTTTAACGATACCAAGTTTTGTAAAAAGAAAAAATCGGCGGAAAAAAACGTAAAAGATAATACCTATTTTGAGGATTAACACGTACCTTAGGTTATCAAACGTGCTGGTTTACAATTACAGTACTAACTTTGCTACGATAAAGTTTTAAACTAATATGAAGTTCATAGGGATTTTATATCAACAAGTACCTAGTAAGGCCTATTAAGGTATTAACAAGTTCGCGAAGGCCTACATCCATTTATAAAAAGCTTACAATACCCGTATATTAAAAATCGGAAGCTTTACTGATTAAAAAGCACGGCTTTAAATAACAGTAAAGAGCCTAAATGATAGTATTTGCCTTAACGGCCTTATATTAACTTTGCTGATATTTAGAGCCTACCTACATATAACAACTATATCGCCATTATCGCTAAATACTTAAAAGCGCGTTATAGTATACAATAAAGTCTTAAAAACTCAAAAAGTAATCGGTATGTCATCAAGCTATTGAATCCCTTGACACTGGGAACGTAACATTGATAATAAACGTGCTATTTTCCCCCTTTTAAAATAAAGTCTTTACGTAACAAAAGCCAGGAAGATGAAATAGGTCGTATAAAATATTGAGTATTACCATCCTAATTGTAATACTTAGAACTATAAACGGCCCTGGCACTTTTAGGATTATATAGATTAAGTAGTATAAAAGACTCTTGAAATCCGATAAAACTCCCAACGTCGATAATTTCAGAGTCGAACGAATTAACTCATATAACTCTCGCGATCGGATTGTTAACAAGTAAATAGAATGTCGACGACGTGGGAAACTATCTAAAAAGAGGATATATACTAAAGAGGAGAATAGCGACGGGAATTATAGGCTTACTAAGGCATATATAATGGCATGAGTGTTTTAAAAAAAGAATTATTGCGGATAACTTACCCTTAAGTTATGTACCAAAGAAATTATTAATATACTGGGCAATCCTTGTAAGAAATGCGATTAAGTAAAAATGAAGGGCCTTTTTTTTAACAGGAGTTGTACAATTTATATCGTTAACATAATTAGAAGTCCAAAATGTTATTGATTTTAAGTCGAGGATAGTTTATAAGATTGCAAGTAAAGCCATGGACCGGCCAAACGAAAAATTACGTTTCGTCGCTTGAATATACAGGAATGAAAGTAGGGATAAAATCCTCATTTAATTACCTATAATCTAAAAGATTGACTAAAGTTCAATTATCGCTATTACTAATAGTTTAACTATTAATACGAAAAACTAGTTTATACTTAATGGCCTGGATATTATGTAAGCGTATACATAATTTGCCATCAACGTTTACCGGATTATACTACTAAAAATGCCGAAAAGCCTAAGTGACAAGTTTCCGGCCGGTACGGTAATATATTGTATGAAGACTTTGGACGCATCATCCGCAATAGGTGTTTATTAGTTTTCAACGTATTAAGTTGACTTTGAAAACAGGATAGATATAAAAAATTAATCTTATACCCCTTCTTATTAATCACAAAGAGTAAAGACTTCGGTATCTTATGTATATAAATTATCAAAATCCATTTCCTCGGAGATATTAAATTTGTGGCGGGGAAATAATATAATGCTATAGGGGTACTTCTTTAAATTTATAAGCTAAGCGAAACATTAATTAAAAGTATATAAATTAAATTTAATAATTATTCAATCCTTATTTCGAGTATTAAGGCCAGAAACGGCATTTACATTAAATTATGTTAAAAAGGGAAAGTTACGCGCCTAACGATTATTGACAAGGCCGACGAAGCAAAATCTTAGAAATACCTAAGATAAATAGTACGTACGACCTATATCGTCACTCTATGTTAACCAGAAGCATCTTGAAACCATTCCATTACGACGAAAGTATAAAATCTATAGGATAAAGACTTTAACAAATGAAATACAAAGAATCAGTAATAACGAAATTACTTTAAAAATTGAATTATTATATTTTAGTTCAATTCAACAAAAACATACATAATAATGTCTACTAACGCGTTATTTGCTAATGATTATAAACTCATATCATAAAGTGACTTTCTAATAATATTCGTAAATGAGAAAAAGTTAAAAAGATTTTTTTTATTGCCAGAAACTTTATGTACTAGACGATAGTTCCATGTAAATGTATAACCTGAAACGTATTAACTTAGAAGGTCTACAACATAATAGCGAGCTTTAACATTGGCATAGTAACTAACGATATATGAAAGATTATCACTAAACAGCTGGAATTACCTCTGATACCTGTAATAGTATATACTAACTCCCGAAGTTTGTACGAATATTTATTAAAAATAGTTACAATTAACAAAAAATGTCTAATGATAAACGTAATAACTATGAAAGAGGTATACGAAGCCTAGGAAATCAATAAATTACGGTAAATCTGAGTCAAAGATTATCCTGATAATGCTATAACTAAGGCTACATCTAATAGCGCCCTAAAAAGGGTTGTGAATAATAATACGTTAATTATACGAATGCAAGATTATGTAAACTATCGGGTACGTAACGTGAAGGAATAGTGTTACCCCGGCAAACTTAAAAATTGCCAGGGCAATAATATGAATGGCAACAGTGGCAAAGATAGCAATAACAGTAGTTTGAACTACTGGTAAAAGGTACGTAAGTGATAACATACGTAATAAGCACAAGTCTTTAACGAAAAACATATACACATGAGTTAAGGAACGGAGGTCTCGGAGGGGTGGAGCAAAAGGGCTATAAAATACCGTAATTAAGGTAGATTTCAATACAAATTAATCGGAATTAATAGGGGTATAGTTGTTGTTGGCTTGTAGATTAAGGAAGGATTTCAAAGGTTGCCACAAATTAATGGCAAGCCAGGCTAGCTAATAGGCACCAAACAAAATGCCGCCAGTGTTGAAATAGCAGTCAAATACAGAATAGTTAAGTCAACTTTACATACACTAAAGTTGATTATACGTAGTACAAACTAACTGTAGTATGTGGGATTTGAATTCATTGCACTTCAAGTGCAGTGCAGTAGGTCTCCACTTCAAAATGGGACACAGGTCAAAGCGTTTAGCCATACAAATTAGTGTGTAGACCGGCTAACGGTCTGCCAAACGTAGAACCTACAACATATATCAATCAACCAAAATAAATGCAGCACCAGTTACTTCGACCACAGTGATTCGAATCGACTACGTTGCAATGATAACAGCCTGCCAAAATCCAGGGTAATAACCTTACTTAAACGGTCTATAATACCCATAAGCAAATGGGGGTAGCCGGCACGTTTCCAATAGAAGTCGATTATTGTAATGATCACACTAAATACCCGTGAGTATATAGAAGGTGTCAGAGGGTTTATGTTATCAAGAAGGTATCAGAAGTGCTGAGTGAATAATATCGCAACCGTGCAAGTAATGATCAAAAGCTGTGAGGCTATTCAGAATATACTGAGACTGAATACTTAGATTGACAACTGAAGAGCTATGAAGTAAATGCCATCTATGATGCTGACCGTGTCCTTATATCCCATTGCCTTCATACTATCTTCAGTACTGGATCGTTTGGATCACCGCACTGATCCCACTGATCTAGTGCTGCCTTACCTTAGATCGGTGGCTGATCCTTACTGATCCCATGTAGCCTCACCTTGGATCAGTAACTGATCCATACTGATCCGTGACGTGACTTGCTTAGTCACCTTTCTTACATAAGAGATGTTCCCCGCCTGATGTGTTAGACTACAGGCTCTCTGTGGCTCAGCTGCATGCTGGCCTTTTTCATGACCCAACCCTTGTCTGGGTTGTAACAATTATAAAGTCGATAAACAACTTGTTCCAAAACCGATTCAAAACTATTGAGGGATTAAAAAATGCCTTTTAACGAAATCTTTAATAGTTAATATATTCATAAGTATTATAATTTCAGTAAAATCAACGAGCCTACAATACAACCTAAGTTGAGAATATATCATAGAAAAGAACGATAATGGCGTTATAGTTTAATGAACTAATGGAAAGGAAATGATAGAAATTTAACATTGAATCAATGATAAACGGCTTGTAACCAGGTACTTCAATACGGTTATGGATTCGTAAAATACCATCGTCGTTTATTAAATATTCTAAAATACAAACCTTAAGTATTTAGTTGTCGTTGATACCAATATCGGTAGGAAAACTCCGGTAGCTTTTATTTACCGCGTAAATGAAATGAGGGTAAGTAGTATCCCGGGTAATGAAGGCGTCCCAGCTATTTGAAATATCAATATCAGTAATAAGTTCGTAATTTACCGAAATGAATTCGCCGGAAACAATGCGCCTTGAATCGAAAACGCATGAAAGCTATTCGAAAGCCACCAATTAAAAACTTGATAGTTAATGGTTTCAACTTAAAAGGTGAGAGTTGATAAAGCGTTGAAAACTATCCTAGTTTCGTTAGAATAACATATCAGAACATATATAATAAACCCTTTTACTTTAAATTGGTTGAAAAGAAAACTTACAAGAGCGCTTCGATTAAAGAATTAGTCGTTCGGATAGTTATCGTATATTTATGAAATACTTTAAGTTTGTATGGCTCGTAAAAATTGTAAATGGACGAGTTATACCCTGGAACCCCTCGTTTTATACTTTTAAATAGCTTATAATCTCAAGTAATTCCTTAACGAGAATCTCGTATTTATATTCCACAAACAACAAACTACGAGATTAATACTCTATTAAGCGTAGGTTATTGTAATCGTTTCCTCATAGTAGATAACTCCTATGGCCAAATGAATGTATTTGGTTTCTAAGAATGCGTTTCACTCAGGATCTCATTAAGCGAAAACGAGTTTAAAAAGAAAACAAAGCTTAAGTCGTTCGAAAGGAGAATTTTTAGAGATTTTAATAAGAAGGGTTATCCTTTCGGTTCAATCGAATTTAAGGTTTAACAATTGTAAAATAAACATTAATAAATTATCTAGAGAAATATGAAATGCGAAAATACCTCATACTGTTAATACAAATCTAGGAGCCGCTTATTTCCTGTTAACAACCAACTTTTCCGGGTTTAAACGTACGTATACTTTTCCTTTAATAACAAATTTTAGGTATTTAGTCTTATAAATACCGAATTTAAATAGGTAAATATCAAAATTCAGACAAGTCACATTTAAAACACATAATACAAGTTTAAACTAAACGTTATAATTGTTAAAGAGGTTATTTAAATATATTAGAATATCATCAAACTTAATAAAATGAAACATGTTGAGAAAAAGGCGTAACAAGTTATTCATATACTATCAAAAAGTGACTGGTATATGAGAAAGTTCGAAAAATGAAACAAGCTATTCAAAAAGTCCGAAATTTATGCGGAACACACCTTGCCATTTATTCCCCTCCTCAATACACATCGTATAGTAAACCTTCAAAATATCTGATGTAGTAAATTATTTGATTAGAAAAATATTTGCGAGCATTTCCTTCATTAGGGGAAACAGGTGAGAGTTTATCTTCGTAATAGCATTACTTTTTCGGTAGTTGATATAAAAACATAAACTACCCCCTCAGTTTTTACCAGGGAAAAAAACAAGAGCATCTGTTAAGAAGCTACTCGCGAGAATGAAACCTTAGTATAGAAATTCGATTAACATCTTCCTGAATATAAAGAGGGCCTTCTGCGATATATTGAACAACGGGTTTTACGTGAATTTTCAAAGCTAGTTTTCACTGTAATTTATTAAAAAATTATAATCTGTTTCGGAAAAGTAAAAAGGTAACATGTATTCTAGTGTTTTATAGAATAAAGGTGCGAATTCTTTAAAGCAATCAGGAGTTTATATTTAATATAAACTAGTGGTCTTGGGGCGAATAGTTTATTAATATTTTCGAGGAAAACGGCAACAAGTCCCGGAATGACGACTTAGTCCCTTTAAGCCTTTCGTAATATAGTATGGAAAGTGACGGTATTGACTACTTTAAGTTCATTTTGTATCATCATAAATCCTCGTTTCTATATTTGATGGTTACCCGTTCATCCTAAAAGTAGTATATACTTCGGAGCGTCGTAAGCTACCTATTTTTATTTCATTTAGGGTTTACCTGGAATAACATCGTATTATACATAAGAAATAATATAGTTCAAATCCGATACCGGTATTTATCAAGTTCAATACTTCAAAAACAAAAAAAAGTTGTAGGACGAACCCATATATATAGCGAGTAGTTTCGCTAAGTTCTCCGGGTGGAATAAAGATGCTCCATAATTTTAATCGGTAAGTAAGTGATTTATTTGTAACGTTTCCGAATTTATCACCTATATTTATTAAAACGTGAACAAAATGAATGGAATTAGAAAGTAATTTTAATATAAAGAAGAGAAAGCTGTTCAAAAGATGGAGGCAAATTATAGTATTGAATCAAAATTCTTTTAACTTCTATACGCAATTATGAATAATCATTACGCTTTCATTTCATAAAGTATAATAAGATCGTCAGTATAGGTATGTCGAATGCCTACGTTAGTTTTGATAATGGAACCGTTTGGATGTTACGTGTAATTTAAATGATAAATATGGATACGATAAATATTCGCGTTATATTATATATATAAACTAAATATTTTACGATCAAAGACTTCCGAATAATGAACTTAAATAACTCGTTGCTTTGTAGCTATTCGAAAAGCGTTTACATTAGTTATAATAATATGCCCCTAGCCGTCGCGGGTAGATACGTCACCGTTACCCCTCCTATCACGAGCGGTACTTCCGGTATTAATAACTTTAACGTAGTCAGCGCCACCTTGTCCTTTATAAAGGTTGTAAAGTCGCTTATTAATAAGATGAACGCAGAAGACCCATTCGTTATAATTCGCGGGTACATCGAGAAAAAAATTGCGTATTAGCTAATGTATCGTTAATATCTCTTATTAAAATAGTAAATTTAACAACGGATTTCTAGGATATGCCATTCACCTCGGAGAATTAATCCCTTCAAACATTAAAAAAGTACCGTTTGCAAAACCCTTATTTTATATATATTTGTTAAACGAAAGCGGATTAAGCCTCTTCAAAGTTGTAATAATACGTATGAAATATAATTGTAAATATATCTGGATCGTTAGTACCGCTATTACCACAATGAGCGTGGTAACTTTGAATGACGGTTTTCCTAAATCTTTCAAATTACTAAAAAATAGTTTAAAAGTATTTTTTTAATATTAGTAAACTTCTGTCTTTTACGCAATTTACGAAATATCGTAACTTTCTATATGGAAAAGTATAATTTAATACCAAAAAACTTGACCAGTTAATTAAGGGGTTTAAGTTTGAGTCGTTAACTTTAAATGGTATCGAATGAAACGCCGATATCGTAATTGAAGTTAAAGAAATTTAAACTGTCGTTGTTGTTGAAGAAGTCGACGCGGTTACCGGTAGGGAATTGCTTGGTAGCTACGTTATTCGTAATTAATGTGGCGGAACCTCTTTTAAATAAGGGTCATTCTGAAAAAAAAAAGCGTACCGGTATTCTTAATCTGCCTAATCATGTTCATTAACGTATTTTATACGTCAATATTACATTATTTCAAGTATAAAATGTGTTTGTATAAGACTTGGTCCTGTTCAAAAAGCTTTAGACGTAAAGTCCTGGTATAAAGTTCGTATCAAACAATAAAATAATAATATTAAGCCGCTAAAACGTTTTGAAGATGATTCTTTATGCGGAAGTCGAAAAACTGCTTCGGAGCCTAAGGATCCATGTTCAAAAGCTTTTAAAAAATAACTTTAGGTTATAACTATTCGTAAGAAATGATACCACGGTTGAGGAGAACATCGAAAATTTTATGAACGATGTTGTCTTTCCTTTACTGAACAAAACCTTGATATGTTTTTCTATCCGGTTTAGCCGAAACTTCGGAAATTTCTTCGCAAATACATCGAATTATCGTTTCCCGGCCGTCGAGATTTCGGCTACGTTAGTGTCAGGTATAATACCCTAAAATATAATTCCGTATTTATCAAAAAGAGTAAATTACGATACCATATTAACGTTAAACACCTTTTTTACGTAATCCAAGCCTGTAATATGTTAAAAGGATATCCTATAAGTTGGTAAAAATACGTTAAAGGTTTTTATCGTCGTAAGTTAATAAGTAAACATCGTCTTATTTAAATTCTTCTTTTCAAAATGTGTCTTTGTAAGGGTATACGTTGAGTTCATGATCTATGCCTTCGTATTAAGCTACATATATTGCAAAATTAGCTTTTTTGCGATCCTTAAAATTATATTCGACTTAAAATCTTCGTAAAATTCGAATTTGTTCGTAAACAAGATGGTTCTTAAATTAATAACCGATTTTTCCGTATATAATACATCGCTTTTATAAACCGATAGGACATCATATGTCTTTCCGCAAGTATTACTATAATTTCGGATCGTTTTTTCCATTTACGAACGATCGTTCCTGGCTTTTATTACCAGGGGTTTCTTTTTAATACATATACTTTAAACATTCGTTTCACCTCGAGTTAACCTTAAATTTCTGGTTGAAAACATAGTAAATTATTTTGGTATGGTTTACTTTGGTAATTTAGGCTTTTCCTTTATCGTCATTAGTTACGAATACTAATCTGAGGCTTGTTTATCGGCGTATAAAGGTTTCGAGCAATATTTTAAAGTTTATACAAAAGGCCATTAAATTTTTTTCTGGTTTAACAGGTATAAAGTCAAAATCCAGGGTTTAACGATAAGGTCTTATTTTTGTTTCAATGAATAATTCATTGTTTTTATATTTTAGTATGAAGGCTATTTAACACTTTCAAAATTTTGTGAATAGGGCGGCAAAAATTTCTTAGAGGTTTTTATCAACATTTTTCTACTGGGTTTTCAGAAATTTTCTCGTTAATTTAATTTAATTTTCATCTTTTTACTCGTAATTAATCTTGGTGTTAAAATGAGATTTAAGCCGATTCAAATACTTTACGAATATATTCACTTATATAAAGTAATATATATAATATTCCTTAACTTATCCGAAAAGTAAACCGGGTAAAAAACGCGAAATTATAATAGTTCAATATCTAACCTCTTCTATTTATGAAGAATAACGCGTATCTTATTATCTAATACGTCCTACGGCTCGCTATTATAATTGTTATCCCTATCTTATTACTTGGTAAAGTTAGTTAATTTTATAAAGTCGTTACTATTTATAGGACAGAAATATAGTAGAAAGTTGCGATAAGGGTTCTAGTTCAAAGGTATTGGTTCGTATGGTAGGTATTAGCGTTTTAAGTTATTTTTTATTACCTAGGTTGGGTTATTTTTTATGTTCCGGTTCATTGTCGATTTCTGGAGCGGGTTATTTTCTTCGTTTCGGCTAACTTTGCCATAGCTGATCGGATTATTTTATGCATTTAGGCCGACTCCGTTATAACTCGTGGGGTTATTTTCAGCGTTTAGAAAATGATTTGGTATTCGGTTTTACGCTACTGTGTAAACCGGTGTAAAGGAATACTGTATTTATATGGTAAATAAAGATAGCGGGCGTTCTTTTTCCTCATAGTTTCCGTTTTTAAACTAGGGTATAAGACTATACCGTCTTACGTGTAGTTCCCCAAGTTTTAACAATAGTCTTTCTAGTTTCGTAAAGTAACACCATTTTGCAAAGTCCATAAAATATAAATCCTTATCCTTTTAGTCTAATACATCGATAAGTTACACTATTTCGAATAAGGCTTTCATAAGGCGCCTATTTTTACCTCTTAAGGTATTAATTTCTCTGTTTCGTAATTGAATTCGTTAGGCTTTGGTAATGGTAAGGTTTACCCTTTACTATATTTCCAACGTCCAAACCGAGAAATTATTATGGAATTCGTCTAATAAAGCAGACCCTTAAATTCATTCCTAATAGTAACGGTATATAGCGGCAAAAATGTATGTATTTACGATATAGGGTTCTCATTCCTTAACTAGTAAATCAATAACATTATCCCAAAGGCCTATATCGATCGCCTACATTATAGCTTTTTGAATTCCCATATGTTTAACTAGAATATCAAAAGAAGCGCTAACTTCCTCCAGTATTACTATATTTAGGGCAATAATTACGATTATCTTAAGATGTTTATACGATATACTAACGTTTCCTAATCATGTAATATATGTAGTTATATCCACAGCTTAGGGTAGTTTAACGAATACAAAGCGAATAAAGTAAATAAAACGCTAGGAATAATACTTACTAACGTTTACTAATATAAATAAATTTAAAACTATACGTAAATAAAGCGTAACTATTAACAAATTAAACGTTTCGAATTAGTTTATTTAACGCTGATAATACTATGTTAATCAAGCGGCTTAAAACAATAAAACTTTATAAGTATTAAATTTAGAAAATATAAGGTAAATGTAGGCAAACTTGGAATAAATAATACGGATATGGGCAATTGATTAAGGTAAAGGAAATGTCGAGTTATTATATGCATCAGGGTACTGTAATTTATTCGTATTAATGTGCTATAATAAAACTTGGTAAAGAGAATCTGTTGGTTACTTAGTATGTAGCCGATCTTAATAAGGCGGTTGGTTTATTTATTTATATATAACCGATTATAGATTTTCTAAAATATGTAGTTCGTAAAAAAATGTCGGATAAGTTCCAATCAAGGGTTCCGAAACTTAGTAGTTTTGGCTGACGTGGCTTGGTACATAATGAAACGCTGTTTAAGAAGTACCTGGGTACAACAAAACGCCAAACAAGGGTCAATAGTGGCGAAATGGAGCTTTTAGCAAATAATATCGTATTAAAGTTTTCCTTTTTTAAATGACTTAGTTTTCATAGTTTTCATATACGTCGGCATGTAATTTTTATAAAAAAGAAGTGTTAAAGTACAAACAGTTAAAACCGCTACAACATCCCGTTATAAGTATATAACGTATATTTTTTAGGCTACTTGTAATCGACCAAGTCGACTACTAATTAATATCGGTAAGGTTTTCAGCTGATAATATTCACGTGAAATGAAAGGTCTTCAAAAAGTAATTAAAATGATTAGTAATTATAATATAAAGTAAAATAATGATTATTAAGAAAAAACATCCAGAGGTGTACGCTACAGGTAAAGGCTTTTAAGTCCTCCACCTAAATCGTATTACTTTGGAGTATTCCTTCTAAACCGATCCATGTATTGCCTTCGGTTTGAAATAGCCATTTTAGACTAACCCATGCATGATTCAATTTACGTCTTACAAAAGTACATCATATAGCGTGACACATTACCGTACATCCTACAGGAGTGCACCTTGCAATACAGCGCACTTCTACTTGGCCTCCGTATACTATCTATGAGGGTATATAGTAATATCCATAATTTACATAGGTAGTAGGGTTCTCTACGTGATTGAAAAGATCGGCGTTTTGTCCCAGTCCGTTACGGAAGTTCGTATAGTTTTTTGTATAGGTGAGGTAAAAGGTTATGAAGCAACGTGAAGAGTTGGTCTCATATAAAGGACCGATATATCGACAAGAAAAATCGACGAAGTAATATATTTTAACGCGATAAGGGAGTAAATAGGTAAAACTTTGCGCGATCTTTCGTTTTACATTGGAGGAACCCTTTTCATCCCAAGGACGGAGCTCTCACCCGCTGTACTATCGGTTCTATACGTTATAGTACGTAACGTTAGGACGCGATGTTTGGTAGAACTGGATCCGTTAGAACAAGTGATAAAGGCGTTAATAACCTGTTTGTATTTTATATATACGCATTCGCGAACTCTTAGGTTGCTCTTTTGCGCATTGAAGGCCTTGTAAAGGGTTTTAACGTTGAAGTATTGGGGTCAGTGTATTGATGTATGCTATTACTCCAAAAGCGGACCAATTCTCTGTCATTTCTACAACGGCCATGGGTGTTTTTACAAAAGCCGGGCTTCCCTTGCAGAGGTGCTAGAGGCGCGCGGTGTTGATGTTTTTTCTGTATCAAGAAATAAAATTGTAATTTTCGTCGATAATGGTTATAATATATTAGCCGTAAAATGCTTTGCCAACATATTTGAGTATGATTTCAACAAATAGGTAGTTAATTTCGCTGGAAACAATATATTAGCTTTGAATTGACGAAACCTACCAAAACAAACCACATTTTTAAAGCCCACCAATTTCAAATTACTCAATCAATAAAATATTATTGCAACCAAAATTCAAGTTGAAAACATCAAAGAATTGAATAAATTCTAGGATTCCTAACTAAGGACAAATGACCATTGTTACTAATAACAAAATGACCACAATTATAATATTCTTACAATACCGAATCTCTTTATAATTCAAGTTTTCTACTTTTCGAATAGTATAAAGAAAACTTTGAATAACACAATTACTCACAATTCAAAAAAATCAACCAATTTATACAACGATAAATTGCTACCATAAATATGTAAATTTATTGATTTTACTATAACTATTAACACTCTATAAATATTTTATAGTTAAATGTAACTTGTGAAAATTGCAGCCAATTAAGAGAATTTTGACCCATCAATTCAACTGGTATAATGAAATCCACCATCTTAAAACTAGTATTTCAATGAAAGTTTATTCTATTTTATATACATTCAAAATTCAATATTTTCATCCAAATATAACCATCTTCCATAACTATATAATTTCGACTGTTTCACATCACTTTTCCAAAAACTTAATAAAAAAAACCCTAACTATATTTTTCGTATCTTGATTATTCATTAAATAAAAAACATTGTTTACGTCATTATCATCAATATAGTTTTATGAGTCATTGAAATCAAAACTTGTATGATCTTCCACATAATCACTCATACAATCTATGGACTAATTATACAGATAAGATTAAAAATCGAATAGATTCTAACACTTGAACTAATATTGAATTAATGGTAATTACGTATAGAGTTCTATTCTTACTGTCCTGATACCTAAAAACTACCTTGTTTACAAAATTCATTCAAATTTAAACGGCTTTAATGATAGTAAGAACTAAACTTTACATTTTAAACCCTTTCAAGCGATATAGCGCACCGTTAACTACAGTCCAAATCTGTGTATGCATTATATTTAACGAGATGAAATTCAAGTTTTTCAGATCAAAATATGTTAATGAAATGAATCATTATATTTACCACATAACAACAAAATTGACTCCAATAACCTTAAATACCCATCAAATGTATCTATTCATCATTAAAAATCGAAGTAATAATATATCTTTAATTAAATCTACACAACAAGTTATGGGGTCAATGTTACAACACAATCAATGAATTCTTATAAACAAAAAATTCTTTGATACACAATCAAAAACACTTAATAAGAACTGGATAACATCAGCAGTCAAAATTGAGTAAAAACATCAGAAGAATTTTGAATAAAGAAACTTATTATATATAAACAGTCTTGTCTTAAACTCATATACCAATCAACTAATCTAATAAATGTAATTGAAACTTACCGGTTCTAAAATTAAGTTCAATTTCATGTTTTGGGGATTAATACTGTGTAGGAAGAGGTGTTAAAATTGATATAAAAGGATTTCAATAATGTTGGTCGAATTAGTTTCAGTTTTGAGATGAGTATTTTATTTCAAGCAGATACGTATTATGTTTTTTGATTGACGTGTTTCAGGTAATTTATATCAGCTTAAATATGACCTTTGAGAGTATAAAAAGTAAATCAAAATAAAATTAACAATTCATTATAATTTTTTTCCCTTGTATCGGCAGCTTTTTTATAGTGTGAACATTTATCGTTTTTTTAATGGATCCGATATATTTCAGAAGCTGTTGCAAAGATTTCTGTGATACAATGAAAGATTGGAACATCAACTAAAAAAATCTGTATTTGAGGTTGTTTCTATTATTTGGTGGCATAAATATTTCTGGTTGAATATATCTAATTTATGTATGGGAAATTATATATATTAGCTTGTATAAATTGTTTTATCATTGGCTGTGGTCATCAAACAAACTCGAGTTAAAGGTGGTCTTCTGGTTTGTATTTTTGGATGTATTTATATCATTCTTTGAACATTGGTTCAAGTGATAATTATCACCGATACGTATTTACGATGCTTCGTTCATGAATCAACATAAAAATATATTACTCAAACTAGATGGTGTTTTTCTCAATGTTCAATGTTGTAGAATTTAAACTTAAACACGACGTCCATTTAAAAATGTTGTTTTTTCAATATTCTAACGTTGTCAATTGTATATTTATGATGTTTATAATGGCCGCTGGAAATAGTGATGAAATTTGTTTGAAGTGAATTCGAATTTACTATTTGATTTTTCGGAACTAAAAGAATTGATTTTTTTTTGTGTTTTGAAAATTTGTTACCAATGGGTATAGATCGTTCCCCAGAGTCATTACTGGTTCATATATAATTGAAATTTAATCAACTCGTTATAATAGTTTTAGTCGTATATGTCTCTTGATTGTTGGGTGTTGTGGTATAAGTATAAGTTGTATTTAATTGTAACAGAAAGTTTCACATTTTTAATAAATATACGAGTAAGTAAACAGAAGGAAATTTTCTAAAATCTGTAGTCATGTTCAACTGAAATGTAAACAGAATTAGCTTGAATAAAGAACTAATCAATCAATGTACCCACAGTTTCAAATATTGAAAGAAATTTATTCATGTTATACATTTGTTACCAAAACTTTATAAACACGTTCATCGTCATATCATAAGTTGAGTTACATAAATATATCGAAATATATACTGTATTGGGTGTTAATATGATGATTATAAACGTGTTGTATTTAATCAGTTGGCAAAAACATTACATCTTTATATGTGCTAATAGTGTTTATATATGTCTTTTTATATATGTATTGGATTATCAATTGAAAAAAGGATCTATGGAATGATGTAAGTAGTAACGAAGTAAATTATATCAATGATCGCTATAAACTATTTGAGAAATAAATAAGCAACCCCTTTTGTGTAAATGAATAGAATCGATCGCGATGTAACTTTCATAGTGAAGTTTTATAAATGCATTTGCTGGAATCTTGACGGTTTAAAATCTCGGTTTGACGGTTATTTCATAAACGGCACGATTTCTTTCGAATTTTTTTTTTTGAAAACGGGTTGATGTTGAGGAACACCGTGACTTTCAACTATTTCAAAATTATTTTTTTAATTCATCAGCAATATAGTTAGGCATTTAGTCGTTACATCCTATTAATATATGAATCGTGATCGAAATAAAAGGTGGTATTGCATTAGCTCAGTAGTGTATATAGAGTTATAAGTTAGGTAATCTACTAAACAGCTAGTGCATTCGTTGGTATAGACGAAATTTACCATATACCTTATATTAAATGGAACGTAATAGAATTGACCTAAAACCACTATAACAAACTATTGTATCAATATTAGCAACGATTCTACAGTACCAATACGTCTTGATATACAATATGTTAGTAACGATAGTGGTTTTCCGTTCATTTTCTATACCATTTATTTAACATTCTCATTACCCCTTAATTTGAATAATACAAATAAATCCTTCAATATATGTTACTATTTATGCTAATTCATATTGAAATTAAGCAACAAATCTCAAAATGTATCAACCCCCAAGGTTTTCGCCTATACTCTTGTCTATGATTTTAAATATCTTCACGTATTTTACTTTCGCCAAATGACTTATTCACATGATACATTACTCTAATAATTAACTCATTACTCTCAACCAACCTTTTTAACCCTTAATATGGTGTATCCCATGTTATAACGTATATTGTATTATCTTCACTATCGATTCATTTGAATTCCTGGATTTCCCTGCTTTCGAAAACTGTAACAAAACCTATAAAGTCAATTATCAAACTTTTCGCATCAGTGATTTCGAATTTGGAAAACTATTCGATCAGGCCACAGAAATCGAAACAAATAATGAATAAGATCGGTAATATTTTACTTAATTAAGTAACCATATGAAATATTTCCAATGTAAAAATAACTATATGAAAACTTATATTTTTACTTCAAACCTTCCAAGTAGACATGATTTATGTAACTTGTTTACATTTAAAAACCACCTAGTAAATTAGATTTCCAATTATTGAAAACTGTACTTTCCACAATATTTCTTCGTTAATAATGAGCAAGATAAATTCTATTTATAACGGAAAATACACATCATTCTTTTAAAAACCTTAATACAAATTATCAAGTTAATAATTGATGAATTTAATGAAATTATATTCATCCCTCGTTCAAAATTCTTCATTTACCGCGCGAAGAGATTATTTAATCGATCGTAATCCGTATGAATCCAGTCTCAAACTTAATTTTCAACTAATTAGTCATAAGAGATCACCGGTTATAACAAACTTACAATATAATTACTACGGGCGCGTTATTTGAAATATCATCAAACCTTAACGACGTCAACTTTATTCGTATGAACCGAATAAACTACTTATTTCTTTGAAAAGAAGCCAAATCATCTGGTATAAAAATTATCATGAAAACAGAAATGAATGAACGATTCGTTAAATTCAAAATACGTAACTTAAATTGAAGCGTTGATAGATTAACAATATTAAAACTTCAAATACTAGATTACCTGTGACTCCATTGTACCGAAACCAACAGTTTCAAAAAAGACGTATATTGTTAATTTACATACCGAATATACCGAAACCTTTATCAAATATTTACGAAATACGAAAATCACGGTCTAAAACCAAAGATTTTATACTTGGTGTAAACCCAAAATACATCTAATACATTTCATTCATCAAAATATAATGAACACGCGCTTCAATCAACACTTATCATAGTTTAAAATATCGTGTAAATATTCAAAAAATGCATTCATTTCTTAATTCCGTTGGAAAAACTAATTAAACTGTTCCTTCTAAATTCAAACCAAATCATATATACTTCTGGATAATATCGTATCTATTAAAGTTAGATCTCCAATGAATATCAACTAACTAATGTGCTACTAAAACAATATAAATACTTATATTAGTAGTTTGTATCGTTGGGAACTGGTTGAAATACAGTTTTCACTTTCATAAATGTATCCGTAAACAATTAATTTGGATTTTTCGTACGGTTTATCCGTAATCTCATATTAATCCTCATGAACGAGTTGTAACCTAAAGCTCGTCACGCATTTGAGGATAAATTCGCTTTGACAAACAAATTGAGAAACTTATACTCTTCTAATATTGGAAATCTATAATTTCAATATATAGGCCGTTTTCAAAGATCTATGTAAGGTCTTGAATGATTATTTAAATATGAAAATTATCAGCCAACTCGTTATCTTGTTTCTCATTCAAGATAATTCAAATTATCTCGTATTTCTGTTCGGGTTTATATTCCTTATCGTATTCCATATGATGATCCCTTTATAGCAGTCATCTACAACTCAATTTTTTAATTACATTATAAACAAGGATAGAAAACTAGTTATATAATCTAATTAATTTATACTCAAGGTTAGACACTTCATTGATCAATATTATTGTGTAAAATCGTAGGAAAATTATATAGAAAATTAGAACACCGTGAAAAATTTCAATGATAACTTTTAAATTAATTATATTGAGTATTATAAGTTCGTTAGCTAATTTTCTAAAGTTTATTCAAACTGTAAATTTACTATTTAAAAGTAAAATAAAAATCATAATCATCGAGGAAACATTTCCAATATGAAAATCATCGTGAAATTAATGCTTTATGAATTCCCTCCACAACTCTATCAAAACCTTATTGTAAACTATAGCCACATTTCAAATATTTTCTAATGGAACAAATTCACTAATCAAACGCAGATACTCGCAAAAAAAGAATCAAGGTAACAATTAGCCGTTAAGGGCAACAGTATCATTTAGAACCCTGACCGCTATTATAACATGTGTTTTTAATTTTTTTGAGTTACTTATTTCGAATATATTGGTTTCGTACGCTTAATACGATAAAAAACATTCCTCTTCAACCTTTTTACCACATTAGTAAGGTTTGCAAAACACTTATTAATACTCAATTAACCAAAAACTAACTTCAACTTGAAATTGTATTACTAAAACGTTAGCTTTTACAATACAAACGATAAAATTTATTATTTCAAAATATGAAGAAATACATACCGTTTTTAAGAATTTCAAATTTTTTTTCATGACCAGTAACTTAGAAATTTTAAAACAGATAAAAGTACTTATCGAATTTATAACGTAGAAAAAAAGCTAATCATGAAAGTATAAAATTCAACTAATATCTTACAATTGAAATCCTCATCATCATTGAAAGTAAATTTTAATTTACGTTATATTGAAACCTGTATTTTGTTATAATATTGAAGACTTTCAATTAATTACAACGAAATTTATTCCTATTTTTCATATCCTCCGAACATTTCTAAATTAATTAAATGGTTGGCCAATTTGGCTAATAAAAACTTTGGTAAAGTTAACATATCTCCGACTCCATTAAATTCATTACCACTATATTGAATCATTTTAAAAACCAAGAAAGAAAAGGAAACGCTAAGCTATCCTCAACTATTTAGTCAACATTAACATTAATATTTATGCTTAAAATCATTATACTCTCCAAATGAAATTATAGGTTAAAATAGTAGTAATTGTAATACAGTAAATCAACTTTCCTTATAGTAAAGTTAATTATACTACCGATAAGTGAAGTGTATTATGTTATAAATCTACGGTGAAGTACCAAATAACATACGTCTACTTTATAACAGGAAACGGGATAAAAAACGAGTCATAAAAATTAGCGTGTAAATCGACTAGCGGTTTGCCAACTCTAAAATAATATACCTACTACTTGACTACATAATACTAATGTTATTTCGACCACGATTCAAATCGATAACGTTACAAACTCTAAAGTTCTACCAATACTAATCAGTGTTTATTAACTTAAATACAGATTGACAAAAGAAAAAAAAACTATTTACCGGTTACGCTTTACGTTAATCAACAGGGTAAAGGAAATATTTTTGCGAAGAACCTTAACGAACTATGGCGGTTTTCGCGGAAGTAAGTTAAGAAGATTTTAAAGCTTCGTCGATTTTCACGGTAACATCGAAGTGATAACCATATCGCTATTCAAAACCACCAAAAAATTATTATTCAATACTTTTTTTAAAGAAACCTGTTAAATTCAACTGTTAAAAGTCTCAAAGATAGTCAGGTTAACAAACTTTGAAAGTACTACAACCAGAGGTATTAGTACTTTAAAAACTAATAAATCTTGAAACGTTGAACTTTTGATTAAAAAAATATAGCCAAATAACCGTTAAGACTACATGTTACACCAAAACTTTCCCTTAACACTATCTACCCCCCCCCCCCTACATCGCAAAATCATTAGTCGTCAAGTTGGCCAAAAAAATTGCATTACGCAACTTTACACTAAATCTCTATATCCTCACATTCCCAAATCGCCAAATTCTTTGTCAAAACCAACAAGTCTCAAACCAACCAAAACGACAAAATAGTTACCGTAAATCTCGACTTTATAGCTATCGTCAACCCCATTAAAAATTAAGTCATCAAAACTATTAGATTTATATTCTCTTAATAATTTCATAAGAATTTGGACAATGAAAATATAAACGAATCTTTAGTAAAAGATTTTTAATAGATTATATTACCTAATACATTCTTAATATCACTGTTGGCGAATCCATTAACTATGGTATCCTAGCCCTTTTTAATATCCCTAAATCTTTCAATTATAAAACAATTATTGCGTTGAATATAATTTAATATACGGATACAGTGAAATTAAAAACGAGGTTACTTAAAGTAGAATTCAAGTTTTAAAAAATGCTAAATAAACGCTAGCAAAAACCTTTTTCAAAACCGCTTAACGCAAAGATTCTCCTTAAAATCCTAATCCTTCAAACTCACAAGAAATAATCAAAAGCGTGAAAACTTTTCAACACCTTTTTATACGTTGTAGAAAACCACCATATAATGCCCATTCAAATTGAACCTATAATTTTCGTATAAACTTTCATTCCTAATGCGTAAACGATAAAAATCTAGTTAAGCTGTTCGACATCTTAGAACCTTTACAAAATAACTAGAATTACAAAATTTTCAACGACGAGGCGCATAAAAATATAGTAACCAACGCCGCAAAAAAAGAAATATCGACACCATTCAATATTTAATTAAACAAGATCGTTTCGTCCTTGAAAAACTTCTATACGATCATAAAATCCCTTTTATCACTTAAACTTTCCCCCAAAATCGCTAAGGTTTTCCCTAAATCTATTAAGCCCCTTAAGGCGAAATGTTCCACGACAGGTACCCTTTCACACACGAACCCATTATAAATCCTAACATCGGATTGTACCCCTCAAGCCAGATAACTAATAATTACCCCTACCATTGCAGCTCTAAGGCTTTAAGTTTTAAGTTAACAATAAAAAACAACACCGATAACTAAGACAATTATCTCAACCTTCTTCCTAAAGCTATTTAAATGGTTAATATTAACTCTCAACCTCTCACGGATTTTGCTACAGTCTGTAACGATTGAAAAAGGCATAATGGAAAGTTTGCAACCAATTTAACGCAAAGCTAAAAAAAAATTTAACTGCTTGAAAATAAATAAATTTCCCTCTTCAAGTTTTCAATTACTATATTTTGAAATCCTCACAAGATATGGCAAAGATTACTACTTAACTTTTTTAACGAAAGCAAAAACTTTCTAAAAAATCTACGATAGTATAAAAAGCCACTTCGAATAAAAAGTCTACGTTACACAATATTATACAAACTAGGCCACGACACGGTGGATGACGATAATAACAAAAAAAAAAAAAAAAAAAGGAAAAACCGATAAATATCCTTAATTTAATACTTAACAAATTGTTTTTGTACTAACAAGTAATGATGAAAAAACATACTAGCAAAGCTACACTTCGCAAACGGGTACGGAAAGCTATTATAGGTATAAATTAATTCGAATACGCTTTAATTCGTTTAAATAATAAGTTTGAAGGCTTTTTTCAACTAACTATAGTCTTTGTTAACGACTTTAATAGCTCTTACATAATCCCCGGTCGGTATATATTCCTAAACTAACAACTTCTACTGTCAACATCAAAATAACCCCCTAATAACATATTATATTAACCGCAAATACAGGTGACACCAATATTCAAAATCCGGTCTATAATCTTCGCATTCAAAGCTATCGCTACATTAGTGTTACCAATGATGACAAACCTCAAACAAACTTGATAACTTCATAAACTATCTTCGTAACAGTGGACAAAGGTATTGGATCTTTGGTAAATCCAGTTATTAGTTACCTTATTACATTCCGAAGGTATTTATTAAATACCGGAGAATATTTTATACCTAATACCCTATTATATGTTAGTAAAATTACATAATCCATATTGTGACCTACTAAGGTAAAAGGGTTATTAACGATAATAACATGCTTATATAAGTAATGTGGAATACCGATATTACTTTTAATACGGCCTTAAATATAGTAGACTTCGCTTTTCTGTACCGCTTAAGTGGTAAAAACCTATATATTTACTCTAATTAAATATCTAACCATTTAAATACTTTTATCATTCGCTATTGTTACAGGAACTACAAGATTCAAGGAATCATGCCAAATATAAATACAGTAAGATATTTAACAAAAGTCTTTTCGCGATACTAAACATTGCGAATAGAAAACACTATTATTACGGAAATCAATTATCAAAATAATAGGATAGCCAAAGTTAGTTTCAGCCCTAGAAAGTAAGTATCGTTATTAAAATTTATGACTATTTAAACTCTTATTGCGCAGATTACATTTTAAATCCTTCAATCCCTTATCTCATTCTATTTTTATTTGGAAAAAATAAATATCATCGGCATTGACGTCGACGTCAACACTAACGAACTGGTTAAAAAAAACTAAAGGTTTACTTTCGCCTCTAAGTAGAGACATCTCGGTTCCATCTTTAAGGTCCAAAAATAATGGTTCTCAACCTAGCGAAGTCAAAAATACGTTAATTAAACAGGGGTTCCAATTTCTCCGACGTTAATAAGCTGTACAAAATCTTCAAGTCTGTAAGAAATAAAAATGTGGAATGTACTACTTTGAAGGCTGACTTATCATTTTTTTATTGCTCCTCTTTATTAACAGATTCCTTCATATTATTCATATGTGATCAAACTCACCTATTTGAATTTTATTATTAATTCAAGTTCACCTAATGCTAAAATTTCTAAATATTCATTATCATTACATTAAACATAAATATAACGATTATATGTCACCTAACGCTTAGACCAAATACGGGGACTACAATTCAATAGGAAAATATAAATAAAACAACCACCACATATTACGTTTTACTTATGGGATACGCCGATAAAGGTGTCGACGTTATTAATGTATAAAAGTCCTGGTACAGTATAAATATCAATAGCTAAAGTTTCACATAATAATATCCTGGTTACGATCTCTTTTCCTCCGTTTGAAATTGGGGTGGAATAGCCTCTACGTAGGAGGCTCGGCATGAACAACTTTTTACAACCAGATTTCAGGGTTTTTTTCATGATAAGGAAATAGTTTCTTTTACCGTAATATAAAATCTTCCGAGCCCTTGCGAGGAATTTATTATAATGTAGTATTAATGAAAAACAAATAGTAAACGTGTACAAAATTAAATTTATTAATCACGTATTAATACATATTTATAATTCCTTACCCGGATTTTTAAATATTGTTAACAGGAATTTTAACCTCATTTATAACCAGGAAAAACTAAACTCGAGTAATATATGTAAAACTTGAATCAAGTATAGTTAGGTCTTCGCGATTAGTATGTATTTTAATAGAGAAGTGAAAGTTTATATTTACCGTTTCGGATACGTTTTCGACTTTACTTTTTCAAACATGTCTGTAGTTATCACAGTAGTACGTCCCGGTCTACATAATAGTTCCAATTATAAAGTATCATTAATTACCCTTATGACATACAGATTCTTCAAAATGACAATGTCTTATATTAAAATACAGAAAAGTAGCTTACCAAGGCTAGATAACATAATAGCTGTTATCACAGTCTACTTAAATTTCGTAACCGATATTACAAACGCAGCTGTGTTATATATATAGGCAATCGTTTTCCTCTGACTATACGTTAACTTCCTGTATATGGTTGGCAAACTCGTTATAGCCCATGTTGAAATTTTAGAGTAGTAGACTCCTAAATTTAATCGGATTTGCTATTATATAAGAAAAGTAAACACAGAACACCTACGTGGTACCAGGTCCATTAGACGTAAAAATTTCCCTACAAAAGTGTATTAAACCCGTGATAGTTTATAAAAAAACAACACATAACCGGGTTAACAAATCCGCAAAGGTCTATAAAATAATCAGCTAGTATAAGTCTCTATTTTACATCAGGCCCTTTTACTCAAAGTAAATAAATAACTTATTCTCGATAATTTCTAACACATTCAAATTTGACAAGACATTTTTATCAAATTCTACGTAAATGACGACATTGACGAAGATCCCCTAAATGATTCGTACCGGTTTAAATATGAAATACCTAAGGGTATTAACTTTATTAATAAAGAAGTACACCGTAATAATATTGATACAAGAAGTATTTTGGCGTGACCCGATGATATAGTGATTCGTCTGCTTAAAGTGTATTGAAAAATTATTACAGGGTCCCTTCGCATATTCTAAAACAAGTATTTACATTCAAAGGTCTTTCCATGAATATATCGATGATCCAAAATATCAATAATATCGAAAATAGGTATGCAAAACCTATTATAACCCCGTGCGTAAAAGCTTATTTCCCTAATCCAGATCTACTTTAAAAGACTAAAATGTATTGTTGCCTTTAAGATATTTTAAACACTAAACAAACAGAGCCTAATTAACGACAAAAACGGAGGAAAAGCTTTTAGGCGATCCGTTATGGACTTATTAAAGTTCTTTACTTACGAAATCGAATCCATTCTACCAAAGAGTAAGATCGCGTTTTTATTTTTTCGAAATATATAAAACACTCTCAACTCTTTCCTTTACAAATACTTTATACAAAGAACATAACGGTGAAAATTTTACCGAATCTTCCTCACTTTCAATAAATTCTTCTTAATAAAAAGGGTGATATAGGTCCTATATCAAAAAGCAAAATAAAAAGTAAGTAATGATAAGCTTTTTTTCTCGCTAGAAAAATATTAACTTGTTTTTAGTATTTTATTATTGTACCGTAGTCGATCATAATCGTGGTCAAAGTAACTGGTATATTGTATCAAGGGTGGAGGAAGCATTGTTCTAGGTTTGGAAAACCGTTAGCCGGTTTTTATACTATTTTATATGGTTAATTGCTTAGCTTGTATCCTAATGTGAAGTGTGCTCATACTGTACTTGATTTTACAGTAAACTCATAAAAGAATACGCTCAACTTTAAATCAATACAATCAACTTTACTTATAGTAAAGTTGATAGACTTAACTACAATTACTACTGTTCTAATACTAAAGGGGTTTTTTTTTTTTTTTTTTTTGATATAATTACTCTAGTGTAGTCGACCAATCGTTTCCGGTTACTATAGAATCTTCTTCTTGTCACCTAGTCAGACCCGTACCAATTCCACAGCCAAATTAACCCTACTTACCCCAAGATTCCGAATTCCAACATTATCAGTTATCATGAACAAATCTTTCGCTACCAACTGATACAAACATCTAACTTAATCTTACTAATCAATTAGGTGGCCGGCATTAATTCCCTAGCAATCTTCCAATTTACTAGGATACCCCTATTCTTTGCAACGTAATTTAACCTTCTAGAGAGCCTTTTAACGTCTCCTTAGATTCGTATAATCTGCTAATTGCTATTTATGAACTTCTCCAAAACCCTTTAAAACTTAATTTCGTTATAACATTAGCAAAATTATCTTTGATATCAATTCATTGGAATTTTTGAATTGATTCATTTTTGAAAGCTTTACAAAGTTCTATAACATCGATTATCAAGCTTTTGTCACTAGTAGTTCCCAGTTTCAACAGGTATTCAAACAACTTTTTCGAATCGGTATAAATCACTACCGAAATAAGTAAAAACTTGAAATACTTAGTAATAATATTAAAGGTTTCCCACATTTCTATACCTATATCTAAACCGATCTTTATACCGTAAACCTCTAAAGATAATACGTTTTTGGTAGTTCTTATACACTTTACGAAGATTTTGTAAATCAGGTTTACGTTGATTCTAAACTGATTCATTTATAACCTCTCTTTATTAACGATCGTGATGAATAATTCCATTTATAACGATAGTTCCAAATAGTTTTCAAAAGAGTTTTTGTACAAATCCTAAACTTTACCCTCAATAAGTTAATCAAAATATATTAATCCCTTGATCTAAAATCTGCATCTGTCATTCCAGCCTTTGATTTAAGCGGTCTTAATCTTTATCCGTTGGGTTTTGCGCTTATACGATAATCAGGAGCTCGTGAAGGGTTTCCGGTTTGTACAATATGAAGAAATAACTGCCACAGGCGCGTAATTCCTAATACCTTTGGACCATAACTACATTATTCCTATCAAAAATAGCTAAATTAACTCCTTGACTCTTCTATAAAAAAAACACCAAGAAAAATTCAGTATTGTTAACACAATATATCCGAATTGATAAACCGTTAAGGTTTAAATTTTTGCCCTCCGCCCGAGTCGCAATTAACTTGCAATTTCATCAATTAAATCTTCAAATAACTGTCATTTCGATGACACAAAAATGGTAGTTTCAAAGAAAGAGGTATTTCCAATCCAAAAGCCCATGTAGCCAAATTTTCATCCTACATGACATAAATATAAGTCTTAGATCGAGGTTTTCATACTCAATTGCAATTGAAAGTATGACTAATAGGTTAAGACTTAATAAAATTTTATTTCGGATAGTTTACATATAAACTTAATATATCGTATAACCCTCCCTCAATAGTATTCACCACGAAGTTTTTATGGAAGGTTTAATAAAACGATTCTTTATAAATTAGTTACTCACCAGATATACGCTGAGGTAATATCAAAGTTGTTAAAGGTAAATTTACGATTAGTTTCAACTAGTAAACTTACTGTTAAAACGACTGCCAAACATTAGCTAATTTTTTAAATAGTTAATGATTACCTTTTTATCTAATCTTTTTTATTGCAGTATTATTAATAGGTCAGGCATAGGTTCTATGAAGCCACACCTTGAAATTAATTTTCACCTTATATATAATTTTCGACTTTAAGGTTATGCTATTTGAGTTTTAAATATTGAATTTGTGTTTAAGTATAATTGTACTACTCCTTATATAAGTAGTCCATTAATCTCAACCTTATTTCTCTTTTGAAAAGTCTGGCCAGAGATATTAATGATTTTTTACACCAGATTTGATAACTGATTTTTAATTTTTTTTTTTTCGTTATTTACTAACATAAATTGTATTGTAAATCTAACCCAGTGTGCATTCCATATCTTTAACGTTCTTTTTATTAATTCGTTGGCCGCGCCGTTTACGTTTTATTATCGTATTGATTATGGGCAGTCGATGATAGTATTGGCTGATTCGTTTGGCTTAAGGATCTTTATCATTATCATTATCGTTCCCATTAGTCTCTCTAATGTAAAGTTTAACTCGAGTTATGTAGAACTTCGCAGGACCGTTAGCAGTTTTTACATTTTCTTTAGGGTTAGCAATACTGAAGATCCTAAATAGGCTATCTAATTTTCGTGGTTCTCGCTACACGAAAATTTTACTTTACAAAGGCAAAAATGCACGTCAATCATCGTAAGATCGTTTTTAGCATTGAGTTTATTTTTGGCTTAACGGCGTGCCGATTCCTTCCGTAATTACTTAACGGATTTTCGGTGTGTCAGCTCTCTTTTGAGTACTTACTAATAGTTTATATTTAATTGTCAGACGACGATATGATTCAAAGACCAATAATTTTGGCATTAAACAGTTAGGGCCCGCCGTATTATTTGCGCCCTTCATCTCCATTCAAAAGCGTTTCTTTTAATCCCCAAAGCTTCCAATCTCTAAAGTAACAATATCGTACGTCTTAAAAAGTAATACATATACCATTTTAAATTTTTAGTGTTTAAATATGCCTTAACATTCATTTGTTTATACTATATTTTCATAAATTTGTTTCTGCTCAAATCACTTCCATAGTAAATTTGGTACCGGTATCTGTGACGACGCTTTCTAGTGGATTCGAATGCGTATTAATCTATACCATCCTTAACGTTTCCTCTATATCCTTCGAGGAAAGAGGTTTAAAAAATTTGAATTTGTTAAGAAAAAAGTTTCAAAATTAATAACATAGAGAAAAAACTTATTATCCAAGTAAAACAAATTAAAGTAGATCGAGTATTTGAAATTTTCATTGTCTTTCAATGTAATATTTAATATTCAGGGGGCTTAGGCATGTATTTGGCAATAGTAGTAGAGCTTTTCAATAGCGTTCAATGCAAAGTATTCCATATCTTAATGTTTTACAGATTTGAGGACTTTGTACAGTTTATTAACAGCTGTGTATTTGGAAATACGGTGTAATGAAAGAATTTTTAATTTCGTTAAAATCAACACCGTTGCCTTTGGACCTTGAAGATGAAACAAAAGGTGCCACCACTTCAAATCAAAAGGAAAACTTCAATTGTTTTAACTAATTTGTTGACATTAACGTCAATTTTAACGCCAAGGATCTTCACGTTTTCTAGGTAAAGGTATAATGAGATAGGAGACTTAAGGATATAAAACATGATCGGTCAAATGACAGTTTAAATGGTCGTCGATTTTAGTAACGATAATTATTCCCTGAAGCCGAAACCTACTTTAGCTTTACCAGTATTTTTAGTATTAATTTCTGTGGTAATAGTGTTATCTTTGCGCAGTCCCCGGAATTACCAATAGATTCCTATTATGTACCTTACTGCACTTGTGTTTGGTATAATAGAAACGTGTGATCCGTGTAACGGTCACGAAATTTCCAGGCTCTTAAAGGGTGAAGTGTTTGATTTCCAAAGTAAATATAGTGGTTTTTATCATTTACACCGAATAGGAAATCGTGGTCGGTTAGTTATTAGGCTGCTTCAGGAGTAATATTTTTATGCCACGTAATTTACTTGGCTATATCGTTATCGTTAATAGCCTTTTTATCCTTATTCTCTTCGATATGATCCATGTTGGATTACTTAAAATTCATAGGTTATTGGATGTAATACATTAACAGTTGTTAATAATGTTTAACCAAAAGGTAACGAGTAAAATAATAACCGAAGTTTCCACAAATCCAACACCTTTTACCATTATTACAACGATATTTTTGATGGTTAATAAGTCTAGTAAAGTTTTTCCATCGTTGGTAATGCTAATGTAGCTGTAGCTTCCAATTCGCAGACTTTGAACCAGATTTCAAACTTTGGGGCCGTCCATATTTGCAAGTAATATAGTATATTATTACGCCGTTTTCTTTATTCCCATCCCCGAGATTATCAACTTGAGAATATTTATCGACCGAGTTTGTCATACGAGTTGTTACGTTCATAAACGAGGACTATAGTTGGTTGAAGAAGCTTTTACAGGTGTCACTTATGCGTTGTAAGACGTATTCGAATTCCAATACGCCTGTAATAGTTACCCATACCT
Source organism: Anisogramma anomala (assembly GCA_038502455.1). NCBI lineage: Eukaryota > Fungi > Ascomycota > Sordariomycetes > Diaporthales > Gnomoniaceae > Anisogramma > Anisogramma anomala. The sequence continues at coordinate 29,571,946 of JASMMZ010000002.1, read as the reverse complement.
GTTTGCAAATTGTTGCTTCGTCAACGTGAGTTTTCCCCATTATGTTTTGGAATAATATCAGCTTATTGAGTATTTTGTTCAAGATCTCTATTCGATTGTTCTCTCTTTTTGGTCATTATCTTCGTACATCCCATTGTGGCTTAATCCATGCATTGTTATGTAAGGTGGACGTTGTATTAGAAGCGGCTTTATATAATATCTTATATTTTTCGGAAGGTCTCTGCTTTCTTAAGGAAGCTTAGATAATATTCTATTGAATGTTTTGTAAATATTTTAGGAAATAGTAAGTAAAACCTGGAAAAGGGAATCTCTGTTTACTTTTAAATATTGAAAAAGTGTATTATTTGTATATTAAGTAAATTCTAGGGTTTTTTGTCATACTCTTTGAAATTATTCCAAATTTTTACCAAGTTTGTGTAAAATATATAGTTAATATTCACTATTTTGATAAGTTTAGGAAAAAGATTACGATAATCGTGCTAATCGGCGAAAATGTTTCCTGCCGTTAACTTAAACTTTGATTCTTTTTAGTCATAAAAATAGTGGTAGTTATTAGTCGTCTGGCCCAAAGGGTAAAGTCCTATGGTAAAACTTGTGGTGATCCTGTGTGTGTATGTGTACTTGACGTGACAAGCTTCGTTTTAACAGAATTAACGATTTTAGGGAAAGCTTTAAGTAATTTAAGTGGTTTAACGATTTTAAAGGAAGTTCTGAAAGGCAATAGTGACTTATCGATGGTAACGAAAATACTAAAGCACTTGACAATTTTACTTAATTAACCGATGGATTACACTAACTTTAACTCCTTTTACCGCGTTGGCAACTGTTATTTTACGTGCTTTACTATCTCCAAATCCGTATTTCGCGTTATTGTGTAAAGCTATTGGATTGACGAGTGGATTAATAAGTTTTTTATTGTCGAAGTATGAAAAATTGGTATTAATGGGAAGATCCAAAGTTTAAATTAATGGGGGGTTAAAAGTTGGTTTCATAAAACGCATATTAAGGCGTAGAAATCTTTTAATGCCCTTGTCTTATCTTTGTTAATTCTAAGATTAGGATTTTAAAGGAGCGTCTTAACTTTATAATATTTTTAAAAATATTTTTGATAACTTTAATATTGTTTTTAAACGTAGATTTCGTGTTGAGTAACATTATTCTTTTAATTTACTTTAATCTTATGTTCAATTTTCTTTCACTTGTTATTGATGCATTAATAAACGAAATTACGGAAGTTTTGAAAGGCGCGGATATTACGGTTAAACTCTTCGTCGAAATTTGAATGAATGATGTACTAATTAATGTAACTATTTGGATTTTTTTAGTTAAGGATTCATTAATATTCTTAATATGTAGTTCTTTTACTTAATACTTAGAAAGGTTAAGTCTAAACGCTTTGATGGCTTCTTTTTTAATAGGGTCGGCGATAGCTTCAAAGTGGATGATTATGGTAGCCATTTTGAATTCTTAATTGGTGTAAGACTTGGTGGTTTTGGTGATGGACTTGGCGATTTGGAAACGTGGGCACTTGACGATTCAACATAAAGTCATGCGATGTATCCTTCTTAGCGCAACTTCGTAATTCTTGGTATTCTCGTTCTAAGTAGCGATTTTAACGATTATAACGTAGAGGGAGGAGGAAAAAACGGTGTAAAGAGAAAAACTTGGAATAAAGGGCAAAGTTAAAGGTTATTTGTCATTATTATTTGTAGTTAAAGATTAAAAGCCATGGAACTTTACCACTTTTACAGTAGTAACACTCGCAGTAGTACGAATTTAGCCGTTTACCAACTTGACGATCTTTAAGACTTTGAATGGTCAATCACAATGTTTATCTTCAAAAAGGATCCGTAAAGATTGTGTGGTGTTTTTAAATAGCGATACCGTTGCCATCTCTTGGCTACAGTAAAAGCTGAATAAATCTAGAAACATTTTTTACTTACTGCTGTGAAAATAGATGTAGTTTATAGAGTTCTTTCGCAAGGATATTTTCTTTAATCTGATTTATGACGTAAATCGTAACCGTAAAATATCTTTTTATTCTATTTTTACACTCTGTACTTAACTTAATAAGTACTTATCAGTGTTAGTAGAAATTTATTATTGCAACGTAGTCGATTCGAATAGTGGTAGAAGTAACTGGTGTATTGCATTAAGGGTGGAAGACGTATTATTATAGGTTTGGCAGACCGCTATCAGGTCTACACACTATTTTTTATACCTAATTTCTTGGCTTTTACCCTAGTATAAAGTGGGTTCATACTGTTATTAACTTTACAGTAAACCCAAAAAACAATACACACAACTTGCAGTTAGTAAAGTCAACTTTACTTACAGTAGAGTTGACTGGATGCACTTCAATTACTACTGTTTCAACAAAACTCCTATATATTACTAGCTACCGAGGTCTTACAAACTTCACTAAACGTAATAACCCACATATATCATCCGGCTTAAGACCCGTTTACCCGATTTCAAACTCCTCTTTAATTATCAAAATCCCTAATTTACATGAATTAGGTCTTTAGCTCAACCAAGTTATATTAAAATGGATTTATTTCGTAAAATGAATAGCAAAATCTTTGAAAGTTGCGCGGAATTATAAAGGATTATCCTGTATAAACTTCGGACCTTCGCCACACCTCTTTCTAATAGTTATATCTGTTACTATTATGCTTATACTTATTTATTACGACGAAAGTTCATGTACTAGTCATCGCCAAAAGAGTTTGAAAAAAAAAAACAAGTTACAATTTATAAAAGCTACGGTAAGGGTAATTGCTCCATCTCTGAGGACATCGCCGAATGTCGTCGCTTTTAGGAACGCTAGTCAACCCTTTAACAATATAGCTTTAAAACAATAACGTTTTCGATTCTCTTTCAATTTTCAAAATATCGACTTTATCCACCCATTCATTCGTTGTATCACCACCTCGTGAACACCCTTATCACCAACGGTAACGTAACGGAACCTTGCGGCTTAAACACCCGAGGCTACCAGGTCAAAACAATTCGTAAACATACTCTAACGGTTCGCACGGTTTCGAGTAACTACAACGGGGCCTCGACTAGTCTCCACAGATTTAAGAAATCTATTATTACCACAATCTAATCGCGTAAGTTGTAAGACAATCTACTGTATACCACGCCTTATAATAACAAACGGGTAATTTACAACTTTCCCGTGACATAAACTACTTCCTCCACGATTTTTCTCCGAATTAGTGGAAAACCTTACAAAAAGTCTAACCAAAAATACCTGTTTCTACATGGAAAATTAATTTAAACACTTCGACATAAACTACAACACGATTTTTATCGGTAAATCCGAATAATATCATGAGAAACAAAAGTATATAGAATATATATACGCAATCTTTCGTAATAAAAATATCATAGAAAAAGGGTTTAACAGCTTTTACCCCATTATCCCCTTTTTCGACGTTGAGGTAATCCAGAAAATCGGGGGCCTAAAAACAGTTCTACGCGTTTTTCCAGAAAGGGTTACGGTAAATATTAATAATATATCCATAATTTAAGGCATATTAAGCAACGTTACCACTTCGTTCTCATAACCGCATAATACATTTTACGTTATCTCTAGGACCATTCACGACCGTTTGACGATTAAAGAAAAATCTAGACATATAGGTATCGCTGGAAACAAAGTAATTAACAGGCTTACAAACGACAGAGCCAAAACTAATACCCGTCTATTTAATAGCAGTTACCTTGTAGCTAACAAATTTAAATACATGTTATAGTTGAAGTTAAATGTAATCGGGAAAGAGTGGTACGCTTAAAAACAGAATAAGTTATCCCTTTTATATACGAGTTAGGGTTTTATGAACTCGACTAAACCCGAGCCAAATTTCGGTAAAATTGAAAGCTTGTGCCCCCATTTTTCCCCTTCATTATTATTATAACACTTTTTATATCGTTTTCTAAGGATAAAATCCGATTTTTGAAACTTACTATAATAGTGAAAACATTTTAAACTCCTCAATATAAACAAATGTTATATTCGGTGTAAAAGCACATGGCTTCGTACACTAATTATATTACCCGATATCCTTAAAAGTTTAGAAATTGTATTTATAGCTACCGAAAAAAACTTTCATCGATTTGTAATATGAAACTTATATATGTAAGGTTATTTTGGACTTTGAAAATTTCCGGGTTTTCGTCTACGTTACTAATTACTTTATAACAAAAGAAAATTCAATTGAAATCTAAAAACCTTTCCGTTTAGCTCCCGCCGGTAAATATAAATTTCTACGCTTGCCAACGACATTTTCGCTTTATACCCACTAATTCACTACAAATTACGAACTCTTACTCGCCTAATAACTTTGTTACAACGTCAATAAAATCTAACGGCCATTACTGTAATGATCACACTAAATACCCGTGAGTATATAGAAGGTATCAGAGGGTTTATGTTATCAAGAAGGTAGCAGAGGTGCTGAGTAAACAATATTGCAACCGTGCAAGTAATGATTAAAAGCCGTGAAGCTATTCAGAATATACTGAGACTGAATACTTAGATTGAAAACTGAAGAGCTATGAAGGAAATACTATCTATGTGGTGATGGCCGTGTCCTTATATTCTATGGCCTTCATACCATCTTCAGTACTGGGCCGCTGAAGTCGCTGGTCGCTTCCTGCGGTATAATGTAGTATCGACTGGACCGCTTTTCGGTCCTTGCGGTTCCAACCCTAACCCTGGGTCCTTATATAAGAGAGATCCCTGGCTTGATGTGTTGGACATCAGGCTTCTGATAGCGCAGCGGACCGCTGGCCTATTCCATAACCTGCAGTTGGTCCTTGGGTTATAACAATTACCCGCTGCGTCTGTCGTTGTTATTAGAAACAGATGAGGCCTAGAAAAAGATAGGGAACAGCGACAGGTCTAATGGAGAGGAGGGTAATAGGTGTAACGACTGGGGCGTTAATGATAGGGTTATTTTCAATCTCTCACATCATTTCTTTGTTAGTATTACCATCGTCGCCATCGACATCGCCTCCATCAGAGTAAAAATCTGGATACGCCTACGCTATACAGCGGCCAACCATAAGCGTCACAACCGTAACCTAGGTAACGTCATCCTCCTTCTCCTCAATAGCGATGTGAAAAGCGTTTAAACACCCAAATAACAACCCTGAGACAACGCCATCACAGTAAACCGCTAAAAACCCGGTAATATCAACGATGACAGGGATAAACCCATATTTATACTTCGTTATTTCTGATTTTTGATCTTAAATCCCTTTACCCGAAACCAAAAAAAAAAAAAATCTTTAAGAAACGTAACAAGCGCATCTTACGCCCGTCCTAATACTTCATATACAAACCTTATCACTCGCTCTCGCCAAAAAAATCGAATACAACCCCTATAAAACTACGCCTTGAAAGGCAAAACGGGGCTAAAAGAAAACCGTTCTAAAAGGAGCGGGAAAGAGGGGGAAAATAATTAGGCTTAAAATTGGGAGGAAGCTGAGGACTTACGAGAATTTAAGCCTTTTATGCATCTTAGAGCCCGCCGCGGAGGCTCGAAAACGGCGGTATGATACGCGTATAAATCCTTTCTTTTCAATAATACAACTAATTTTATTAATACAAAAACACTTGCCAGTAAAAAATCACAAAACACAGACGTCGCTTATTTATGAAAGGTAATCCTTAGCTATATATTTGGAAAGATTTTAAAAAAAGTTTATATTAACAAAATTCCTCTCTTGTTTTACTTTACGCATGCGATAAGAAGGCTATCATATTTATAAGTATCTCCCAACAACATTTCACAAGGCCTTTTAACACAAATAACCGGGAGACTTTCTAGCCACGTCCTTTTAATAGGCTATTTTTCTGCATATCTACTCATCAAGTCTCTTCACTCAAAAGGTCCTTACAATGGCATCTCCAGCACAAACAAGCCCCGGCCGAAAACTGATTACACCACGTTTTTCGGTTCAACTACGGCTACAATTCACACGCCCACGGGTCTCAAAACTGTAAAAGACCATAAAGTTTTGTTGAAAAGGATGCCTGGAAGACTTGGAAACTTGCACAGGTTTTCGGAAAACCCGGGCTACAATCTAACCCACCGGTATCTATAGAACTATTTCGTAGCATCAAGTGATACATTTGATAGATAACACTTCCCTGTGATAGTAAAATTGTATATATATATATTGTTGTCACAACCAAAACTTCGGAATTAAAATAAATGAAAGGTTCACATAACAGATATTTACTTTAGTTTTAAAGTGATATGAGTGGGTAAGCTGAGATATGAGTCGTAAGTTAATTATAAAACTTTCATAAAGCTTATATATATTGGGAACAATTTGGATTGCAGGGTCATACCTTGGTATCACAAATATATGGAGGTTCATAACATACTAGATAAGATGAATAAATGCTGGGTAAATGATAAAACAATGCCAAAAACACAGATATAGAAATATATATAAGTTGGTAAAACTGTGGGCGAAACTGAAATATATTATTTAAATAGAGATGTAAAACCGAAAATGCAAATGCTAAGGTCAATAAAGCTTAGTAAAACTTTGAATAGCATTGGGAAATACCGATTGGGTAAAGGCATACTAACGGAAATCGGAGTACTAAAATTTGGTAATCGTAATGAACGCAATATATATGAACAAAACATAGGGTAAGAATATTGATTGAGTGTTATTACTATGTCATTGGCTAATATAATACCGAATTTGAAATATTAAATATATACGAATATCAAAGTGTTCATTCATCTAATAGGCGTGATTAATATTATCCTCAGGTATATTAAGTACATATCAACTAGAGATTTCCTTCAATTTCAAATTATTTATTATTGATGTGTTTTTTTTTCGACCAACGATTTTAATAGAAAGCTTTATTATATGGAAGTCTAGTTTAATGAATTGGAATCAAAGTAGGGAAAGTTTTTATACGATGTGTAAAAAAAAAAAAAAAACATTTCCAAAATCATTCTCGCTTTGGATAAACGTCTTACGGTGCTAAAAGCTGCAAAAAAAGTTTTTGCCAACAACAGAACAATAAGACATATCCCAAAACACGAACGGTATAATTGAAGATTGAAAAAAGCCTCAAATCAACAAAATTTATGTACACGTTCATGATGTAAACGTGAACTTCTGAATATTTTTATTCAACTCATTTGAATGAATGAGAGCAATTGTTCAAAATTATCTAATAGGGTTTATGAAAATGTACAGATCCAGCTAATGACATAACAAAACATTACCTCAATATTTAATATCTTTGATAATGAAACAATAGCTAAGGCGAATGTGAAATTCTTTCGTAAATTTAGGAAGCGTTTTATACGTTATTTTTCTCAAGCCTTTCGATTCACAATGTGACCATAAATTTGGATGAATCATCCTGAACTACTTTTATAACATAATTCAATCTAGAAAAGAACCCTGAATTACATTTAGAGTAAGTTGTAAAAAAAACTCTGAAAAATACTTTCGCAATCAGATAGAGAATAGATGGAAACCGATACTGAAAGACTTTGAAATATCGTTGAAATAAAAGTACAAATGTTGTAAAATATACATTACTCGGGTTGAAGATACCATCAACATAATAAGTTTCCATTTAATAATAATAAACTATGGAAATTGAACTCAGATAAATGGAAAATGATAGGAGTAAAACTGTAGATAAGCATTATAAATGATATAAAGCTCCAAAATACTACTTAATCGAAGCCGGTTTTAATGTGTATTCGATTTTGAATAGGTAACTTCATAAGCCAACTATATTAGAATTGACTCATACTTCAATATAAACCCGTAATTGAAGGGAGTGCGCGAAACGTTTGCAAAAAATACTAAAATATCCTTCCTGATACATTCAAAAGCAGATCTTACATTTGTTAATGCTACCACCGAAATTGTATAAAATCTCTTAACATTGGTAACAAATACTTTGAATAGCTCTTACGATGACTAATGCTGAAGGGGTAAATTATGAATCCATTGTTTAGTTTAATTATTCGGTTAGGATACGATTGAACTTTTTTATTACATGAAAAAAATTACGTGCAACAATTACCTCTCTATTCACGTACACAAGCCAAGAACGCCCTAGCTAACCAATGTTACTAAATTTAAGCAACCTTTGAAGAATTATGAACCTTTATAGTAAATGAAATATAATGAAACTAAAAGAATATGTGCAGTTCTGGTTAAACTTCTATCAGATTCCAAGTTGAGAAGGTCACGAATAGATATATGAAACTCTCGTAAAATGATAATAAAAAGCTTATAAAAGTTGGTATAAATCAAATCAATTCAATAGGATTAATACAAGTGACGAATGAAGGTATAAATATTGAATTTCATGATATTATTCAAGAAATTCCTTAAGAGTCAACTGAAATATACTCATTTTTTTAAGAGTCAATCTAACTTAACAATAAGCATATGATACGATGGAAATGTTCTCGCTAGTCTAAATATATCAATAAAAAGAATGTTATATAATTTCATTGACGTTCTATCCATGATATTTGTAAACATATGCTTAAAGAGCTTACTTCATGAAGCTAACCTGTGTAACCTGTGTCTTACACATAAATAAAGGGCGTAATTACATTGAATTTAGTTTAAACTTTAAACCAAAACATCATGGAATAAAAAAACATATATATTTACAATTATCACAATGAACAAAATAAATCATAATGACGTCTAAATCATAACCAATATAAATATAAACTTTCAATTCCTATTGTAATATCAACATCATTTTATCACTTTCATATAAATACACCTGTTTCGGATTTTATTCCACATTATATTATAGATTTATATAATTCTACTCCGATAAATATTACTTGTAATATCTCAATTGATTCAAATGAATTATTAAAGTCAAAATTTAACTTGAAAATGAATTTGGGTTCCATTTTCGAGAAAATTGGTTTTTCTTCAATCGAAAAATACCAGATTATATAATGACAATTCTCGGTAGGGTTTCTGTATTTCAAAGTAATAATAAGACAGTATATTGCTTCAAGTAGTAAGGTAGTAATTTATTGGATACAAGAGGGAGAAGAGTCATCCGGAGAGTGCACCCTTCAGGTAAGAGCTTATAATCTCCTACCCAAAGCGTAGCACTTTACCATATACTTGGCCAACGTCCCTCCTAGGGTGTGATACGTTATCATACACTCTGTAAGAGTGTATCCTACGGCGTGACACGTTATTATACACTTCGCATACATAGTTCCTTACGTTTGATAACTATAGTGATATCTAGTAATATCAAAATTAGTAATCTTTTTTTATTAAGGAGCTCCGTATTTATAATCCAGTAATAATAATACAATTACTTTAAACCCATTATAAATTATTTGGTAATGATAATATAATTATTCAAGTTTTCAAACAGTTATTATATATTCATAGTAGTGTAGGTTTTAGTAGGTTGTTTTGGAAGGTTGGTAATCATAATAAAAGGGTGATTGTAACGTTGTAATTGTCGATATCACGTGTTTTGATGTTAGTATAAAAGGGTATATCGTTATCAGGTTAGGTAAAATTTCTTCTTTTTGTTTAACAACATACCTCTAATATTGAAGTAAGCTTCTCATTAGCTATTTAATGTTTACACGAAGAAACCACCCGTTTCCAATTAGTTACTCGGTGTTTTGCTATAAATTTATCACTTATTTAGTGTTAGATCGTAACTGTCTTTGTAAATAAATACCGTTCATGAATAGGTCGAAAGGGCGCCGTTTGACGTGTTAGAGGCGCCCTACCAAAGCTATTGAAATTTCCGTAAGTTGCGTCACCGTTAATATTAACATTAATGCCAATAATTCTACCATGTCTTCGATCCCCAACTTCGTTTTTCGATCGGCCACCGCCGCCGTGACTATCATACACCTATTTCCTCTTCCTTCCCCCTCCCCACCCCCTCTTTCTTCCCCCACACCCTAAAGGTAAAAATGGGTTGTTAAGGTTATAGACCTTATCTTTTCGTCAGGGGTGCCCAGACCTCCTTGTGGTGACGACGATAATAGAGAAGTCGATGGTAGTAGTGACGCTCGCGGCAACGATGGCGATGGCCACGATAAGGGTAGCAAAGACGAGGACGAAGACAATAACAAAACCCCCGCCTTCCCCTCCCCTTTCGGCATCGAATAACTACCATCTTTCATATTACCAGGCTTTACCCAGCCTTAATACAAATTAATACAAAAAAAATATATTTTTAAATATTGATAACGTAAATAATCTATAATAAATGTTAAAAGTGACAATGTATTACTAAAGCAGTAAATAGTACATGTAGAAACGGAAAATATATTATTAAAGCGGTAAATAACAAATATACAAGGTGATATATTTTAGAAAGGTGATAAGTAGCAAATGTAAAAGGTGATAATATGTTGAAAAAGTGGTAAATAGTAAATGTAAGGAGTAATAATATGTTTCAAAAGCAGTAAAAACCCCATTTAAAGAATATTTTGAAAAGAATAAAGCTTAAAACATAAAGATTGGTAAAAAGCATTACATTTATTTGGTATTAGGTCATAAAATATTTTTAGTAATACTCAAAAGAGTTTATTTATAAATACAAGCGTTTTCAATACCCTACTTAGAGCGGTCTTAGTCATTATATTTACTTAATTAAATTTCCTATCGATCCATTTCATCTCTTCACTTTCGCGGCGCTTGTACGAATTATATAAAACTATAATATCGATCATAAGAGGTTCCTCGTTTATGATACCGAATTTGATAAGGTATTCATAAGGGGAAAATTAATTATTATAAACTATTAAAAAGGGATTTTGAACCAAGGGTTGCAGTTCATATTCGAACCATTATCGCTATAGTAATAACAGAGTCGAATCCTTCAACTCTATAATAAATCTCATAAAATAAAACGCTACGTATAGCTCGTTTATACTTTGTTGAATTTAAACGAATAAGATTACCACATAAAGTCAACCTATTCTAGTCCCATATTTCGTTATCAATAACAAATATAAACCTTATTCATAATTTACAATTGATTTTTTTCGAGAAAAATGCATTGGTAAAAGCAAATAATTGTGCTGTACGCATATCAAGTAGTATAAAGCGAAACTTACGCTTCGGATTCCAATTTATTATTTGAGGCGTTTATTTAACGCCTTATATTTATTATCCGGCAGGTTACTTCAACATTTCGCAAAGACAAAAAGGTTAAACGTCGCTTTCGGTTGTACTACCGATGTAACCCAAACCCCCTGTATACGCTGGTATCTACACTCGTCACCCTGCTTTACGTTGGTCAGATTTACAAGGGTATCTTTATCTAATTATCCCTTTTCTATAAGTTTCAGGACATATTTTTAAAATATGATTATTTTACCGTCAAAGTTAATTAAAAGATGCTCCGCTAGGAATACTTTTCGCATTGCCTTTAAACTGGTTTTTTAATAATGCCTCTTCTTTAATACCGAAAACAAAGTGTTATATAATATAATTGTATCATTTTTTTACATTCCAATAATCGTAAATCTTTCTCAAAAAGGTGTTAAAATTAATAAGAAAGGGTCGAAGTCTAAGTTGGTCATTCCCAGACGCGTTTTATAATATCTTCAATAAACATTGGACCAATATACACCAATTTTGCCCAGGCTATAAAGTGGCTTTGAAATACGTAAAATCGTTCTGGATAAATAGTATATCCGGAATTTCATAGATATACAAGCTTGAATACATTCTTTAAAATGTTTATCTAATTATACATAAACTTACTTGATATCCCGAAGTTTAAAACGAAGTTTATAAGAAATACGTAGGGAGGCGGTAAACATCAAAATTGAATGGTGGTTCATTCATTATGAAAAAGTAATCAGGTTATAATATCTTTTTTTCCGACGTTAACATACCCTTTAAACTCAAGCAGCCTTTTAATATGGCTTTTATGTCGTATTTTTCACCTCGTGGATTCATCGGGTAAGAAAAGTTTTATAGTTATCGTAAAATATTAAATCAATCTTTTCGAAGTGTAAGATATTTTATTTAATTAATGCGGAGATTTCTTTATAGGGTGAATTTTCAAATGGGTTACCCGAGGTTATTATAACGTTTACATAACGTAGTCATTTACTTAATTTACAATTTTCCGTTTTCCTCGAAGTCATAGAGGAATTGAGTGTAAACATTTCGAAATATCTCTTATTTTTCAATTGAACGGACGTTTTTGTTGGTTTCATAACGGTGTTGTCAATGTTAAATATTTGTTTTGATAAATTAATAGAGGTTCTAAAGAGGTATTCAAAGTGTATATAAATTTTAGGAGAGGGTCTTTTAGGATATTATGAGGGTTACCCAGTTAATATTACTTGGCGAGTAACGTTTTTAAAGCTTTATCGTCCATCTTTTCCTTTTTATCCACCAGTATTATCGTTTCACGAGATAAATTCGTATCTTTCCACAAGTTTACAAGTATATATATATATATTTTTATGTCGTTAAGTTTCCCAAAGCTAATCCATCTTTTTTCGTTTTCTAAATCAAAATTTTGGATTGTAAAGGTATTTTTAAAATTTCCGTTTCCCACGGGCCATTTTTCGTCTATTATATTTAGGATATATTATTTTTGGCTTTTAGGAAACGTAAAGCTGTTATAAGTTTAGTTATAACGTTTCATTTGTAAATTGGGGTTCTTGATAGTACGGAATCTGTATGTACTTTTAGTTTAACACTGGAGATAAGAAGTGTGGTGATTAGTTTACTCGAATTAAAATTGTTGTTAATAACGTTTACGGTTGTTAATAGGATTGATTCCTTTGTGTTTATTCGTTTCAGCTTTTTTAATAATACCGTATACTCTTTTTAAATAGTTTGTAATACCGTTCGGATTTTCTTATTCCTTAAAACGCCTTTATCAATATTTATCTGTCTTTTTTTTTGTCTTTTTTAACCTTATTTTATCATTCAGTTGAATGTATGCTTATATTGTGGATGGTTTAGTCCGGAGGCCTAAGATAGGCGTTCGTTCATCAGTTGATTATGGTATCCTAATAATCCGTTACTTCAACGTTTCATGTAAATTTCGCGACTTGGAACAATATTGTACCGTCAATAGCGTTGAAAAAATCTATTTATCAAGGTATATAATGCTTATAATAACCTCTCAATTAAAGTTAATATAGTTTTAAAGCCGTCATTTGAATGATTGCGAGGTCTGTAAATATAGTTATCACTTGTCGAAAAACTTTCTTTTAGATTTTAAAGCTTTTTTTCAATATCTGTATAGCTTGTTACATATAAAATCCGAAAAAGGCGTTTTATAATCAAGTATATAAATTTTCGATATACCTTACATAATTCCAGTTATATTAAGTTAATGGCTTTTATTTTTCAGGTTTTAGAGAAAAATTAAAGGTAGTCAAACTTTAGAAAAAGCGATACAGATACGTTATTCGAACGTGGACAAATTAATTCGTGTTATTTTGTACCTTGATTTCGAGGTTGTTTATATTGGTTCACCACAATTAAGAAGGTGTTTAAGAATTCATTATGTGAAATTGAACCTGTTCGAATTATATATTTATTATCATTATACCGAATAATGACTCTTTATCTTTACCTAATAAAATTTCGCGGTATTTTCTCATTCGGTTAAATTTTGATTTGGGAACTTTATCGCGAATACGTTGAATTATCGTTTTATGGCGGTTGAAATTTCTGACGCGTCGGTATCTGGTATAACTTCTAAAAACCAGTAACTATACCTATGCAACAATATAAATTCTAACGTAGTATAGACATTGAATATATTGTTTTCACTATTTAGTCCTATGTTATGTGAGAATGAGGTATTTTTACAAGCTTACAAATACCCGTTCTTCTGTTTTATCGCATTAGATCGTTACATAAATCTCGTTCTTTTTCGAATCGTTTTTTCTCAAGTTATATTTGGATAAGTAAATGTTTAAATGCTTTTTAGAGTTTTTAAATTTGGTTATATACTTCGCAAAATTGAGTTTCATTCAGGATTTAGGTTTGTAATCGGGTTTGAATAGTCATCCAATGTGAATTTATTCGTGTACCAAATAGTTGGTAAATTAATAACCGACCACATTGTATATAATATATTGTTTTTGGGGACCCGTAAAGCTTTGTATGCTATTTCGTAGGTATAGTGATATATGTGGTAAGCACCATCCTTGGGTTTAGGAGTGATTTCGTTAATACTAGTCTTATGTTCGATTTTCAGGGTTTTCTTTTTAGTATTTGTTACCCTTATGTCTGTACTTGGGGTTTTTATATTTTTTTTTTGGATATACTTTGAATGAACGATTCAAAACGTTGTGAATCGTTTCATTAAGTTCCGTTTTCTTGATTTACAGGTTTTCTTACTTAGACTTCCCGGTTATATAGGCTGATTTAGGGTTTGTTTATTAGCGTATCGAGGTTTTAAGTGAAGTTTAATGGCTCGTATGCAACGTTTACAAATCATTTGTCAACTTAAATAACATTAAAATGAAATACAGATTTCCTAGATATATCTTTTAAAATACTGAAATACATAATTTGTCGTGTTGATAATTTGATTTAAATATCATGAGCCACTTTTTGAACTTCGTCAATCGGGCAGTTAGTATTTTTTGTGACGTTTTATCTGTATTGTTACAGTGAGTTTCCATAGATTTTAATATATCATTCTTTAAATTCCTGTCTCATTATTCAAGGTTGATTTTAGTGATAAAATATATATTCTAAGCAGTTGTAATACTTCGTAAATGTATTTACCCCCGTTAAATTATATATGTACTATTTTCAGCTTGTTTAATTAGTACCTCAGGTAGAACAATATGAAATAGGGAAGGTTTAATATCTAGTATTTTACAAGTGTTTTGTATTATAGGGATTTTGTTATTAAGTATATCGTAAAGTTTGCTTTTATATTTTTAGCTTTCGTTCTATAACTTAGAAAAGTTCGTAAGTTTTATAGAGTTATTTCTATTAGTGGGGAACCGGTGGGATAGGAGGTTGTGGTAAGGTTGTGGTTTTTAGATATCGGGTTATAAGGATCGTATAGTCATTTTTCACCTTTTATATTTCGTTTGGGAGCGTTGTTTTCCTCATTCGAAGCGTTTTTTCTGCCGTTGAAAGGGGCGTTAAATGCGTTTGTGGAGTAGTCTAGCTTTTGTTCGTTTTTAAAGGCGTTTATTGGAAAGGCTCCATATTTAACCCGAGTAACAGATAACCTTCGCGGCTTTTGCTCCTTTTTTTTTCAATTTGTTAAACTTCGTTTACATTTTGCGAGGCTCGTTCAATCTTCGAAACGTCTTAAGTTATACATACGTAAATTGTTTTCACATTAATCCTTTTTCTGAATTTCTTTAATAATCGATTTCATATGTTCCGCCAACTTGTATCCTTCCATAAAATTTACCTATAACACCTACTTATTTTCCCTGTCTTGTATTTCATTGAATCAAACAGTAATAAATATGGTTTTTACAGTACAGCCGTTTTTTACGCCTAAAGTATTAGTCTCTCCGCTCCGTAACCGTTGGGAAAGTCTCTGTCTATTCACGAGGATGTAAAGAATAGAAGAGTAATTGTAAGATTGGTAGTATATGAATGATAGACAGTTTTGAAAGGAGAAGAGTCATTCAGAGAGTGCATACCTCAGGTAAGAGCTTATAAACTTTCACCTGGAGCGTGTCACTCTACTGTGCACTTTGCCAATAACCCTTACGGAGCGTGGCATGTTATTATACACTTTGTAAGAGTATACTTTGCAGTCCAACACGTTATCGTACATTCTGCAAAAGTATATCTTGTAGAGGGGTACGTTACCATGCACTCTAGGAAAATATAATTTGTAAAGTAACCAGTTACTAACTATAAGGATATATAATTATACCCGTACAGGTAATCTTTTCTTTTTTCGATGCGTTTCATATCCGTAATCCAGTCATAACAGTGTAATTTGTTTAAGGTCCCAATTAACAGTTTTAGTCAGGATAGTAATTATGATATAATTTGTTTAAGGTCCTAATTAACAGTTTTGATAACGATAGTTATTGTGGTGTAATTTTTCCAAGTTCCTAGTTAGTTTATGTAGCGATAATATTGTAATTAGTGGCGGTAATATTGTAATGAGTGATGGTAGTATTGTAGGCTTTGAAGGATTGGTTAGGAAGGGTGGTAATCCTTGTAAAGATATGATTCTTAAGGTGTAGTTGTCGATATAACGTATTTTAGGGTTAATATAAAAAGAACATCGCCATCGATCCAAGCAAAATTTCTTTCCTTTTTCTTTTAATGACATGCTTTTATCCGTAAGTTAAATACCCAATTAACTACTCATCGTATATACGCCTAAACCACTTGTCTCCAATTCACTACTCGTACCGCTTATATAGGTTAGTCACTTAAATACAGCCATAGAATAACGGCTCCTTAAACAAATACCCCGTAAAAACAGGTCTCAACGATGTACCCAGATTCGCGTCTCCGGGCCGCTAATATATATATTTTTACGTGCCATACGTTACTTTCATCGCCGAAGGCAAGTATATTAGCTATTACCGCTTAATAGGTGGTTACCAGACCCGTTGCCACCGTCATAAGCGGATTAGCAACAGATACGCTCCCGTTTCGGTAGTCCTATGGCCGTAGATCGAAACCATATAACCTGCCCACCATCTTCACGGTAAGTAACTTATGCCTCTGATTCGTAATACTAGTAGCAAATAATTATTATCTACTTCTTCAATACCTAATTCGGGCCTCCTCTAAAAAATACTTTCGCAATACCTAAAATAAAATAAGGTTAATTACTTATAAGCGTTAACTGGCGGCTTAAAAAGACGACAACCGCTATTACTGAATGGCTGGCGAGCTTGCGTATGTATTATGTAAGCGATTTCGATAACGTTATCGCGCGTCATTGTAAAAAAAATCAAAAACCCACCACGCCCCCTTTCTATGGGCATATAACACAAGGCATAGGGCTTTCCTTCCGGCGACAACGCTGATGACGGTGTTGATGGTGGTAGTAATGGTAAATTTAACAGCGACGGCAACGACGACGGCGATGGCGACGACGGCGACAACAACAACTAGAAGGGTGAGGAAAAAGAAATAAAACGTAGCTCTTACTTTCCCCTCGCCTTTCAACAACGACTTATTGCCTCTTTTTAAGTTTTCTGGATTATCCGGCCTTATTACAGTCAGCTACATAGTAATAAAATTGCTTTTCAAAAAATAAGTCGTAACATAAGTAAAAAATACTGAAATTAAAAAGTGAAAATGTTTTCGTAAAGCTACGAATAGTAGACACAAAAGAGATGAATATGTTCAAAACATCGCAAATAATAAATCTAAATATTAACAATATGTTAGAAACGTCGAAAGTCGAATCTTTAAAGGGGAAGTAAAAAGTACGAGGTGTAAAACGTTGAATGAGGGTAAAGTCGTAAAACTTTCTCAACAACGCTAACAGAAAAGTATTTGTAAACACAAACGCTTTTAATACCTCATTCGGGATACCCATAGTCATTTCATCCGGCAGGTGGAACTGTTCGTTAATGTACCTCGTTTCCTAAACTTTGCAGCTTTCATACAACTCACAAAAAGTCATAACATTAACTTTAAATGTTTTTTTATTCGTAATGCCGAATTTAACGAAGTATTCTTAAAATGAATAGGAGTTCATATAAATTACTAGGGAGAGAGGTTTTAAATCAAGATATAAAATGATTATTCGAACCGTTATTACGGTAATAATCCTGGAGTTGAATCCTTCAATTATATTGTAGATTTCAGAAACAAAAACGCTTCGGGTAGCCCGGTTACATTTCTTCATAATTTAATTGATAACTTCATTATAAAAGGTAAATTAATTTTCAACCGGTATCTCGTTATTCAACATTAATATGAATACTCATTATGAGTTATAATGGGTGTTATTTGCGAAAAATACATTAATAAAGACAAAAGGCTTCCTTATACGTATATAGAATAATATAAAACAAAATCTACGTTTTGAATTGCTAATTTTCTATTTAATTTATTTATTGAACGCTTTATATACATTACCCGATAGGTTTTTTCAATATTACGTAATTATAAAAAGTTCAAACATTGATTTCGGTAATATAACTAATACCAACTAAATTCTACGTATACGTTAATATTTATACCTATTAACTCGTTTTACGCTGGTTAGGTTAATGAGGGCAACTTTAAAGGATTATCCTTTTTCACAAGGTTTAGAATATCCTTTTACAGCGTGGTTATAATACTGTTAAAATCGATCAAACGATTCTTTGATAAGCATACTTGGGGTTTTGTTTTGAAACCAGCCGTTTAAAATATCCTCTACTTTATAACGAAAAACGACGTATTATATAACATAAGAATATTATCCATGTACATTTAAGTAAGTGCAAAATTTTTAAAATTTTAATGTCAAAACTAAAAGATATAGGTCGAAAGTTGAGTTATCTATTTTGAAGCGCTTTTTATAATACTTTTGATAAATATTATACCAGTATACGCTAGCTTTATCGAGACCGTAAAATTTCTTTAGAATACGTAGGATTGTCCCGGTAAATATTGTTTTCGAAACTTTATAAGTATATATGCATAAATACATCGCTTAAAATATTGGTTTGACTGTATACAAACTTGTATAATATTTATAAACTTAAGACGAAGCTTATCAGGAGTACATAGAGAGGCGGCAAATGCCAACATCAAACGATGGTTCTCTCGTTTTAAAGTAGGCGATTAAGTTATAATATCTTTCTTTCCCATATTATCGTACCCCTTAACCTCAACGCGACTTTTTTTATAAAGATTATTTGTTTTGCTTTTTACCTTGTAAACTCAATGAGTAGGGTAAATCTTATAATAGTTGTTGGTTGCTAAGTTAAGCCTTTTAAAGCGAAAAAATCCCCATTTAATTCAGTCGGAGATTTTCTTATGGATTTACTACTTATAAGACCTACCCGGGGCTATAATAACGCCTTTACGGCAGAGTTTTATACATAACTTACGATCTGCCGTTCCCTTTTGAATAATGAAAAAAATCCGTACATAAGGCTTCAAAGTGTTTTTTATTTTTCAAATCAAATGAACGCCTTTAGCAACGTCATGCCGGTTTCATTTATATGAAGTGAATAGTTTTATAAGGTAGCGAAAGTTATAAAAGGTTATCCGAAAGGAATGTGGATTTTTATGGAGGATCTCTTCAGTTATTTTAAAAGTAACGTTACTAATACCATTTGTTGGATTGTGTTTTTAGGGCGTTATTTTCTATTTTATCTTTCCTATATTTCTGTACTATGATCCCACGAAATAAATTCGTACTATTTAATACGATTACCTGTATATAGTTTCCTTTGAATCTGTGAATTCTTCAAGAGCCAATGCATCCTTCATTCATTTTCCAAACCGGGATTTCAAACTAGAAAATTAGGTTTAAAACGCCACTTTTATATGGGACGTTTCTTGATACCAATATTCTTGAAACATTATTACTAGCCCGTATGAAATTTAATATTACCATAACTTTCGCCACAACATTTGCTTCTCATATTGTAAGTAATGATAATACGAAATATACATAAACTTTAGGGCGAACGTTAAAAACAAAAAGTGTTAAGATTGAGCTACTTCATCCAAAAGTGTTGTTTACGACGTTCACTACCATTTACAGGATTAATTCCTTAGTATTCATCCCTTTTAAACTATTGGATGATATCGTATACCATTTTCCAACGGTTTTCATATTATTTACACTTTTTGATACCCTCAAACAAAATATTTTTTCAACAAAATTCTACATTCAACCCAAGTGTCGAATGACCTTCGTAGCCCTTTATTCTCTTCCATCGATTTCTTAAGCTCTCTATATCCCTCAGGGGACGTATTAATCTGTAGGAATGTTATAAACTCTGTATACGTAAAGTATTTTGTAGCTTCTTCTTCATTTCTTCAATAATTTATTTCCTATGTTGTACTAACCAGTATTTCTATATAAAATCCACCTGTAATACTTCCTCATTTTCCCAGTTGAATATTTATTTTAGTTAAGCCGTAATAAACACAACTTTTGTAATGCGGCCGTTTCTTCCACTTAAGACATCAATTCCTTCATTCCGAAACTGTACCTGTAATACTATGGAAGTTGAATTGTATACTGTATATTATATTTCCAACGTACAATTGGAAAAGTCTTTTGAAAAATCATGAAATATACCGAACCCGTAAACCTTTCCTTTCCAATAACAAAAAATTACTTTTATAAAGTACGTATTTGCCGCCCAAAGGTTCAAATTCTCTGCTAGTGCTTTAATAACATTTTTACATATATTTAGATCAACAATTCACCAAAGATTTTTAGAAAGGTTATATACTAAAAAAAGAGATCCATGTATTCTCTAGCTTCAGCTAGGCTCGTTGCGGGTAATGCCATAAAAATGGGGTTATTGTATTTAAGGGGCTAATACAAAAAATAAAAATAAAATGTTTTATACAATGAGGATAATATATTCAAAAGTGTACTGAAATTAAACCATTAATCAAAGTGTATGACACATAAACAAAATATATATGAAATATGTCTAAGCAATTCAAATAAAGCTTTTAACGCTTACTAATTCAATGGAAATGCAAAAAAAATCATAACCACAAACTAATTAAACTTTTCAAAATAGGTATTTAACACTTTTAGACGCTATACTAGCCAAGTAACAAGTAAACTCAAAACGTTACAAATAAAAATTTAAATAATTGGTATAATGTAGGGCAAACGGGGAAATTTAAGGTGAGATAGAGTGCGTATTTAGAGTGGAGAATTAGTATATAAGCGTTGAAATTATATGGTAAACGTTTCGAATGTTTTGTCTGGCGCCCGCGAAATGTGCTGAAGCGCTTTTAAAGGTGCTTTTAGGGCTTGGTGTATTTCTATGTGGGCGCTTCGAATACTGTTTTCAGGGCTTATTGTGTTTGTGGGAGTGTTTTCGACACTGGTTCAAAAGCTCTTCAAATTTGCTAAAGCGTTACAAAAGTAGTTTTGGTTGCTTCCGAAGTGTGTTTAAGCGATTTTGATACTTCGTTTTGGTTGGTTCCGATATTTGTTTAAGCGGTTCGAGTATTACGTTTTAGTCGGATAGATTCCAACGAAGGGATCCGAAACTTGATTGCTTGCGTGTCAGATACGTCATAGGACGCTTTCTAAAAAATGCCCGGTACGTTCAAAGCGCCAACCTATTTGACAGAAAACTTAAAGGGGCTTTCAATAATTAAGGGAAACTAACCAAATTGGTGGTTTTATACTGAAGTAGTCCTTTTTAAAGTCACTCTATTTTATAATATTTTTACACCCCGGTATAATTTTTGTAAACTGCGCTTTTGAAGCATATATAATTTGGACCGTTACAATATATCCTTTTAGGAATTGAACTTAGGTTTGTCTTTTGTTTCCTATGTTATTTATAATCAACTCAGTCGGTTACTAATTGATGTCCGTAGGACCTTTACCTATTTATGTCAATATAAATAGTAAAAAAGTAATCGTAAAACTGGTAGTATATTGAGGATAAATAGTTTTGAAGCGAAAAGAGGTACCCAGAGAGTATACGCCTCAGGTGAAAGCTTATAAGCTCTCACTCGGAGCGTGGCATTTTACCGTACACTCTGCTAATTTCTCCTTCTGGGGTGTGGCACGCTATTATATACTCTGCAAGAGTGCACCTTACAGCGTGACACATTATCTTGCGTTCTGCAAGAGTACATCTTGCATCTGGGTATGTTACCGTACACTATATAAGAGTGCTCCCTGCAGTGTGACCGCTTACTAATTATAGGGATATATAATTATACCTATAGTAACTATACGGGTAATACTTTGGAAATCGAGTTGTATATTATATATTACATTTCCAGAATTTCATTGAGAGAATATTTTTCAAAATCATCAAATGTATCGAGACCCTGAGTCTTTTTTTTTCAATAACGAAAAATTACCTTTGTAACGTTCGTGTTTATCGCCCAAAGGTTTAAATTCTCTACCAGCGTTTTGATAATATTATTACATAGGTTCATGTTCAATATTTTCAAAACGCTTTTCCGAAACGTTTTATATCAGAATGAAAGCTCTGTGTATTTTTTAGCTTTAGCCAAACTCGTTGAATATAGTATTATAATAGCGAGCTTGTCGTATGCAAAAGTTCAGTAAAAATAAAACGTAGTAATAGGGTTCATTATACGTTTGAAATAGTATTTTTAACGGGGTTTCTAAAATAAAAAGTAAATAAAACCGTATAATCCGTAAATGAAAAATAAATAAAATGCGTCAAAGCGTTTCAAATAAACCTTTTAACGTTTACTAAGACAAATTAAATATAAATAAAGCGTAATCATGAACTAATTCAGCGTTTGAAACTGATTGTTAAAATTTTATATTAATGAACTTCAATATAGTAAGTAAAAATTTAAATAAACAGTGTATTATCATAGTACGTGGCGGAAAAAAGTTGAGTATTCGGGTTGGAGGGTTTTTTATATAAGGGATGAAATAGTGTAGGAGCATCTTGTATTTCTTTAGGCTTTTCTAATTTGGTGAGCGTTTCGAATTCTGTTGTGGGAGCTCCGGAAATATGTCGGAGCGCTATAAAAAGGTGTTTGAGGCGCTTGGTGTATTTTTGTATAAGCGTCTCGAAAACTACCTTCGGTGCTTAAAGTAATCATAAAAACGCCTCAAAAGTGGTTTTAACCGCTTTCCAAGTTTTCTGGAGCGGTTTAAAAGATGTTTCCAGTTAGTTCCTAAAGAAGGGTTCCGAAATTTTATTATTCAAGTAGCCGATAAGTAATAAGACGTTTTTTAAAAAATGTCTGGATATGTTCAAAGCGCCAACCAAGTTAGCGGATAAAGTAACGGTACTTTCAATAGTTAGAGGGCACTGAACAAGTTGATAATATTGTTCTAAAGTAACTCTTTTTAAAATTACTCCAGGTTTTACAGTTTCTATACACTTCTGTACAATTTTTATAAATCATAACGTTAAAATACAGAATAGTTGAAAATCTTATCACTTTCTGCTATATTGATTTCACTAAATTTCATCTCTTTTTTCCTAAATGATCTTCAATCGATCGAGTTGGTTATTAATCAATATCAGTAAGGTTTCTATACGTCAACGTTCAAAAAAGATAATATATCATTTAAATTAGTAAGATAGTAAGACATTGGATTCAAGAGGGAACATAGGCATCCAGAGAGTATACGCCTTGGTTGATAGCTTATAAGCTTACACCTGGAACGTTGAATTTTACTATACAATCTACCAACGTTCCTCCTGGCGCGTGACACGCTACCATTCACTCTGCAAGAGTGTATCATAGAGCGTAACACGCTATCATGCATTCCGCAAACGTAGTTTCTTACACTTGCAAACTATGGTAATATCTAGTAATATCCACAATGATAAAATAAATTAAAATGGCATATATTAATGAATGATATTTAAATCAAATCATTCAGTTTGTTGATACTTTTGAAATCAACACGAAAAAAAAAACCGTCAATATAATAAAACAAAGTTATAGAGGTTTTCCTCTGTAAAAAATTACAATATTTTCATTTCCATTTTCATTCTTAGCCTATTTTTTAACATAAGTTATTTCATTTATTAGTATTATAAAAATATTTATTTTGACGTTTGCGTAATTCATTTGAAAAATTCTTCAACTTAAATTTCACTCACATTCCTTTTGTAAAAATTGATCAACAAATTCAATAGTGCAATAATAATAAACTCGCAATTTACGAAAAATAGGAAACCTTGACCCTTACTTTTACCAAATCATTTTATTTAGTTCGCAAAAACTTCATTTTAAAAATTAATTCAACCAATGATACTTTCAAGTTCTTATTTATTTGATGCACCGAAAACAGTTCTATATTCATTCAATATTAAAGCTTCGAACTTTGGATTATAGTATTAAACAACTCTCTATTTTTCTCCCCCTACATTTAATCATTTTGTACCAAAAAAAGAAACCCTGCCAAAATTTGAATCAAATATCCTTGAACAACATCACGAATTTTGAACATATACTGAAAATGTTGGAATAATATTACGTGCAGTGCAGTAGGTCAACTTTACTTACAGTAAAGGTAACTGTACTGCAAGTGTATTTCTTTGTGGAGACTTATCGCATTGGGTGTAAGTTGAGTGAAGTGCACTGTACTTCACTCTAGGGCACGGGCCAAGCAGTTAACCATACAAATTACAGTGCAGACCGGCTAGCGGTCTGCTAATCCTAGAAGAATACATCTACTATCTGACTACACAATACTACTGTTACTTCGAAGACAAATCGAATTGACAACATTGCAACATTTAAGGCCTACCAACACTGATTAGTGCTTTCCTGCTAGGTTAATCACAGATAAGCTAAGTAAAAAAAGAAGCTACTTTCCGATTACGCTTTACAGCTATGGCGGCTAGGGTAAAGGAAAAATTCTTGTGAAGAGCCTTTATTAGAACTGTGTTAGTCTTACAACGGCAGGAAAACAGAGAAGACTTCTGGTTTATGTCAGTCTCATAACGGTAAACTGGAAGTTAGCGACGGTATCGCTATCAAAAGCACCAAAAAATCTTTATTGATTCTTCTTAAAAATCGTTAAGATTAACCGTTCAAAGTCTTGAACGATAAGTTGGCAAACGGCTAAATCAGTACTACTACGGGTATTACTACTACAAGAGAAAAACGACTAAATCCTTACTCTAAATAACCTCTACTACTAATAACGACCCTCGACCTTACCCTCCACACCAAATCTCTGCCTATACTTCACCCTTTTCACTCCCCCTACATTAATTTAATTGTCAAGTTCGCTACCCTAAACGAAAACAACGCGAAAACACCAAGTTATGCTAAGAAAGCCACGCTACGTAACTCCATGCTAAATCGCTAAGTTCCTACGTAACCTTACGCCAAAACACTAAGTCCTTACGCCCAAAATCACCAAGTCCCTACGCCTAAAATCACCAAGTTCCTACGCCCAAGATCACCAAGTCCTTTACTATATTCGCCCCACCAAGGCCTACATCGCTTTAAACCTTAAAATAACACCTCCCCCAAAAATTCAAAAGGGAATTAACGCCTTCGAAACTGCTTTTACCAAGTTTTAGGACGAAAATCTTTGGAAATTGGATGTTAACGAAAAATCAACGGAAAAACACCTTATTAACTCTATCGGCTACTATATCGTCGAACACAATAATACTCAAGACTCTAACCACGCTTTTGACAACTTTTGTGACCTCTTCGATCACTAACCTATTAATATATAAAACCTAGTTTAAAAAGGGGTTAAGTTAAGGGTCAAAGCCGAACTAAAACGGCAAAAAGTCTATATACCTTTAAAGGGTACCACGAAGTTAACGCAGAAACTTGTCGACCTAGCCTATTTTTAAGAACGCCCTTAAAACCCTAATCTTTAAAACTCTTAAAGAAAAGGGAAAGGCGTTGAGGGATCCCAACGCCTACATAAATATTTCAAAGAACCTTTAACCTACCCTTAACTAAGTTAAGCTTCTTCACGCGTTAGCGATAAGGAACTTGTTAACCTGTACGGCAGTTTAGTACCACTACGTAAAAACGCGGAGTATGTTCTTAGCGGTAGCAAAGCGCGTGGAACAACAGCTATTAACGCGGCCAAATGTATTAACGTTAGAGTTTCACACCAGTTAATTAAATAAGATCGCTAGGCTTCCCAAAACCTTTGAGTACCCATCGTTCCTTAGCAAGTTCACCACTAAGACCCTGAAAAACCTTTTCCCTTTAGATACACCTACGTGCGCGGACCTATCACAGGTCTTATTACAGGATCTTACCCCTTAATTCAGACGACTGGCAATTACCTTTAACATTGGGCCTCGAAACCTTTAAAATTTAAACCGTTAGGAAATATCAACCAAACCTAAGATAACCATCACGACCTTCCTCTAAAACCTGTCAAAATAGTTAATATTAATTACAAGCTAATAACGGACTTCGCCAAGATTTAAGATAATACAAAAAAGTATAACAGAAATCTTTACAATCTTTTTGATACTAAGATAATACCTTTCCTAAATATTTGCAAGTAAATAAAGGTCCTATCTTCTGGTTTTTACCCACTATTCCCTGAAATCCTTACATGTTATACTAAAAATAACTACTTAACCTTCTTGATGAACACCACCACGTTTCGCGAGATCTATGATAATATAAAGGGCCACTTCGAGTACGATGTACACCTTACACAATACCATACAAATTAGGCTACTACGTGGTAGACTACAATAATGGCAAAGAAGAAAAAGGAGGAATTACCAATAGATATTCTCAATCAAATGCTTGACAAGCTGATAATATATTAAAAGATAATGGGAAAAGCCTACATTGGCGAAGCAATACTTCGCGAGCAGGTACGAGCAGCTATCACGGGCGTTAGTAAGTTCGAGTACGTTTTACAACACCCAAATACCCTTTATAAAGGCTTTTTAACCAATTGCGCTCCTCGCTTACTATCGTAAGAACATATACACCAAACTCACTCGGTATATATTCCCAAGCCGGCAACTTCTTTAACGTGAACAAGAAAGACCTTACGGTAGTTAACTATATCGATCGCAAATACTTACGCTCACAACGCCTAAGGTTAGGCCTATTAACCTTAGCACAAACTGAAGGTAAACCCCACTTTATCGCTATTAAGATCCAAAAGAACCTGTTAACCGCAAATACTATCGTCGTAATAATAATAAGAAATGTTAAATTTATGGCAAGGCCGATTACTAGTCAACTCGCTACCACCCCGCGGAATGTAATAATAGGAAATTAATTTACTACGTCTAATACCCTACTATTTCGGAACAAAATTATTTAAATCAGGTTATAAATACTAAAGGCAATAAGCCAATTGATGCCGCTAACACCCCCCCAAAAATTAAGTAATACGAGGACACTGCTTCTGGTACGATGACCTAGTAATTCGCCGACTATGCTTATTTATACTGTTTAGGTGGTCAAGATCCTTACCTTTGTCCTAACTATACCCCTAACCCTTTATATACCTTTAATCCTCGTAATCGTTACGCGAATCATACGCTTTAAGGTATTATACGAAATATTAGAGTAACAAGGCACTTAACAAAAGGCTATTCGTAATACGTGGCATTACGGAAGGAAACCACTATAGCCACTAAAATCAATCGTCACAATATTAGCATGGCTAAAGTTGGCTTTAACTCGGGCGAACAACTATCGTTACTAGGGATAACGGTAATTTAAATTGTTATGGAAACAATCATATTTCATATCCTTAAGTCCCCTACCCCTTTCCTAATTTACTTAAAAGATATAAAGACTTTCAGCGTTAACGTTAATGTTAACGTAGACAAGTTGGTTAAAAACGGCTAAAGGTTTTCACTCGCTTTTAAGTAGGGGCACCTATGGTTTTATCTTTAAGTCCCGGAAGCAATGATGTTAAACATAATAAAGCCGGAGATATGTTAACTACATAGGCGCTTTAACCACATAACTATTAACAAATTGTATAAAGTTTTGAAGTCTGTAAATTATAATAATATGGAATACTTTGCCTTAAAATCTATTTAAAAGCTTTGCTACCATTGCCAAATATATGCCTACGCCCCCTAGAGATTTAAGTTTATACTAAAAGATAATAAGAACTTTAACTATAAGATCTTAATTTATATATTTTACTTGGATTATAAACTTGTTTTTTACGTCGTTAACTTTGTAACTTTTTTCTACGGAGTTAAGTTTCTAAAGTTCTTTTCAACAAAATATACGTGGGAAACGTTAAGAATATTGTAAATTAACACGTACCTAAGACCGCTCAACTTTGTCGTTTACAATATCGGTACCAACTTTACGGTGGCAGAGTTTTAGGAAAATGCCAAGATAATAAATATCTAGTATAAATAGGTACTTATAAAAACCTACTGAAGCATTAGGAAGATGAAAAGGGCATACGCCCTATTTAGACGAACGTATAATATCCTTACGTTGGAAAGTAGAAGTTTTACTGATTTTGAGGCACGCCTATAAATAACAATAAAAGGATTAAACGAAATTATAGGCCCTAAAGATCTGGTACTAACGTTATTGATCTTAAGAGTGTATCTATGCCTAACGAGTAAATCACCGCCATCGACAAGTACTCAGAAACGTATTACGACTTACAGTAAATCTTTAAAGGAACTGCGAAGAAAATCGGCATGCCTCCAAGTCAATAATATCCTTGATACCAAAAAGGGGCCTATAATAATCGACGTGCTTAATTTACCACTATAAAGTAAAGTACTCGTATGACGGAAGCTACGAAAATGAAAAGGGCCGTATAAGATATTAATTATCGTAAACTTTAAAATAGTTATTAAAACTATTAACGGTTCTATATCTTTTTTAATTACCAAAGTTAAACCTTATATCAAAGGTACTAAAGATAAAGACCCTTAAGCCCTATAGGTAAAACGAACGAGCTAATACGACCCTTTTTCACTCGTTATTAATAAGCCGATACAGCGCCATCAACGCGAATGATCCCTGAAGGAAAAGGAAAACGGTAAAAAAGAGAAATTTATACTGGTCTGTATCTATAATACTATTCAGGTAAATAGAAAATAGAAGAATAACAAAAATTGGTAATAAAGTTAAAGATATAAAAAATTATTAAAATTTCCGGTAAACCTTTCAAAAAAGCGATAAGGTTGAAATATACGGCTTACTAATTCAAGGTATGGTATAATTTATATTAAAGGTTAACTTTAACCTTTAAGACCCGAATCTTACGATCTTTATATCGAGGATTATTTACGAGGTTAAGGGAAAAACCACGGGGCGGCCGTATAAAAAGTCACGGCTAATCGCTTAAGAATATAACTATAAAGGAAAAAACTTGATCCTTACGTAATCGCTAACGATTTAAAATATTAATCAACGCTTAGTAATTGCTATAGTAACAAGTTTGCTAACTAAGATTAAGAGTAGGTTTATATTTAATAGTCGTAATATTTCGTCAACCTATATATAGTTAGCAAAGGATTTATAACGAATTGTATTACTAAAACTACCATAAAAACTTCGCGTTATTTACTCATTAGGAATGGTAATACGGTATTTTAAATTACTATATAAATTGATGGAGGTTAATGTTTTTAGGTTTTTAACCTACTAATCGCAATTTAAGGCCCGGTTAATGATAAAGTCTTTAATATACGACCTGTATTTGTTGGTAACGTAAGAATAAGATTTTAGTATAACAGGTACATAAATTAACGATGCCCTTTTCGTTGGAACGACTTGCTTTGTAATATAGGAATAACGAATTATTAAGAATTTTAAATTCTAAAATTGTAAGCCGGTAACGACATTGACGAAAAACAATTAATTCAACTTTAATAAATCGTTAATTCTTATTTTTAATATTAATGCCGGTATAAATTTTCGTTCAAAGAGCTAAGACGTTATTGTTACTATAATCAAGAAACCTAATAAGGCCAAGACTTAACGTTACTTAGAATAACGTATCCGAGGTAGCTATATTATTGCTTTGTATTAACCAGAAATCTTATACGATTTATCCATTACGGTATAAATACAAATACTAACGTATAAAGACTTTAATCGATTAAATAAAAGGTTGGAGTAGTAAATACGAAACTTAGACCGCGAAATTAATATGGTGTTAACCAATCTTTTAAAGACTAAGCTAATAATCTTTACAGACGGGTCCTTTATAAATAACACCGATTTATCCTTACAGATTGGCTTGCTAATAACTCTTGTCAACGAAGATAAACGAAAAAATCAGTTTAGCATTACCGGCAATCTAATCCACTAAAACTCCGTCAAGTATAAAAGGATTACACGAAACGAATTGGCTTTAAAGGTTTACGGCATAATAACGGTCTTTAACGTAGGCATGGCATTATGAAAGACCTTTAACTATATTATTAGGCAGTTACGGATTCCTTATATCTCGGTAGTAATTTGTACCGACTTAAGGAGCCTTTTCGAATGCCTGTTAAAACTCGGAACTACCAGCGAAAAACGTTTAATAATCGATGTAATAACATTCCGTAAAGCTTA
Organism: Anisogramma anomala; assembly: GCA_038502455.1. Classification (NCBI taxonomy): domain Eukaryota; kingdom Fungi; phylum Ascomycota; class Sordariomycetes; order Diaporthales; family Gnomoniaceae; genus Anisogramma; species Anisogramma anomala. The sequence continues at coordinate 29,541,760 of JASMMZ010000002.1, read as the reverse complement.
CGAAGGAAGGCAGATTGAGGAATTCCGATAAATCGATGACAAAGATAACCCTGCGAATGCCATGATGAAGGCTATGCCAAACAAAGCATTGAAAAGGTTTGTAGATAACAATAAGCTAACCATACGTATCGAGGGCTACATAGATAGGCCACCCAAATTATGTGTCGGCGGATAGGGATATACAAGTAAACTAGAAGACTGCCAGGGGATTAATGGTAATCTATTTAAGTGGCACAGTTAAATTTGCGAAAAGCTATAGCGGAAGAACTTTTTATAGGAGTTAATAAACTCGGACCACGGAGCGGCGGAGCAATTCAAGTCAAATGGAGTCAATTTGCATGCAATTGGGTGCAATACAGTATGGAAGTCAATTGGAATTAACAGGAGGTACGAGGCCGTTATTCAGCGATAACCGGAAAAGATTGGTCAACCACACTAGCGTGCGCGTACAAACTAAAAAGCCGCCAGTGTTGGAATAATATTACATTCAGTGTAGTAGGTCAACTTTACTTACAGTAAAATTAACTGTACTGCAAGTGTATTGCTTTATGGAGACTTACCTCATTGGATGTAAGTCGAGTGAAGTGCACTGCACTTCAATCTAGGGCACGAGTCAAGCAGTTGGCCATACAAATTACAGTGCAGACTGGCTAGCGGTCTGCTAATCCTAGAAGAATACATCCACCATCTGACCACGCAATACTACTGTTACTTCGAAACCCAATCGAATCGATAACGTTGCAACGTCTAAGGCCTACAAGCAGAAAAATATATTTCATTCCCACCGATTTTTTTATTTTTTTCAAACAGGAAATTCGTGATATATAGAAATATATTTGTTGTTTTTCAATTTACCGAATCTGTCAAGTTCTATATATTCACTTTCAACCTTTTTACCATGTATGAGGACTTTGAAAAGTTCAAAAATTTCGTTTTTCAATGAAATTGATGTCTTTAAAATATATATTTAGGAGGTATTAGATTCTTGTGACCTATAGTTGAATATTTTGCTCAACCCTTCCATTTGCAATAACAATTCAAAATCAAATTTAGTGATTAGATTTATGCCAGTATATTCTCAATGATGAAGACACAAGGAAAACATAACATAGTATATATTTCAAAACCAATTATGTTATGATACGAATCATTGTATAATAGCTAAACTTAAATAATAACCTCTTTTGCCAAATTTATTTGAATCTAGATTAATCACTATTTTTATCAATTAATATAACCTTCTATTGTAAATGTCACAGATTATAGTTTCAACTGTGAGATGATTACCTCAAACCTAACAAATGATATATTTTCACCAGTTTCATAATGAAAATTTGTTTCTCCAATCTTCATTTTAATACAAAAATAAATGTTTCAATTGATTTAACCATTCAATCACTCATTGTTCTAAAATAATATTACCATTTACACGTATCTTTCATTATTGAAAATGGTTAATCATTACATTACATACTAAATTTCTATAACGCAAATTGGAAGCAAAACTTCTGCAATACAATATATTAAAAAATTAAAAAACCCCTTTTTAATATATCAACATGCCTTGATAAATTCAATCTTTGTAATGTTTCAGAATGACCTGCGTAAGTACTTTGACGTATGTAATGTGCTCAGATGAAATCTCACATATCTTTTATTGAACTAAAACATTAAATCTATAAAAGACAGTAAATTGATTGTTAAAAACATTTCATTTTTGTGTGTCTGGTTTTCTAAGTGTTCATTACGCATAAAAATACAAGTATTAATTATAACTATAACGTAACAATCAAAATAATTCGCCTATTCATACCATTCAATGTACTTTAGCAAAGTTCAAAGACAATTGATTATCTATTATAAAGTATACAAAAAGATGAAAAATCAATGAAACATTAGTCATTCAAACTTTTCACAAAAGTAACAGTTTTAATTTTAGTTGTCATAAATATATTTCCTTTTTACCAAATATTCTTTTTAAATTATTGGTCTTATAAACGATATAAACACTGTTTTAGCGTATTTATACATATTTTAGTCAATATACATTAATAAATATGGACTTTTAAACTTGTATCTCAAGTTTCAAGTTGCTTGTAAATTCACTATCATAATTTGTTCCTCAATTTGTTTAAAACAACTCTATGTTTTTGAGGGTGTCTATTATTTCAATGGGGTCTATTTTATATAATTGTTTTATATTGTAAGTTTTTTTTGGTTTCATTTTCATGCAAACATTATTATCACGAGTTGATTGAAGTTTTAAATTAGTTTGTATTAGACGATGAAGTGTTTTTACGATGTTTTATAGGTTATAAATGTTTTTAAAATAGTTGTTAATAGTTTCAAAATTGTTTTACTTGCGTTTATATTCATAATGATATTCTAAGGCAAATTGAAATAAATAATTATTAGAAACTAACATAAATTATAGTGTTGTTTCAATCATTGTATATGTGTTTTATTTAACACACGAAAAGTATTAATTTGATTATATATCATTTTACTTTGGTTTGTTTCTGTTAATTCATAGTAATATTTATATTCTTTCAGTATCAATGTATTTGTAGGATGAATTGATTAATTTTAATTTACAATGATAAGTAATAGTAAACGTAATTTTATTAAAAAAATCATTCATTTTCACAAAAAGACATTCAACATTTCAATCGAAATAGTTTCAATATTATCTTGTTATATTTCATTTTCTCATTTTTCAATGTTTGAACTTTTCATTATTCTGTCGTTGAATCAGTGGTAAGGACGTTATATTAATGCAAATATAATTATATTCTAGTAGGATCCTAATAGTTATCAATAGTAGGATCATACTGCTGTTATTCTAATATTTAAACAATCTCTAATCCTTATCGGTTGAATTATATGAAAACTGGGAAATTTTTCTCATTCGCACTTATTTACCAGAATATCAACTTTTAGGAATTACCACCTTTCACAATTTTCATGTTTTGATAATTCTACCTCTATTCCCTATTAATTGATAGTTTAAATCACTCTATAAACGCATATGTGAATATTTTACAACGCGGTTATATTTTATTCACGATACTATACTCTTTCACACTACGCTTTAAAGCATTCTTTCTAACATCTACTCCTTCGTTTCACGTCTAACACAATATTCATATTTTGAAATCAATACCTACCATTTTTTCACCTAGAAAGGGTTTCGGGGATTGTACTCGAATGAGATATGAAAGCCACCACAGTTTATCTGCTTCGAAAATGACCATATATCTGTCGTTATCACAGAATGAAAAATTATTTGTTTATTTTTATTTTATAGAAATAAACCATAAAATAGTTAGAATAAAGTGAACCAACCGATTGTATGAGGCTGTAATCTGGAAAATTTCAATGCTTAATGTAATGATCAATGAAAATTAAATGCAGTAGCACATATACAAACACTCACACTCATACATACACACATACACACACACACACACATATATATATATATATTGTTTCAAAAATTTAGATATATCTTAATATATGTAGATCATGTTTTCAAAAATAAAAACGTAGAGTGAGGACTTTATAGTCCTATTGTTATTGATTATAATAATAATACCACTATAAAATTTTATTTTTATGAATACCTTATTCCGCGCTTATAATGATGTCTTATTTATTAAAAATAATTTATGTAATTTAGTTTAGAAGATAATTTGTATAACTCATCTCAACATTTCAAAGAAAAGAAATTGAATGATAAGGAGTAGAACAAACCAAATACTGAATTAAAATAAAAAACCAAACATAACGTTTATTTTAAGCTATATTGCAACGATTTCAAATACAAAGAAATTTATATTTCGGATATATGATATAAATATATTGAGTTGAATACATTAAAGATATTACGAATAAGCAGGTGTATAAAATTCAGTAATTGAATTATATTGATGAGTATAGGAAATACTTCATGATGCTAGTATACATTATAAATACAAGGTTTAAATCATCAAAAAGGTTGAAAACGTTTCGTGGAAAGATCTTAATTATGGTATAATGTGAATATCCTGTCATAATTTTCATGCGTTCTTGTATTTTCAGGGTGTGAATTGTATTTTATATAATATTTTAGGTTTTAGAAACTCTTTCAAATACATTATTATTAACAGATTTATACGTATTACTCCTCTATAGAATTCGTTTTGCTTATATAATCAAGTATTTTATACTTTAAAAGAAACTCACCATTTTGAAAAAGTTTTTCATTGTTTGAATGAATTTTTCAATATATAGTAAGTTTCAAAACTTGAAACTTTTGAAATTTCATATATGTTAAATTCGTTCTCCTCTGTCCATTTTTTCATTACTCTATAAAATACACTCATTCAAGTGTGATTTGGCTTCAAAATGGGAACCTTCTGTCCTTGAACTCATTATTACTATTGTTTGTGTCTAAAAATAAAAATGTAAAAAGATTTAACATGTTAAAAAAAAGGGATGGCTATATTAACCTTTTCAATTAAAAATAATTATACCACAAAATATTGGCACTTTTTGACCAAATAGCTAAAAAAAAGAAAAATTAAATATGTGATATGTTATATATAAAATAAGATTAATTCATGTCTACTGATAACCTTAAAATGAGTTGATAAAGTTATATATATATATAAATTATTACATTTTGATATCTAGTTCACATTGATTCTAATATTATTGTAACTTCATTCTCATTTCATAATATATTTCCCAATCAACAATTTCAATACTGATATGTTGTTGTAAAACATTGGCCTTGAATATTATTTGACTAAAGCGCTTTATACGCACATTAATTTCAAGAGAAAATTGCGCATATAACCTAGAAACAGAGAGAATATTATGACTCAATATGGAAAATAGAATGAAAGGTTGGTATTTCGTATGAGCTCAATTAGAATGATTTACCGAGTTGTCGTATATTTGTGAATGTTTTGGAATTTAAAGGTTTACCATATTGTGTGTGTTCCGGGTTATGTTAAGTGAATAGTTTTATCTAATTATTTGGTTTATGCATTGGTTTAAGGAAAGACATTCCACCTATTACATGGTTTTCGAATTTTTTGAATCCAGAATCTTCTACGTACTATATATCTCCAAGATTGAACGATCTGAAGGGTTTCGTCAAATTTATCAATGCATTTGTATTAGTTCAAGTAAAAATATCCATTGAATAATACATTTTTCGAATAGGATTAACAACTAATTTCAAAATTTAATATAAATGAAGCCAATATGTAATGAGACGGAAGTCTTTGGAGGATGTAATCTTACTACTTTTAATATACGAAAACAAGTTGTTAGTTCATGTTGAATTATTTTTGTTGAAAAACAATGTTGATTTTACTGAATTGATATATAAAAAAGCCGGTTTTTTATTATTTTCTGATATATCAATCGACGAAGCTACTTGAGAACACTATAAAATGGAATCAAAGTTATTATATATATATTTATCGCCTTGATTTTATCAATTCAAAATAGTAAGCTTAATCAACAAATTCGAAATAAACTACGAAGGAAATATAGTTGTTAATAAGCTTTAAAAATCACAATATACGCATCGAGATGTATTATAATAATGACTGGGAAATGAATAATGAAGAATATGAAATTATGATAGCCTTCCTAAAATAGATAGTTATATACGCCTTCTCAAGCATTATGAACAATGATATACAACTTTAAAAAAACATGTACTAAGTGGTTAAAAAAGACTATATATCTACATTAAGATTATGCATCAGACAATTTTTATGATATTTGAATGAAAATCAATTAAACACTAATTTCTTTTCTTTTTCAGAAAAGAATTATAATATTGTAGCGTTTCTAAGTACCAAAAGACCATAAAAAGTATGATATCTGATCAACTTTGATTGATGAAACATTTAATAATGTTTACAACGTAATAATAATTTAATCAACTTTAACTATATTTCGAAATCACTATTATACCATTATAAAGTTGGTATATAGTTTTGTTTTATATATTAAGTTTTGACGAATTATTCAATTCCTCATCCCATATTATAAACGGCCAATTTTTTATAGTAATCATAATTATTGTGTGAAAAGAAAAATTTGGCCGTATTATAAACTTTATTATGAATATAAATAACATGAACTTTTCTAGTGAAAGATGTATAAAAACTGAAAATGTTCCAATAATACCACTATTAAGATATGAAAATTGAGTTTCAAACAAAATATATACTTTTTTGATATCTGTATAATGTTTTATGAAAAGGTTATACTTTTGGAAACTCATGATATTGAAAAATTTGAAAATTTGTGAATAATAATAAAGTCACAGATTTTAGTTATTGTTCTAAAGTTTTAGTAAACAACGGTAATATTTCTTGGTTGATAAATTTCTTTTGTAGGTGTTAATTTTTAAATGAAAAAAAATTCAAATGAATTATAACCATAATTTACGAGTGTTTCATGATATGTTGTTGTTAGGAAATTATTCAAGTGTAGTTCAGTTAAAGTTGACTGCGTAGGTTGCAAGTCGATTGCAGTAGAATGCCCAATTCAATATAGGGTACAGACCAAGAAATTTACTATACAAAGTAATATTTAAACCGGCTAGCGTTCTGCCAAACTTAGAAGAAATAACAATCCACCGCATGATCTTTATAATATTACTATTACTTTGATTACACTACAAATTGATAACGTTACAATATCTGGGCTCTTATTGACACTGATATGTGGTTGGTAGGTTGAGAAAAAACTAATTGTGTAAAGGAAATACTTTTACAAAAATAATTCACTAACTATATTCGTTATTACAACAGTAAGTAGAGAAAACTATTTAGTTACATCAATTTCCACTTCAGTCTAGAATCAACAACGGTATCTCCATTGATAGCATCACGAGATCTTTATTAAACCCGTTTTAAAAACCGCTCTATGATTAACCGCTAAAATTTTTAAATCAGAAAGAAAAATTACCAATTTACGAAAATTCTTACTGTTCAAAAACGTCCAAGCCGCCACTATTAAAATTATGAGCAGCTGAATTTGAAAACTATATATTAAATAACAACTTGAGTGGAAAATAACTTTGAAAATTGATTCCTACGTCCATCTTTTCCCCTTACATTATAAGATTACCGAATAAATACGTTTTCAAATACATTTAGATTACTACGTAAAATAAACCCACAAAAATCAAAACATTCGTAAAAATATGAACACGTTAATTTTACACGGATAATCTTCAATTCACAACAAACAACCACCTCATATTACTCTTTTAAATTGATAAATTATCACTCAATTTGAATTAACGTTATATTTATAATCAAAACGTCAAAACAGCAAACTACTAGAGATCAATATGATAAATGAAGGCTTTTAGACCCCTTTTCGTCAAACTTGCTCACGAAAACCTTTGGTATAAAGATTTTTATGAAATGTTTACTAAAGAAAACTTAACTAACTTTGTTGACTAATAAATTCTCGATTCGCACGTTAGTAGAAAGTTCGATCGCAGTACTTGCGCCTTCTAAGACTTTCTTAAGTTCTTCAACAACTTGATTATCGGCACATATAAAACAAGTCAAAAAGAAGTTCAGCCTGAGTTGGAAAGAAATATACATAAACTAATGATTTATCCCGTGAATAAGATAATTAAAGGACTAGTATAACCTATTTTCAAGTTAATTTTATTGGAAGATTTTCCTTTTATTTTGAATTATAGGATTGATAATCTGGAAACCTATGAGCAAAAGGAAAATATATTATTAACGATTACCAACGACCACATATAGGTTTTACGAAACCACCCCCAAATCTCTACATAAACTCAATCTTTAACCGTATCGGCAGTAACTTTTTACCCCCTTATAATACGGAATTTATTGATTTCCAAAATAATTTTACCCCTGCTCGCGGTAATTCATATTACGCGTTCAGTGGCTGAAAAGCATTTGAAATAACTGTTGTCAACACGACACGAAGAATTAACATCGATACGATCCAACACTTGATTGAGAAAAATCATCAAAATCATCGAGATTTTTATGTTAATCCTTAAGGTCTTTAAAGCGATAAAACCGAATAAAACTCGACCAATTAATACCTAGATTAATAAACCCGCATAAAACGCAACCACTTAATACTCATATTAATGGAACTGCATAAAAAGCGATCAAGTAATACACAGATCGATTGAACCGCATAAATCACAACCACGTAATACTCAGATGAATAAAAACCACATAAAACGCGATCACGTAATACTCAGATTAATATTTCCATTTTATAGAAAGAGATACCTATACATATGAACCTACTATGGGTTCTATCAAAAAACTTTACCCATTAGGCCTAGACACTAACAAGTACCATTATCATTGAAACTTTGAAAGATTCAAAATAAATTTATTATAAAAACATCATGAACAACTTCGGAGATTATTATAACCTACCTAATAGGCCAGGTAAGATTATAAACATTAATTATAGTCTCTTTGTAGACTTCACCAAAATCTGTAATAATACAAAGAAGTATAACGAGAAACCCTATAATCTGACTAACACGAAAATGATATTATTCCTCGATATTTTTAAGTAACGAAAGGTTTAATCTCAAAGTGTTTACTTATAATTTCCAGGAATTGCTTCAGTGGTACCTGAAAAATCATTAACTGATTTTTGGGGCAAAAACACACATCTTTCCTAAAATTAATAACTGAATGAAAATTTATTTCGAACACAACGTCTACTTTGCCTGAATTTACACTGATTAGAGTATAACACATTTAATGATAATAATAACAGAGGGAAAAAAAGGAAACACTCATGAATATACTCAATCAAATACTAAATAAATGAATATTATACCAACAAGGAATAGAAAATATATATTTTCGAAAGTCTATAGTATGTAATTCGGTTCAGGTAACTATTAAAAACGTTCAAGAGTTTAAATATTCTCTATAATGCCTGAATACCACCTATAAGGGCTTTTCTAACCAATTATATTCTTTGTTTACAACTAGAAAAACACGTACACCAAATTTAGTTAGTATATTCCCCTAAACTAAAAGTTTTCATAACTAACAAGATAAAAACCTTATAATCGCGTATTACATTAACCCTGAATCCGACAAGTTAAAATACCTAAAATCCAGTTAAAAGTAATTAAATTAGAAACTTAACTAATTATAGTTGTGTTACCGGAACTTGAAAAAATATAGCAACCGCATGTATTTTCGTTTTAATACTAATGAAAATTGTTGAATTTATGAAGAATCCAGCTATCAATAAAATCATTATCAAACAGTTAAATGCTTTGAATAACAATTAAGACCCTAAACCTAATAATCTATTCCTCTTCAAAAAAAAATACTATATGAACCGCGTCGCAAATGAGGAAGGCAAGGATAAGTTGCACAATAAGAATGATGCGTTGAAGAAAATCGCGTAATATAAAAATAATAATCCTAGAGCAACCCAATAAGTAGTCGACCACGCCTTTACATACCGCCCAACAGATGAAAATCCTTATCTTTACCATAATAATTAAGCTTTTTACCCCTTATACACCATTAATTTTTTTTAATCGTTGCGTGAAGCATACGGTTTGAAGAATTATACAAGTTACAGAGGTAATACGATATAAGATAAAAAGATATTTGGAATATATCGGATTACGATAGGAAGGTATAACCATTACGAAAATGAATTATTAAACAGTGAATGGAGCTAGGGTTAACTGAAATTTAGGTAAGAAATTACGCTTATTTATATATACGGTTAATCAAATGGTAATTGAACCAATGAACTTTTTAAAATGGAAAACTCCAAACCTATTCTTCTTTGATTTAGAAAATATAAAGATTTTAGGTATTAAAGTTGATACTAGCGTTGATAAGTTGATCAAAAATGGTTGGATGTTTTCTTTCACCTAAAAATCAAAATATTTATGGTTTCATTTCAAAAAATGAAAGGTAACGATAACGAAGTTGACAAATTAAAAACTGTATCAATGACATAGGCGTTTAATTTTTATAACCGTCAACAGTCTATAGAAAGTCCACAACTCTACAAGGTATAAAAATATAAAATATTCTACATTGAAGGCTATCGAAAAGCTTTACCACTATTCCCAAATCCAGGTGTAAATATTTGAAGAATTGTTGGTAGGCATTTATCGTTGCAACGTAGTCGATTCGAATAACTATGGTCGAAGTAACTGGTGCTGCGTTGATATTATTGATTGAGATGTGTTAGTCCTAAGTTTGGCAGACCACTAGTCGGTCTGCAAAATAATTTGTATAGTCAAACACTTTGGCTGGTGCCCCACTTTGAAGTGGGTACCTACTATACTGTACTCGTGGTGCAGTCCCAAAAACTGCAGTTAATTTGTAATACGTATAATCAACTTTACTATAAGTAAAGTTCACTTGAATGTACTGTATTTAATTACTGTCTCAACACTAGCGGCTTTTTGTTTTATACCTGTAAGACAGCGTAGCTTGCCATTAATTGGTGGTGACCTCTGAAATACTTCCTCAATCCGTAAGCTAATAACAAACCAGACCCCTGTCAATTCCGATTAATTTGAATTAAAATCGGCCTTAATTACGGCCGTTCGTAGCCCTTTTACTTCACTCTTCTAAAGTCTTCGTTTTTTAATTCCCGTATACAAATCCTTCGTTATAGACTTATGTAAATCAGGTACGCCACTCATTACGTACCTTTTGCCATTAGTTGAAACAACTGCCATTACCACTTTTTCTTCCGTTACCATTGACGTCATTACCCTGATAGTCTTTTAGTTTGCTAGAGCCATCTTGTTTCTTCACGTTACGTACTGGGTGGTCCACGTAGCTCTTGATTCATATAATTAGTATATTGCTATTTGTAAACCTTTCTAAGGCTCCATTGGACGTAGATTTAGTTATAGCGTTAGAGGGGTTATCTTTGCCATTAATTCATCTGAATTTATTGATTTCCCGGGCTTCATATACCTCCCTTAAAATTATTACTTTTGTTATAAAGCGTTTTTCATTAGTCGTGCCTAGCTTTGATAGGCATTCGTAAAGGTTCTGGGAGTCAGTAAACACTACTACAGGTATCGGAGGTAATTCCAGTTATTTGGTAATAATTCTTAGCGTACCGTTAGTTGCTATACTGATATTAAAGCCTCTTATTATACTGTAGATTTTTGAAAATAGTATATTACGGGTTATACGTTTGTATTTAACGGAAATTAAGTATATAAGGTTTACGGTGATTATAAATTTCTCTTTAGATTTATCCTCGTTAACGAGTATTATCAGGAATTCATTTTACGATATAAGGTTAGAATTATTGACAAATAACCTGTTAGCAAAGATTATGACCTTCGCCTTCATTGAATCTATAAAAACTATATTGATTCCTCTTTTTATGTGGTATATCTATCATTCAATCCGCGTATTTAATTTATTAAAGTTCTCGTCTGATATATTTTATTTCTCTATCGTAATAGAAAAGTTGTACGATGCTTTAGGTTAGCATAGCGTAGAGATATGGGCCGTATGAACCCTTCATTCCAGGTATCGTTATAATTTTACCTCGTCGACCTTATCGATAGTCGTCAAGCTTATAGCTTATTCCTTTTGTCGTAGGCTAATGTAAATACCGTTTTTAGTCTTCATACCATAAATAAGGATTACCAATTTATTAAAGTTTCTTTATATGCCTTTGGTCAACATTTTAATTAGATTGTACTTTTCAAGATCTAAGTTTTTAATAACATGCTATTTTATCGCCATAAACCTAACATTTCGGAGGAAAAGAGAATTGTTAATTTATATACCTACGATATCAAAAAATTACCTTTGGTAACTAATTGGTACGGGTTAAACTTTAAAGTATTTGTACTCAGCTTATTTTTAAAGTATGTTTGGTACGTTAAAATCCAGTAAACTCTTACTTCGTCCAATCCGTATAAAAGCTTAATATAAAGTATTATCGTACCGGCCGAAAACTTGTACCTTAGTTCTTTCAACAGTTTTAATAGTATAATGCGCTGTAGATTGGTGGCAAACTACGTCTACGTTTGCATGATATCTCAGCCATTAAATGTAAATTAAAATGTTATACTGGTAGTTATATTGGTCGAAAATATGATTATAAAACGTTAAACAATCTTTCAAATTATAAACTATTAAGTAAATATTTAATATTTACCTTCATTATCGTATCCTTAAGCGATTAGTTGTAACTTTTCATATAAACGGTCCGTAGTCTTGTTTTTGACCACGCAAATTATTCTCGACTCAAAAATATTAAAGTTTGAACCTTTCAATTGCGTTGACGGAATAAATTATATAACCCCTCGCAAAAAAGGCCGTTAATCCTTAATTAGGCGTTTTTCTCAAAATTCTTACCGGTTGTATTAATAATGCTTTCGATACATAGCGTAAGAGCAGGTTTTCAGTTAGATTTTTCCTTTTAAAATACTCACGTCGTTATATATACCCAGTCAAGCTTGTAATCACTATCACCGTCCTCTTTTTTAATGTATATCCTCTTTTTAAGTATTTTTATACACTCTCGACCTTTTATTAGCTTATTGACGATCGGCTTGGGAGGGTTATATTAGCTAATTCGTTCGGTTCGAAGGTTATAAACATTAGGATTTTAATCAGTCTTAAAGATTTTTGGGTAAAGTTTGACTTATATAACTCGAAAATTTATAAAGTCGTTAGCAATTATAACTATTACGTTTGAATTAGTAATACTTAAAATTTTGTACGGCCTATTTTATTTTTCCGGCTCGTATCATATACGGACTTTACTTTCAAGAGGGAGGGATAAGACGTCTATTATTAATAGTCTATTTATAATATTAAGGGTATCGTTAATCTAGTGGTGTACCGATTCCTTTTTTTTTAATTCCTTTAAAGTTTTTCTATATGCTATAACGTGTTTCTAGGTATTTAATAAAGATAATAACTCAGTTATTATATGTAGGTAGGTCTTAAATATTAGTAAAGTTGGTATAAGTTCCTGAGGGTTAACAGTATCATTAAATCCCTTTACTGTTATTCAAAGCCGTACTTTTAAACCAAGAAATAATTCGATTTCTAATATAAAAATATTGTAGGCCTTTCGCAAAAGGGTATATACCCTTTCGACCTTATCATTATCCTAATAAGCCTTAATAGGAACCTATTTATATTAAATCGCTATAGATTTAACGTTACCTGATAACTTTATCATAGCAAAGTTAGTATTAGCATGGTAAATCAGTATATCTGGCGGCCTAAGGTACGTATTAATTTATAAAGCGTGTAATACCTCCTATATTTCCCTTTCCATAATGGTTAAAAAAAAACTTAATGTCGTAAAAATCCGTGGCGAAATCTATAACGTATAATACTAACTTGCCGTTTAGGTAAAACACGTTAAGGAAAACTTTCGAATTAAAATTTGAATTCTTTAACGTAAAATTAAACTTTAAAAGGGTTTGAAAATGTGTTTTGAAATAGTAGCAAAGTTTTTTAATTGCCTTAAGCGTTAGTAAGTTTATATTTTTGTAACTATCTGCCTTTAAGATCATATAAAGCCTATTTGTCGCGGGATTGTTAAACCGACAATAGAGTTAACGAGGTTTCGCCTCTATTAGGTTTAATACTATTGCCTTTATCCTTTAAAGATAGAATCAAAGGTACTCTATTAACAGTTAAGTGGAAATTTTTCAACAGCATTAGCTTATATTATCTCAGAAGTTTAAAATTAAACGCCAATATCAAGGTTTTTGATATTATTAAGGTAAATGAGAAAGGGGGTAAAAGATTTTAAAATATGGAAAATAATAGGGTTTAAAATAATTTTAAACGTCGTCGATCCCATAAATATAACTCTTTTACAAGTCTAAAGCTAACCTTAACTTCATCAATATCTATATAGTTAAATTCCGTAACAATATCAATATCCCTTCGTAACACAACGTATCACAAATATCCTTGTATTAAGTACTGTATCGCTCCTGTATCCGGTATAATCCCCTAAAAACCCTGTTTCGTATAACGATCTTGAATATTAAAGAGGTATATAGGGCCAGGGTTTTCGTTGTTATATCGGCGATAAAGTTTTTTACCTATAAAACAGTATAAAAAAACATGGTTAACGAGTTATTACGTTGCTTCCGAGCCAATGTCAGTGTAAATATTTTCGTACTAATTGATAACCTTTATCTTATTTTCCTCCTTTTTAACTTTATTTCCTTTGAACTAGATTAATTTACTCGACGTATTCCTAATTAAAGATAAAAGGGAATTGTATATAGTATATCACCTACTTTAATTTACGTTCGGCGGCAATATAAAGTATTAATCAGAAGCCTTATTTGCCTTAAATCTAGTATTTCTTAACGTGTAAAGTAAAATTATTTAACCCACTTGAAAACTTTGAAAAATAGGAATACCTTCTTCCATAGATAGAGGTCCGGGCTTTCTGATAACCGTACTAACCGGGCCTTTCGTACCTTCGATTAATGTAATATGAGTAAAAACGGTCTTTTTCCTCGTTACCAAAATACGGAACTTAAAGGTATATACAGGTCGAGCTAGAGACTCTAGTTTTTACAGTTGTTAGTAAGGAATGCAATTGGCTAAAGAACTCTTCGCATATGGCATCTGGGTATTAAAAGGCGTATTCGAACTCCTTAGCGCCCTTAACAGCCTGTCTAACCTATTAACGTAAGGTATCTTCACTAGTTACTACATTCTTTATTACTTATTGACAAATTATTAGTTTGTTAAGTAGTTAATTAACAAGATTTATCTTACTTTTCAACTTTTCCTCATAATTTAGTATATAGTATTACCTATTAATGTTTTAGTCATTATAGTAAAAGTTAAAATTGACATTGTTTTCGAAATAACCCTTTAGGCTATTGTAGATTCCGCGAAAGGAGAAATAGTTCGTTAGGCACTGGAGGTAATACTCTTCGGATTAACCGGGAAAAATACTAGGAAATAACGAGTAAAAACCTGGTAACTTAACTTTTATTTGGCGGCAGATGTTAAAGAATGGGCGTAATTTGACGTCGAAAAGGTTGTATAGCTTACTGTTATACTTTTACTTTCCTTCCTAAATATTAACGAATGTAGTAATTTCCAAGTAATCCGTATCTACCATAGGAATACGTCGAGGGAAAAGGGTAATATATTGGTAGTAAAGGCTTTTTCTATCCTTTAACTAGAAAATGTACTAAGGTTACTAGTACTAATTGTCGATAGTTACCCCTAGCAGAGTTAAGGAGGGGACAGTTAATAGTTATATCTATAGTTAACTCGCTTGTAAAGTAGGTTTTTTCTTAATTTATCATTGAAAACTAAACGTACGAAGGGGTTTAAATGAAATAGCCTTGGTGGTTTCCACGAACTTGTTAATAATCCTCTTGGTATTGAAGGGTACGTCGAAGTTCTTATTTAATTAATTGGTAACTTTAAGGGATTTTAACCTGTAGGTTAATTAATTCTTTACAGCTAGTAATATTAAATCGTTAATATTAGGTAAAATAGTCTCAAAACCTTCTCAAGGCTCAAGTAGGTTTTTAAAAACATGTATAAAGGCTTGAAGGAATACTGTTATTATTGGAACAATATTGACTACTATTTTTAGCAGGTCAATTGCAGAACAGTCAGTTAACTTTACTGTAAATAAAGTTGACTGTACTGACTGTAAGTGGAGTGCCCGATTAGGTCTAGTGTATGGGCCAAGCAATTGGTTATGTAAATTACAGCAAAAACTAGCTAGCGGTCTGCCAAACCTAAAACAATACATCCAATATCTAACCACGTAATACTATTATTACTTCGAAGACTAATCGAATCGACCACGTTACAACATCTAAGGTCTACCAACATTAATTAGTGCTTACCTGCTAGTTTAAGCACAGATAAGCTAAGTAAAATAAAAGGCTACTTTCTGGTTACATTTTGAGTTAAACGACCGTTAGGGTAAAGGAAAGATTATTGCAAAAGGCCTCTATTAGTAGTACGCCAGTCTTCCAACGGCAGGAAAATAGAAAATACTTTTAAATTACGTCAGTCCTTCAACGGAAATCTGAAAGTTAGTGATGGTATCGTTATCTAAAACACCAAGAAATCTTTATTGGTCTTTTTTAAAAAACGTTGAAATTAACTATCAAAAGTTTTAATAATCGGCAAGTTAGCAAATGGCTAAGTTAATACTACTACGAGTGTTACTACTACAGAAAAACAACTAAGTCCCTACAGCTAAACAACCACAACAAACGACTTTCGCCCTTCACCAACAACACCGACCTTCGCCCTTACCCTTTACATTAAACCGTTGCCCTACTTTACTCTTTTTTACTCCCCACGCCACGTTAATCATTAATTTCACTACTTTAATATAAAATACGAAAAATCTCCAAGTCGCGCAAAGAAATTCACGTCACGCGACCTTACGCCAAGTCACCAAATTATCAAGCTCATACGCAACTCTACGTCAAAACATCAAATTCATTTACCTAAGATTACCAAGTTCCTCGCTTTATACGCCTGTTAAGATGACTTCCTCCAGCGCCCAGTTAAAGGCTATTACCAATCCTACCAGAAAAAAGACAATTAAAACGCTCGGAACTATTTTCACCAAGTTTTACGACAAATAACTCTAAACTACAAACGTTAATAAGACTTTAACTAAAGCCTAACTAGCCAACTACGTTGGCCAATATATCCTTGAGTCTGACGCTGGTGAAAAGCTCGGCCGCGGCTCCTGCTTTTTCTAAGACTTTCGCGAGTTCTTCAACCATTAGACACCAGATATATAGAAAATAATCCAACTTATAGTTAAAAATAGGCTGAAAAAGAAAGTTACTCGCCGTAGCATTTACATCCCTAAAAAGACTTCACTGGGATTGATGTAAATCTTTTTTAAACTGGCTTAATAAGAAGACTACCCTTAAGTTCCTGAAAACGAAAACGAAGACCTTCCTCAAACCGAAAACCGTCAGGTCCCTTAAGCCGAAGACCTTCAAATCCCTTAAGCCGAAAATCTTCAAATTCCTCAAGACAAAGATCCTTTCGATCCTTAAGACAAAAACCCTTCCGATTCTTAAGATGAAGACCCTCCTCAAGCCGAAGATCTTTAAGATCCTTAGATTAAAGACCCCCCTCAAATTCAAAAGGCTCAGGTGTAATAGACGCCACAGGCTAAAGTACAGGCATAACAGACGCCACAAGTCTGGCAAGCCAAGCAGAGCTGGCAGGCCTGGCAAGACGAGTAGGCGCAAAAGGCCTGGCAAGATCAGCAGGCGCAACAGGCCTGGAAAGCCCAGCAGGGTCAGCAGACCTGACAGGCCCAATAAGGCCGGCATGCTCAAAACGCCCGTCAAGGTTGAGGTATATATTCTAAAGGTATTAGTTGATTGAAACGTTACTTAAAAAGGCCACCTATCAAAGCCACGTTACGTTCTAACAAATAGGGGTATCCTGGAAAACTGGAAGACTACCAGGGTAGCGGTAGTGATAATAGTAGTTGAAATTACTGGCAAAGGGTACGTCATTGGTAAAATGGGTAATACGCGTAATTCGGTAGCAAAAAACTTGTGCGCGGGAGTTAAAAAACGAAGACTTAGAATCATAAGGCAAAGGGAAGCAATTGAAGTTAATTTAGGTACGGAATACACTAGAATTGATAAGGTTCGGACTAATTGACGAGGAGGCAATTGAGTAAAACCGGAAAAAATTAGTCGACCACACTAACGTACGCAGGCACAAAAATAAAAAGCTGTTAGTATTGAAATAATATTAACTGCTATTTTTAGCAGGTCAATTGCAGTACAATCAGTCAACTCTACTGTAAATAAAGTTAACTGTACTGACTGCAAGTAGAGTGCCCGATTCGGTTTAGGGCAAGGGCCAAGCAATTAGCTATACAAATTACAGTGCAGACCGGCTAGCGGTCTGCCAAACCTAGAACAATACATCCACCATCTGACCGTGCAATACTACTGTTACTTCAAAAACTCATCGAATTGACAACGTTGCAACGTCTAAAGCCTACCAACAGTTATTAATAATTTTTTTCCCTTAACTTTATTTTATTCAAGGTCTTTATCCATGGCTTATTCGTAAAAAGTATATGCAAAATTGCCTCTTCTCCCCTTTTTCGTAAGAAAATTAGTACCACAGTTGTATAGTTCAGCTTTCACATTTATCTTTATTTGTTTATCTACTTTCATTTACATATCTTGAATATAGTCCCTAAATATTTTTTAACATTATCCAGTATTCGGTGGTTTTTAACGTTTTTAGTTGTATTTGTATCGAGTATGTAACGCCTAATTACGTTGGTGAGGTACTCGAGGGTTAATTCTTCATCGACGTCCATAAACTAAAGGTTCTTGTTAAAATGCTTTTTAAAAACGGCGCCGAGGTTTTTAATTGCTTTTTTACGGTTGATGTCGTTAATAGTATTAATTTCGACGTATTTTAAAGCTATTTTAACGAATATTTAATACTGTAAGTAAAAAATAAGTATTGTAGAGTGGTAGGTGGTAGGTTTTCTGTTAAAGTTGAGATAAATGAAAAGTCGTAGGACTTAATCGTTTTTACGATTTAAAATTTGTAATAGTAATTCCCGTAATAATACTAACTTAGCCGTTTGCTCACTTTTCGACTTGGTAATCTTAAAAACTTTAAGGCGGTTAATTTTAAAGTTTTTAAAAAGGATCTTTAATAAAGATTTCATGGTGGTTTGAGTAGCGATACCGTTGCTTATTCCTAAATTTCCGCGAAAACTGACATGATCCAAAAGACTTTCCTACTTACTTCCATGAAAACTGATATAGCGTATAAGGGCCCTTTGCAAAAATCTTTCCTTTACCTTGCCTAAATAAAACGTAACAATAGGAAATCAGATTTTTCCTCTACTTAGCCAATTTGTACTTAACCTAATAAGCATTAATTAGTGTTGGTAGGCCTTTATCGTTGTAACGTAGTTGATTCTAATCACTGTAGTCGAAGTAACTGGTGCTGCGTTGATATTGTTGATTGAGATGTGTTGATTTTAAGTTAGGTAGACCGCTAGCCGGTTTACACACTAATTTGTATGGTCAAACGCTTTTGCCGGTGCCCCACTTTAAAGTGGGCACCTACTTCACTGCACTTGAAGTGCAGTCCCACAAACTGAAGTCAATTTGTAGTACGTACAATCAACTTTACTGCAAGTAAAGTTGACTTGACCGTAATGAATTTAACTACTATTCCAATAAAAATTAAATTTTACTTTGAAGAAAGATAAAAACTTCGATTTTAAGATATTGAATAGTGTTTTCTAATTAGATAAGAAACCGGTTTTTCACGTTATAAACTCGATAGCTCTTTTTCATAACGCGAAATTTCTTTGGTACTTGTAAGCGAAGAATACCTCAAAGGAGTTAAGGACATTGTAATTTAATATTTACTCAAAACCACCAACTTTATCGTTTATAACGTTAACACTCACTTTGTGTTAACGATATTCTAAACTGATACTAAAATAATGAGTTTTTAATACGAATAGATATTTGTGAAAATGTACTAAAGTATCAAGAAAATTAAAAAGTTATACAAGTAACTTTTAAAAGTATATAATATTCTTGAATTGAAAATTATAAGTTTTTCGGATTGAAATGCACATATTCAAAGAGCGGTAGGAGGTTTGAAGAATAGTGTGGACTTTAATAACCTAATAACAACCCTATTGGTTTTTGACATATATTCTAGTTTAACAAGTCCATCTAATTTATGAAAATTACTTCAAAAGATTTATGGTATATAGTAACACTTTGTAGGAATTACAGAAGATATCCACTAAACTTTAAGTTAATAATATCTTTAATACGAAAAAAAGCTTATCGATGAATTAATGATTTAACTCTATCTTTATAAAACAAAAGTTTAGCATAACGAAAATGAGTCAAATGAAATAACTAATTCAATATGTTCAGTATCATTATCCTAAATGTGCTTGTTAAAATTGCTAACGGCTTTACCATACTCCGCATATCTTAGCCTAAACATTATATTACGGAACGACTGATAAAAATCTTACAACCGATCTAGTTTAACAAGTCAATCTAATTTATGAAAAATTACTTAAAAAGAGTTATGGTATATAGTAACACTTTGTAGGAATTACAGAAGATATCCACTAAACTTTAAGTTAATAATATCTTCAATACGAAAAAAAACTTATCGATGATTAATGATTTAACACAAATTAGTTAATATAATTTACTTTTCTTAGCGATCAATAAGTTGAAAAAACGATGGTGACACAGCGAACCACTAAATTAAAGAAACCATCAAGATGAGAATAAGGATTAAAATGTGAGTCGTATATATAATGTGGCTTGAGTTAACATGAGAAAAAACAACCGAGACCTGGCAATTAAGTTTTACATGTAAGAAATTATGAAAACCCCAGGAAAACATTTTAAATAAAGCCATAATATCGAGATGAACGGGCTTTATATATGAGAAGTTGTACAATTTGTATTTAAATGAAAATTTATTCTTCACAACCTTAACCTAAATATCTTCAAATGAAATTTCTTCTTACAACATTAAAAAACTGATTACAGATAAGCGACATAAAAATTGTGTTGAATAGTTTATAGATACGGTAATGAATGTAAAAATTGAATCTTTAAGTAATGATTGACATTTTAAATTATTAAAGAATGTTTATTAATCGTATGAGCAATAATTTGGTTTATAAGTACAAAAGAGAAGTTCATTCCTAATAGTCGGCATATTACTTAAGTGTATATGTAATTAGTGATGGATTTACAAAGGATAGACTTGTAAAAGTTGCCTTAAAACCTTCGTGATAAGTAAATATTGGAAATAGTTATAAGATACAGAAAATTACCATATGAACTAGCCTAAGTATGTGTTTATTAGTGTTTGACCTACTTATTGTATTTTAAGTTTCAAATAGGTATAATATCCTTGATTTAAAACTTTGTTTTGTTAACGATATAATTTATTCAAGATTTTGGTATAGTATGTATGTGAACTAACAATATATTCTTCGTTAGAATTACTGGCTTCGTATCGGTAAAGTATTATATGATTACTGATTCAAAATTCTGAAATTGCAAACCTATTAGAACTTTGATAAAGGGTAAATATTGAAACTCAAACTAATTTTCAATCCGTATATATATTTTTAATGATATTAGTATTAAGTATTTTGGTTTTTCTTACCTGTGAGAAAGCATTAACTTCATTAAAATCAATAAAACTAACGTTGTAAAGGTTTAATAATACTTCGAATAACGCATCTATAGTAATTACGTGGCGAGGTTTTTTTTTTTTTTTTGTTTAATTAACTATCACCGGGCAGAGCCCCTCTTAGAGGTGCACTAGTTGTTACGAAATATTCCTGTAGATACCAGCGGGGTAATTCGCAACGCGTGCCCTGTATAAGCCCGTAAGGCCAGTTGAATCCCGCGCCATCCACCCGATCGAAACTTTAGAGTGCTCTATGGTTTAAAGACCCATAGGCGTAAGGGCTATAATCGTGGTTTAATACTATTATAGTACCGGCTTAATCTCCGCCCTACGTCTACTTACGTTGAGGATATAAATATATAGGCCCTTTACTAAAGCCCTGTAAATCTTATGATAATATAAGGTAAAGCCCTATATAGGAAGGTATTAGCAAAGTTGAAACGCATGAGGCGCATTAAGGCTCATATATATGTATGGGAATGTGCTTATATACAAGGGTATTTACATATTGTCGTAATAATATCTGGTTAAAACTCCCTGCGCGCGGAATAGCTCGAATATTAAGTCCATACTTAAAAGCAAAACTCTTTATTTAATTTACACTTAACTTTAAACTTTTTTATTAATAACAAATCACCTATATACCAGTACATACCTAATCCCTTTATTTTCCATATAATTAACGTTTTAAACCTTTACGTTATATTTTTACCTAATTTAAAGCTTAAAGTAAATTAATGACTTCCTTGAGTTAAACCGGTTTATACGCGCGGCGCGTTATCGGACCCGTTCACCTGCCCCCCCGCGTTTTTCTACCTCCCTTACATAGGCTACGTACGCCCGGTTTTAAACCCCTTTCCTTTCCTCCCTCCCCTCCCTCGCTACTCCAACCCGCCTCCTTTAACCTCGCGGGGTACGGACTTATACAATTTGTATTCGGTCGCTTTTAGTTAGAGTATCCAACGATGTATACGTTAAGGAAGGAGACCCGGACGTTCGATACACCCGTTACGCCTATAAAATGTCCCGATATCACATACATATTGAAATTAAAAAACGAGTATCAAGTGTTGTTTGTCGATAATAATAAAACGTAAAGGCGGTTACATTCCTATCGCCGTTGGCGTCGCCGGGCCTACCCCCTCCCTCGATCCGTCCCTAAGTTTTATCCCTTTTCGCGAATAAGGTCACGGCCATAGGGCGACGGCCATAAAGGTCTTATTGATAACGATAGTAAAATTATGAAATAAATAGGCCAATAGTCGTAATATAGGTATAAGGTATTGACGGCGGGCTAAAAACATAAATATTATCGGTGGGCGTAAAACCGTATTCGTTATCGGAAGGCGGTAAACATAACTTAAATAAACTAAAATATCTTACTTTTTAACCGTTTATATGAAATAAGCTATAATATTTACATATACCCGGAAATTATTAAGATTTATAATGACTTTTATATACATAAACTTTGCGTAATTGCCTATTTAGAGGCTTTTTGGGCCAACGTAACTACTGTTTTTATATCTTAACGGAGGACGGGTAATATATTAAATAAATGACGCCCTATTCATTGTTTTACAGGAGGTAATGCCCATTGGTATCTAGTAGTCGAAATCGTTAATAGTAAGACGCGAAGTTCTTATACACGTGCTTTATAGTTAGAAAGCAATATAAAAAAATCGAATAAATAGTGGCGCAAAAGAGGAAAAACCGGTTTAGTTTATCCTTCAGTATTTTAAATTAAGTTTAATCAAATACGTAAAAACTTATTGTTTTCATTATAAGGAAATATTTTCTTTTTACCGGTTATACTCTTTTCGTTTAACCATTTTTAAACGTGTTTTTAGGCAAAACTTTACTCTATTTGCAAAGGGCTTATTATTTTCGTTCAAGGACTAAAAAAACTTAACGTTAATATTCGCCAGTTTATCCGCGACCTCGTTTCCGCCGATACCTATTTGTCTAAAGTATTAATGTACTGTAACCCAGTCTGTATAGGATTTGGCTATCGTATGAAGTTCCCTAAAATCTTATTAAAACGAAATAGCCGGGTTTCCCTTTAAGTTTTATATTACTAAGATATTATTAACATATACTGTAATTTCGCTTATCGTAGTATATACAGCTATCCGTAGGCCGTAAAACGCGTTTACGACCTCGGTTTTGAAAACTCGTGTAATGTAATGTAATTTTTTAAATCCTTTGGTAATCGTATAGCCGTTTCGGAAAACCGTAAATCCGTACTCGACGTATCGTTAGTCGTTTAACACTCATTCGAATTCATTCGTAAAAACTATAATATGATTATTACTTAAATTAAAATACTATATTTAAAGCGTAATAATTGCTTTTTCTTTTGTAAACACGTTTATGAAGGGTTCGAAAAATTCGGATACATATTAAGGGGTTAATAATATTAGCCGTAAAAAATAGAGAATTTCTTGTAGACCGTTAATAGTTTAGACATGGGTTTATTCGTTAAGCGACCTCGGCTTATACGAAAGTTTACCCTTTTTTGTGTGAGAAACTTCGTAATTCCTACGTATCGCCTATAACCTGACAAAGCTTAGTGCGCCTTTTATAGCGGGAAGGGTGTTTTAAGGGCCGCCCAAGAGGTAGGCAATAGGTATATCGGTCTTGTAAATCGAGTCTTATTACCCGTTTTAACGATACGTAGTGTAAAAAGGTGTTAGTCGTTAAAGGTTTTTAGGCGGTACGCGAATCGAAGGCGCTATTATTCGAATACGACTTTACCGAAGGGTATATTGGTTTCTCCAAGGGCAGTAACGTTAGGTAAGGTTTTATATAACGGGGCAACCGCCTGTATCGCAGCGATTAACGGAATTGTGATCTGATTTTCAAAGGCCTATTAACGTCGTCCGCACTACCAGTTTTAGGTGTAATGTATAAGTATAGGTACGATAATAACGGTAACGGATGTCCGTAACAGGTGTAACGAAGGTTCGTATCTTATCCGTAGAAGTCCCTTGTAATACCAAACGATCTTTAGGGCTTTCTTCATACGTTCCCCAATATAAGCCTTTCCTAATAAGGTTTTATTAAGCCAAAACCTTAATTATCTCAAACTCAGGTGCCTAGTATTTGGAAAAAGGTTAGTAATTAGGTAAACCGATCCTGACTTCGTATAAACGTATAAATTTTCCCATTTTATTAAATTTGTTCGTTTTTAACGTCTGATAACGTGAACCAATTTGGACTTTTTAATACGAATAAAAGCTAATTTTCATTCGCCTACTAATCGGGTTTTTTTAAGTCAGTTTCGAAGCGTTTCACGTTTCGTTTAAAAATGTTAGATATTCTAAGGAAATATTCGTCATCAACGTATATAAAAATACGCCCTATGCATACCTGAATGAAATATATTATATAAATTATATAAAAGACTTGAGGAAAAGAGAAACTTTAAAGGGTTTCGTAATTAAAATTCCAAACCCCGTAGTTATCGACTAATATCGTACCCATATTATTTTACTAGTAATAAGTTTTTAAGTAAAGTAAATAAACTTTAGTAAAACCTCTAGAGTTTTATATTTTAGATTAAACGTTTATGTAATAATGTATCAAAGTCTTTTTATATATTTCGTAATAAGATCGATACAACTTTTCCGTTGGGGAATTTGTTTTTGATTTTGTATATAAAAAACGTAATCAAATCGAACGTAACCCGTTTAGATATCCCTCCCCCATATTAGGGGCTAATAAATCTCTGTATAATAGAAGATTATAAGATTATTTAGGGTACGATATGTTTTAACCCTTTAAGGTAAACCGGTATTGGTACAATAAGTCTTTATAACTGTTGGTTAAAAAGGTTGCGGATTTCGAACTTTGGCATTATAAATACTTTATATTATCGTTACGTTTGAATAAATACGTTTAATAGTAAGAATTTATTATAAAATACGCGTAATAGTCCAATTATTATAGTTTAATACGTTTTAAGTAAACGGATTATAATGTAGTCCGGCCATTTACATGTATAACGGATTTCTATAATATTACGATAAATTTCTTCCTCTAAAATGTTAAGTCTCCAGGGAATGAAGGTCTTGGCATTTAACTAGATATTCAAAAGATCATTAGGAGAAACCCTATTAAGGATGTCATTTCGTAACATCTAGGTTTATTAGTAAATATCAAAGATCAGGTGGTCGTCAAATCTAAATTAAAAAGCTTATAATGGCGAACGTAATTTATAATAGTTTATAATACCGTAAACATTTATTAAGTCCGCGGTGTTATCGAATTTAGTTTTCTAAAAGCCGGATTTAACCCATTATACCTCAACGAAAACTTTTCGGTGTTTAATGGACCTCGTATCGCGCTTTCGTACCATGTCCGCTCGTTTTATATATAAATGTAGCCGGTTTAATTTAGGGGTTAATTATTGTATAACTTTAATATATATCTTAATGGGCTTGCCAACGGCGTATAAGGCATCTTTAAGTAGTTGAGCGAAGGCCTTCGCTTACTCGTATACAGCCGCGGCGTTTTTAATGTTTTTGGCGGGTGGTAAAAACGTTAATCCAACCGTAATTAAGTTTTCAAGCCTAAAAATGTTCGTTTTCAAAACTCAAATGCATCAAACGGCAGGGAAGTATAATCCCTGTGTTAGGAGATACGTAAAAATACCTTATGGTCCGATTCGTAGTTTAGATTAAGTCGTACCACCATTACGGCTTTATTAATATTAGTAAAGATCAAATCCAGAACGTAATTAAATTGACATATAGGAATTTTTACCTTGTCCTTATAATATATAAATATCGCGAGGGCCTAGTCATTTAAAACGCTTCCCTTACAAGCGTTTTTAAGATAGGTTTTACCTGGATATATATAAGGTTGAAGTTCCCTTTGACGATACTTTGAATTTCTAGTAATTGAATACCAATTTTTTCCAAAAACTCATCAGAAAACTGGTTTTTATAAGTGTTAATTATATCGTATTTTTTAACCAGTAATTATAAAAAGTTTCGTTCGGGTCTTGAAAGCGTTGAAGTAGTTATAAGGGTCCTTTTTCGCCTAACTTACGAAATAATACGGGGCCGAGTTTCTAGAAATAGCTCTCGACGGCCTTTTCAAGTGGAAACGTTTCCGCCCTAATTACGTACCGGAGAAAAAAGTCGAAATCTAGATATTTTTATATAAACCCTTATCCGTTATCCCTTTTACCATACTATAGTTCTTATACGTTAATAATATCCACGCCCTTATCCGAGTATCCTATAAAAAGGGTTTGATACATATTTATTAATTTACCTACGTTTAACTATCTAATTGTAAGCCCCGTATTCATTTTAGATGTTCGGTAAATCCCATTAACCCTATATATAATCTTCGAAATATATTTCATATTTTATAATATTAATATTAATTAAACTCAAAAAGTTAATAAGGTTTTTATTTTCATCGATAAGTCTATTTAAAGGGTTACGAGTCGTATTCTATTAGTAAAAGATAACGATAGAAAAGTGGAGGAAATCGGCCTTTATTATAAAGGTAACTAAATTAAGTATAAAAAAGCCGCCCCCGTATACAGTCCTATCCCTTTTAGTTGGGCCGGCGCTAATATTTATTGTTAAAAGATTCGTTATGTTAATATTATCCTTAGTAACCTTAAAGATTCCAAGGTTTAAAAGGCTGGACGTAACCCTTATTACTAACTTGCCGGCCGGTTAAAGACCGGATTTACTAAGGGTAACAAAAGATGAGCGGTTTCTGGAAAAAGTAGCTAATATGTTGCCTAGAGAAAGAAAACCATGTAACACGATCGTATTAGCTAAAACGTCCTTCTTATCATTACAGGCTATATCTTATATAAACGTCGTAAGGCGGGCCGAGTGTTTTTTTAAAATAAAGTATTACCGTATATTAATGTAAAAAGGTTTTGCCTTTTGATCCCTTTTAACTAATCGTAGATTTTTTTCGTTACACCCGGCGATAATGGCCTTTCTAGCTAATAATTCCGTAACTGCCTTTATATTATACCGGGTTCGGCTAATAATTCAATTTCTTTAAGTTAGTACCTTAAAACGCGAATATACTTTCCGCCTTTTTATTTCAAGACTGCCAGGTAGCTTTCGTAACTAAATAAATATGGGTTATAATAGTTATAACATTAGAATCAAGTTATATAAGATCCGTATACATGATTAATAACCGGTACCACGTATTTAAGGTATCTTTAAGGCGGATATAATATAAATTAATATATCAATATAAGTACTCTTTTGTAAATTCGCAATTAATAACGTTTATCGATACCTTTCAACCGTTCTCTAATACTAAAAAGACAAAGAACCGAACGGGGCGTAGAAAAGATATACTTTAGGTTGTTAAGTTTATAATAACGTCCTATCCATTTAATAATAAGTATATATTAACAGGTATGGTTCTAGCCTAAAGCTGAATTTTATTTTCATTACCTTCGGAACTTCGATCAAGGACTTTTAAAAAGTAAAGAAAATAACGCAAGAAACCCCCTTTATTATATATGTATATTATATATAGTAAAGCATAATGAAGGTTTTTTTAAATAAATATTATGAGACTGGCAAAATATTTTCGAAAAAGAGTTTACTTTCAATATCAATATCGGCGTATCGAATCGCATACCCCATAAAGGTTTTATTTGCCGATTTTATAAAGGTTAAATCTAGTTATATTAGTTTAATATACGCGTATCAGAGGGAAATCCCTTTTACGTCCCATTTTGAGTCTTTAAAAACTTTAATGAAAATATATATTTTTTTTCTTTATTGAATCTTATAAAGTGGAGCGTTATACGTAATGGTATTTTGAGAAATCGCGTGTAAGGGCTTACAAGCCTTTATTATATGTCTAGGTTCTTCAAAACGTAAAGAAAATCGGCGTTTTATTGCATCCTACCCCCGCGGCCTATATTAGCACCGAAAAAGGCTTTATACACTTCATCTTCGGGTTTATCAATAACATTGAAACGGTCGTATACGCGCCGAGGAAAAATGAGTAAAGAGGCGAAAGGGGGACCCTTAAAGGGGATTCCTGTGCCTATTAGCTCCGGGTAATATAAAACGGGGTTTTAAATTCCGTTTCCAGTTCGCCCGTTCATATCGTTTAACATCCGTTTATATGGTGATCGATAGCACACGTTACGATACGTAATATTAACGCGCGATATTTCGTAAAATCGGGCCCGCCAAAACGTATAACGAAAATGTTAATAACTTGTTCGTAGGCCTTATATACTGATTTCCGGACCTTAAGGTTGTGCCTTTATATATCGAAAGTTTTATATAAGAACTCGGCATTAAAATTGTGGGTATGGTATGTAACTACGTCCTTTTTCGCCAGGGGAGGACCAATTGTTTAACGCTTTTATATAGGCGCTCAAATACTTTATAAAGGTCGGGCGTCTTTTTTAGGCGCGCTGACGGCGCATGTGGTTGGTCGGGCCCCTTTAGCATTAGCCATGCAGGGGGCTATTGTATAGATTTTTCAATGCGATGTTAACGAATCGTATATACGTCTAGTAGCAGTACTAGCAGATGTGGGGGCTGACTAAGAATGTGGCGACGTTTTATTAACCAAAGGTATCGTACAACTTATCAATTGCACCATAAATCTAAACCCTAGCTAATATATATTACCATCGTTTAAATAAGATATTAACGATGTAAAGGTATAGCTTTAATCGAGGAATTAATAAAATTTCTTTTAATTTAATAAAGACTACGTAAATGATTTTTACATATAGTTTTTTTTCCCTGCAAACTATATTAATTTGATATTATACATCGGATTTTTTATAATTATTGTCAACAGAGATAAACTATTAGACAATCAGTTCATTATTACCGGTAACCTAATTTGCTGGACTTTAAATCAATGTATAAAGGTTGTACAAAATGTATTTATTTCCCAAGTTTATAACATAATAACTAGTTTTAGTATGAATATATTTATGTAGGATACTATCAATATTGTTACCCAATAATTAAGAATCCTACTTCTTTCGGTTGTTATTTTTACTAATTTACGAAGTTTATTTAAATACTTGTCTAAACTCGGAATAGCTAAAGACAAACGCTTGATAATCGATGTGATGGCATTTTGTAAAGCCTTTCAAGGCAAAAAGATTGAGGAGTTTCGATAGAACAATAACAAGGATAAAGCGGCTGATGCTATAATAAAAGTTATACTAAATAAGGCATGAAACAGGTTTATAGATAGTAATGGGCTAATTATTCAAATCGAAAGCTATGTTTAAAATCCACTTAGTAAAGTATTACGTAACTGTGTATAAGGCGAAAGGAAAGGATACTCTGATAAATTGAAAAACTATTAGGTTGTTAATATTGTTAACAATATAGATTTCATTTACTATTATAGTTAAGTTGTATATATATTGAGTAATTAGAGTTTAAAAGTAATAAAGCACTTGTTTTCGGGATAGCAAGTGATTAAAAGTGAAACTGCCATACAAATAGCAGTGGGTAAGATATAGGAAAACACTTACGTTACCGGATAATTATCCTATAAACTGTATTGACACCAGCACTAGCATTATGAAAATGAAAAGCCGTTAGTATTAGATTAGCATTTAAGTGTAGTATAGTTAAAGTTAACTTTATTGATTGCAAGTTAATTACAGTAGAGTGTCTAATTCAATGTATGGCATGAGCTAAGCAATTGCCCATACAAAGTAGTATATAGACCAGCTAGCGGTCTGCCAAACCTTGAAGAAACAACAATCCAACACATGATCTTTGCAATACTACTGTTAGTTCGAAAACACTTCGAATCGATAACGTTGCAATGTCCAATGTCTCATCAACAGTATTTTTATTTTCAGAAGTAATATATATTATTTATTAGTTGGTTTTTTGCTTTTTGTATCAGAAAAAAGTATTTATCTTCATTTTGTTTCATTGGATGATACTGAGGATACTTTTCCTTTTTCCGCGCCTTTGCTTCGCTTCTGTAATTGCTTGCACATCCCGATTTGTCAGGAAGGTCGCTGTATAGACTATGAATTCCTAATTTTATACAGCAACCTTCCTGACTAATAGACTTGTTCAATCCTGCAGGGTTTGCTTGCTCACCCGATTACTCAGCAAGGTCGCCGTATAGACAACGAAAGCCGCCGCCCTTTCCAAGCCCAGGCTTGCCAGAGAGTAACTTTTCGCTGTGGCCAACGACTCTGATGTCCCCCTTTTGCTGCCGCTCCTCTTACTCGGTCATCCACGCCGCTGGACCACTCTTGGACCATCAGCAACAGACCTGCCGAGAGCCAGCCTTCCAAGTTCCACTGAGTCGCACGGAGGGTTTGGCATCGAAGCTCTTGAGCCCCCTCCTTGTACCACCCTCCTTGGAGAACGAACAAGCCAACGACGACATTCCATATCAGAGCCACGTGTGCCGTGCACTCCACCATCCTCGCCGCCTCCCCCACAGCCAGCAGAGACGGCTTCGCAGCGCCACTGCCCACCCTTAGCCTCGCAGGCACCCCACATCGCAAGGTGGCGGGCCGCCGAGGCGTCAGTCCCGGCTCAGAGCACAACGAGCGCACGGGAAATTGGCCAGACGGAGCAGGCGGGAAGCGGCAGCGGCCGCCGTGAATCCCTCCTTGCGGAAAAGACGTTGCTCGCCGACACGCAGCACCGGACGAGCACCAGCGCGCGCATGTCTCAG